>BGNK01000103.1:63902-182750 GCA_003297005.1 Symbiodinium sp. clade A Y106 | reverse complement strand
CTAGAGAATCTGAGGCAAAGGAGCCAACCGTGTGAAAGGGACTAGAGAATCTGAAGGAAGGGGGCGCAGCGTGTGAAAGGGACTAGAGAATCTGAGGCAAAGGAGCGAACCGTGTGCAATGGAATAGAGAATCTGAGGCAAAGGAGCGAATCGTGTGAAAGAACACTAGAAAATCTGAGGCAAAGGAGCCAACCGTGTGAAAGGGACTAGAGAATCTGAAGGAAGGGGGCGCAGCGTGTGCAAGGGACTAGAGAATCTGAGGCAAAGGAGCGAACCGTGCGCAAGGGAATAGAGAATCTGAGGCAAAGGAGCGAATCGTGTGAAAGAACACTAGAGAATCTGAGGCAAAGGAGCCAACCGTGTGAAAGGGACTAGAGAATCTGAAGGAAGGGGGAGAATNCCGTGTGCAAGGGAATAGAGAATCTGAGGCAAAGGAGCGAATCGTGTGAAAGAACACTAGAGAATCTGAGGCAAAGGAGCCAACCGTGTGAAAGGGACTAGAGAATCTGAAGGAAGGGGACTAGAGAATCTGAGGCAAAGGAGCGAATCGTGTGAAAAGGAATAGAGAATCTGAGGCAAAGGAGCCAACCGTGTGAAAGGACTAGAGAATCTGAAGGAAGGGGGCGCAGCGTGTGAAAGGGACTAGAGAATCTGAGGCAAAGGAGCGAACCGTGTGCAAGGGAATAGAGAATCTGAGGCAAAGGAGCGAATCGTGTGAAAGAACACTAGAGAATCTGAGGCAAAGGAGCCAACCGTGTGAAAGGGACTAGAGAATCTGAAGGAAGGGGGAGAATCTGAGGCAAAGGAGCGAACCGTGTGCAAGGGAATAGAGAATCTGAGGCAAAGGAGCGAATCGTGTGAAAGAACACTAGAGAATCTGAGGCAAAGGAGCCAACCGTGTGAAAGGNGAGAATCTGAGGCAAAGGAGCGAACCGTGTGCAAGGGAATAGAGAATCTGAGGCAAAGGAGCGAATCGTGTGAAAGAACACTAGAGAATCTGAGGCAAAGGAGCCAACCGTGTGAAAGGACTAAAGAATCTGAAGGAAGGGGGCGCAGCGTGTGAAAGGGACTAGAGAATCTGAGGCAAAGGAGCGAACCGTGTGCAAGGGAATAGAGAATCTGAGGCAAAGGAGCGAATCGTGTGAAAAGGAATAGAGAATCTGAGGCAAAGGAGCCAACCGTGTGAAAGGGACTAGAGAATCTGAAGGAAGGGGGCGCAGCGTGTGAAAGGGACTAGAGAATCTGAAGGAAGGGGGCGCAGCGTGTGAAAGGGACTATAGAGAATCTGAGGCAAGGGAGCGAATCGTGTGAAAAGGAATAGAGAATCTGAGGCAAAGGAGCCAACCGTGTGAAAGGGACTAGAGAATCTGAAGGAAGGGGGCGCAGCCTGTGAAAGGGACTAGAGAATCTGAAGGAAGGGGGCGCAGCGTGTGAAAGGGACTAGAGAATCTGAGGCAAAGGAGCGAACCGTGTGCAAGGGAATATAGAATCTGAGGCAAAGGAGCGAATCGTGTGAAAGAACACTAGAGAATCTGAGGCAAAGGAGCCAACCGTGTGAAAGGGACTAGAGAATCTGAAGGAAGGGGGCGCAGCGTGTGAAAGGGNTGAGGCAAAGGAGCCAACCGTGTGAAAGGGACTAGAGAATCTGAAGGAAGGGGGCGCAGCGTGTGAAAGGGACTAGAGAATCTGAGGCAAAGGAGCGAACCGTGTGCAAGGGAATAGAGGATCTGAAAGGTACTGGGGAATCTGAAGCAAAGGAGCGAACCGTGTGAAAGGGACCAGATTCTGAAGCACATGCACTGACGTACAGGAGCCATACCCAATTTTCCGACGAGAAATCTTTTTAATTCGTTCCCAGGCAACGGCAATCGCTTTTGTTACCACGAATGCGGAATGCGCAGAATATCGTTATGAAAGGAACTAAGGAACATGCTGGTAGCAAGGATTACCATCGATAAGGCTATCTTTTAACAGATTCCGTGCAAGCAAACGAACAGTCAGTCTAATCCTCAACCGTAGGATCTTACTTTCTCCTGCACTCCATTTCGATTCGAAGGTGGACTTCTTCAGTTCGTGAGTAAAATATCTGTCAAAACAATGCGCACTCCGTCCTCTCCTAGTAGAGACATGGGCGATGAAATCCACCTTGAACTAAACGGTCCTGACCGGCTCCAAAACCCTAGACGCATCTCCTGTGCTCTGCGGCCCGGCCTTCAGGGGATCGAAAGAGGTTACCTGGACGAGACGTCCTACATGCTTGCCACAGCTTCAGGCTTGAGATGTGAGAAGAAAGCTCAGTCAGCGGCCTTCGCTGCTAAACCCGAAATCGGAAGCCACTTTACAGATGCTTCTCACTTTGCAATACCGGTGGGGGGAGGGGTTCCTCTACTGCTTTAGTATGCGAGGGCGCCTGACCCTACTGACCCGACCCTGCCTACCCTGCATCTGGGCACTGCATGCTGGTTGCATCAGGGCGGCCACCACGTAGAGGCGGAGGTCAAACTTGAAACCGTTGATGAGTAACCTCATGCGATGGACTCTTACCTCCTCTCTCTGATGCTTTGCAAAGGTTTCCAGCTTTTGCCATAGCTGCTATTGTCTTCTACGCGTTATAGGTTGTGTGTTACCTGCAATATATCGCATATTGTATGTCATTGCTCGCATCTTGCTGCCCACTGCTTCAGGCTGAAGCAACAGTAAGAGTATAACATAGCAAAGTCTAGCCTAGTCTAGTCTCGTATAGACTAGTCTAGAGTCTTCAGAACAAAAGCTGGGTGAAGTCATACTCGCAAGTCTTAAAAGTCTCAACACATGGTTTAGTCATCGAGAGCTTCTGATCGAAGCCTGGAAGTGGAAGGTTTCCGTACCATGTGCGACGAGGCTGATCTTCAGCTTGCTTCAATGAGCTCCGAGCTCTCGTGGCTTTTGATATTATAATCTCCCTCCCGATGTTGAGCCGACCCAGGGTTCATGAGGCGATTTCAGATGCTACCACCTACGGGAGATGACAAACCCCAGCAACCCCACTTGCAGGGTTCACTAGCATTTCGAAGTGGCTGGGAGCCGAACGGCCCATCCACATAGCGCTGAACAACGCCCGACCTGCCAACCGGGGTTGGGACGACACTTTCGGTCAAGCATTAACGTTTAAAGCTTATTCCCTGTGACTCAACCTGCAATGTACATCTCGATGGAATCGTCATGCGTCTGAACGCCCCATAAGCTCAAGCACGAATGTTCTTTGATCTGTGAATGCAGACATCGCAGAAGTGGCAACTACAGCCGATGAGTTGTCTACACAAGCGATCTCAGCGATAGTTGTCTCAGCTTCACAATCTAATGATTGAACCCAGGCCCTCGGTATTCACGCCAACCAAGGCCCCATGGCCATGCTATCCGAAAGCCGCAAAGGCACCTCTGCAGGATCTTTTTCTCAGCTCCAGGGGAGATGGAGGACGCAAAGAGGCCTCGAACAACAGCTCAAGACTTCGTGCTTCTCTTCACCGATGTACCCCATTTTATCACCCCCAATTCAAAAGACAAAGGAAAAAATGAGGTGGACGCCATGAGCATCTGGGGGCCCTGCGAATGCCCTTGCCACAGCCTGAGCTTGCTTCGCACACTCTTCACGGAATCAGCTCCTAGTTTAAATTTCTCGTTGCCGCGCGAGCCATCCGAACTTAGGGCCACTCCTCCAGGCGGTTCTCTTCTTCTTTCTGCTTAGCACCGGAGCCAAACGCGTCATTGCGTAAATGACTCCTCTCTCTGATTTGTGTGTGGGTGGGTG
The DNA here is from genome assembly GCA_003297005.1 of Symbiodinium sp. clade A Y106. Classification (NCBI taxonomy): domain Eukaryota; class Dinophyceae; order Suessiales; family Symbiodiniaceae; genus Symbiodinium; species Symbiodinium sp. clade A. The sequence continues at coordinate 178,963 of BGNK01000103.1, read as the reverse complement.
GGGTGCGGCATCTCCGCGGCGACCTTCCCGAACCACGGCCATCAATCAAAATCCTGCCTGACCTTGTAGACCCTTGGGAATTGCGTGGCGGTTCAGTTCAGTCTGGGGTAGCCATGCAAGGTGCAGTATTACCAACCAGGAGCCGGACAGACCTACGAAAACAATCTCCAATCTCCAGGCCGGCTCTCAAGTCCTACGAGCACTTTTGAGGCAAGTCCTGCCACAAGCTCCCGCCCGGAAATAGGAATGCATCAGCAGGAGCGAGACATCCCAAACCTGGAAATCCTCTCTAAAGAGCACCGCACAGTGAAACCCATCTTCTTGCTTTTCAAGGCGCTGAGGTTGGCAGGCTTCCAAATCCAGAGAGCCTGCTGATCTAGACTGCTCACTGTAGGAATTGCAACGCAAGCGGGAGCTTCTGCGATCTAAATTCGACTGGGTAGATGGAAGCATGGGGAAGCTCGTGTGAATCGATTCAAGCTTCAAGCTTCTCTGCCAAGCAACGGATTCTCTCCCCGACTTCTGACTCACGGCTTTCGGTGCTTTCGCATGATGGCGTCTGGATCCCGACCCAAAGGCAACCCAACAGCTCAGGCCTCCGGATTCTGATCTCTCGCCTGCCATCTGTACGGTACATCGCACGAGCTATGTTCGGTTGCTTGGATGGAGCCTGAAAGAAGGAGTAAGCAGTAAGCAGCAAAGCAAGCCATTGCCTCGATTCACAAAGCGAATGACAACCTGTGATCTTTTGGTTCCATGATGATGCGAGGTTCCAGCTGGCCGAAATCCTAAGCCAAAAACCACAAAGAACACTCCAAGAGGCCTGAAAATCCAAGCCCTTTGGAGTTGTGGCCTCTGAACCGCGACTTGGCAAACCATCCGAAGCACTTGCGAAACAAACACCTCCTATGCACTCGCAGAAGGGCTCGCTGCAGGTGCCATATCTATGCCTTGACCTCCAAACCTGATCCTGACTGCCTAGGTCCAAGGCTACCAAGAGGCCGATCCGAAACCCCGAACTTCTTTGCATCACTGAAAACCTCTGTGCCTGGCTCCAAGCTTGGCTGTCTTCGGGGAGACTCAAGCTCAATGGCCTCGGGTCTTGTAGAGCTCAAGACAGTGAGGGCTCAAGGTTCTGGGTTGAGAGTTTAGGGGGTTTAGGGTTTAGGGGTCTTGTAGAGCTCAAGGTACGCTTTCGGGCTGCTTTTTTGTTGAGGCCGGTCTTGGGCTGAATCGGCTTTGGGTTCTGGATAAGATTGAGGTCCTAGAGTCCTAGAGAGCCGAAGATGCAAGGCGTCGGACTCCGTGGATGCTTCGAGGCTTGGTGTTAGAAGCGGGATGGCTTCGGAATCGCCGTGTATCCAGGTTTATCTTCTCCAGCTATAGTAAATGCACAACCATCAATCAATGTGCTGAGTGACCTGGGTTGCTTTAAAGTAAGTTCCTCTGATCCTCCGAAGCCGGATCTGAGCACAGCACATGATGTTGTAGTCTTTAGGGAACTGCCGCTTCATCCTGTCCCGCGGCAGGTCTGCTGGTGTCGCCAAAGGTAGCTCACTAGCCGCTCTTAACAGAGCTACTTGATGAGGAAATCTCAGGAACCGAACCAAAGCGGCCAACGCTTGAAGCCCAAGCCCAGGAGCCGGAAACCCATGTTGAATGATACACCCCGAACAGATTCGGTGGTTTAGAACTCTGTCTGGATTCGCAGCCCCTCAGCTTCGATCAAGCTTTCCGAAAGAGCCCTGTCTCGTCTCTGTACAGTGGACTAGAGAAACTAGATTCCACTTGTGTGTTGTAAGGCTGCCCAGCGAAGTACGAACCGCCTGTGGATGTTCTTGCCCAGAAGGTCCTGACAGACATTGCAATTGAAGGCTTAAAGACTGCTTTGCGGCTTAAGGTGTAATTTCGGGTCCAAAAACGGATTCTTGCGTTCCGGACTTCTGTCTCCCCTAAACCCCAAACCCGAAGTCGAGGAAGTGCGGGCGAGGTCGGACACTCAGTGTTGATGCAAGCATTCTTGTGCATGCCCGCAACCCTGTTTTCAAGCATATACTGTAGCAAGATTTGAAATCATAGGCTTGAGAGGTTGGGTCTCAAGTTTCGGGCTTCCGAATAGCCATCTGTCGGTCTACTTGTCCGATGTTCATTTCATCTGATTGTCTGTCTGAAAAGAGAGAGAGAGAGAGAGGGAGAGAAGAAAAAAGAGAGAGAGAGAGAGCGAGCGAGCGAGCGAGCGAAGAGGGGAGACGGAGATAGATGGACTGACGATGGCATCAAGCAAGCGCCCTCGAACCCGAACCATGCCCTGCCTTCCGCCCCAACTGCCAGGAGTTCGGAAAGTGGTTTGCCCTCTGGAAGGGGTTGAAGCTCCGCAGCCTTGGGAGTTAGGATGCTTTGGGATTTGGTGTTTTGGGTTTAGGCCTTAGGCGCCGACATCTCCGGCGTGGGATGTGGACCTGTTGCAGAGTCGGCTATTGAATGGGATGGAGGACCGGGACGAAACTGAAACTGCATCATAAACTGGAGCTGTCTCTGGCAACCAGCACAGCCCTGGTCAACACCACCTACTATTCATTGACCTTTCATGGCCTTCCCCAGAGCTGCCGAGCACCGAGCCCCAGAGGATGGCAAACTTCGGCGAGCCAACTGGGACACGGGTCCAACCAGCCATCCTGGCAGCTGCATGCGGACAAGAAGAGTAGGTGAAGTGGCACTCTTCCAAACCAAGCCAAAGCATCACCGAGCCACAGTCTCAAGCACATGACTGCGCTGTCGGAAGGAGGACTTGGCAGGGCACTTGAATGTGTTGACGACCACGTTGTACCTTCAAAAGCTCGAAGGCTCAAGTGCCACAGGAATACAAAATCATCGTAGTCGCGTCGCCCCGGCAACGAGAAACGACCGAAAGCGTTTACACCAACTATTGATACGGATAGGGAACTTGCCAGAAAACGACAGCAAGCTGAATACGTTTGGCGGGTCCATTGCAATCCAGTGTGCATGCACGGGGAGAAGATGTCCCTGTCCCTCTGCATGAATCAAACACGTCTCGCTAATTCGGGCATGTACACACTCAGAAGCTCCCTTGTATTACTGTATGAGGTACCCAACATGGTGAAGCGTCCTTCTGCATTCTCGTCCGATCCTTCCCACTCCGAGTTCTACATATTGCGGTGCACATGTAAGCATATGCACACATAAGACCGTGCATACATACATGCAGGCACACACACATATATAATCATGAATACATATTCATATATATATATATGTACACATATAATCATATATACATACACATACATATTGCTGGATATATTGTATGTATCAACGTGGCCGAAACTACGGCGGCAAAATGTTGACTTGCGCTGGTGACCTGATGGCGTGATGTCGGTCAAACTGCGTAATCGGACATGCACACCCAGGATCCGTCTTAAACACGCAACTCATAACTTGTGCAATTCGCACCCAAAGTGCTCAAGCGAAGTTGATGATGACCCGAATGAACTTGAGAGCCGGGCTCGTGGCTATCCCGGCTGGTCTGCAGGCAGAAGTGCATCCTCAGCTTGAAGTTCTGGGATTTGGGTGCAGGGTTGCGGGCCCTAGGCTTCCTATTGCTGAGTTTCGGGCTCCGAGTTGAGGGCTTTGGGAGTATCCTTCCAGGTGTATTGTCGAGGCTTCAGGCTTGAGGATTAAGGTTCCGGGGTTCAGGGTCCGAAACCCGAAGTCCCAAACTGAAACCCCGAAGCACGTAACCGCGAAGGTGAAGAACGTCGCGCCAAGGGTCTCTGGGAGCCGGCTGAGCGACAGAGCAGCCTTGTCCGTCTCGTTGAGAATCCTCCCATAAGTTGAGTTCTCTTCAGACTGAGATTTCAGATTATCGATGGAGGCAAAGAAGGGCGGCTCATCGTCTGTCTGGGCTTCAGGGTTTCCAACCTCTGACGCAGTCGATGAATGTGCGAAACAGGAAGAAGACAGGTATCCCCCATGGGCTTCCGCCCTTTACGTCGCAAGGACGTTGCTTCGCGACAAGCCTTAGGTTGCACTGCACTTCACAGTTCTACCGGGTTTGGGGTTGAGAGTTCTGCCAGTAGACATGAACTCCAGGCTTCGGGCTGGAGTTCAAGATCGTCAGATTCATGACTGACTGTAGACTGTAGGACTGTGGCACTGTAGGTGTCACCTCCTCTCCACACAGCCCTGGACCCGCCTCCTTGCATCGCGAGAGCCGCCTTTGCACCTGCTCGAGGTCAAACGCCAACCAGGCCCCACAGTTTGGAGGTAGAGGGAAATGAGGCTGAGATGTAGAGCAGATACTTAGGCCATATACAACTGTCAATTGGGGGCACGCTATCTTCGAGCCTGTCTTGGGAGATACTGTCAAAAGGGCATTGGATGGTATATTCGGATTGCAAGTCCTCGAATCGACACATCCGTAAACCCTCGTCTCACAGCCACATCCTAACAAGCGACACTGGGAAAAGTTCAAAAGCTCGAGCCTAAGCCCCAAGCCGCTTGAACCCCCGGCTGGGATCTATGGCAACCCAAACCCCAGATCCCACACGCCTGGGGTCGTAGTCGAAGGCAACTACAGGCCTTTAGCGGCAGGACACAAAAGGCTCGAAGGATCGTGGGTTGCAACTTGACCGAACTGGCCGCGACCATATCTGCAAGTACAACTACGGGCCTCTTGCAGAGTGGCGACTTGACAGAAAGCACATCCACTACCATCCCGCGATTGCCACCTGGGGCACCGACGGTCGGCCGACAAACACCTGAGCACAGAAAGTTTCGTCGCCACGTCGGAGATTTCGTGGGCATGTTGGGGCAACCTGTATGCTCTGGTGGCACGAAGGTATATGAGGAAGCAAACAGCATATTTATCATGGTACTGCCATCGATACCCCCACCACCACCCACCACCACTAGTGACACCGCCACCCTTTTTCACGAAGTCTTCACTCTCTCCCGACAGTTCTGCTCCCTCCTGCTCAGGTTTCCCAAATCCCTTTCCGTTCGTCTGCGCCTACCGTCTAACACTTCTCGAATTGTCTAATCGTTTGCGAGCGGTTCGCTCCTCTGAACAAATTCGTACAAATTCACCAAGTCGTTTCGGACAGTTTGTTTCTTCTTGCATTTAACATGATTGGTCCCTTTCGAGCGGCTTGCTCTTCTTACTCTCAAATTCTCTAATCACTTTCCGGGCTACATCCGCTGTATACAGGCCAATTGGATCCTTGTCCTGCGGATAGCCCATTTTCTCGTATCTACTACTGCCTTTCCAGAGCTTGCAAGTTGAAGGACTAGAGAGAGCTTGGAACGGAGGATGCGAACCACCAGAAAGGGCACAGAGACTTTCTGAAAGAGGAGAAGTTCACTCGAAAAGGAAGCGATGCGTTCAACAGGGGCTAGAGAAGTTGAGAGGGGAGCAAACTCTTGGGGGAACACAGCTATAAAAGAGGGTAAAACAACTGAGAAACAGCATGCAAATCACTCCAAAGGCCTTGAGCGTTTTGTGTAAGAGAGAACCTCATTCCTCGTGCTGCTCTCTTTGGGGCGGTTTGCTCCCACCTGACCGTGAACATGACCACCATGCATGCCGCCATAGTTAGATCAAAAAACAACAACAGTGATTCAGCAGTGATGATACGAGTAGCCACACTCGGAACATAGAATTGCTCAGGAAATCTCAAGGTCAGCGCTGAAGCCAAGAGCTCACCGATGCCAGCTTCCAGGCCTTGGGAGGCAGGCTTTTACAGAGTGTCCGGCCACACGAAATCCCGTGGATGGCGTTCATGGCTTCCGGCATCAAAGTTTCAGTTTGCCCCCAGAGAAGGTCAGAGATAGTAGTGGCACGACACGGCAAGTCCAAGTCCTCCAGTACTCAGTACAAGATGAGCCCTATCTATGGGAAGGGCCCCCCCCCCTGATCTTCAAACCACAGCATCGGGGCCCCCTTCATGGAAGTCCAGAAAGGCCCGATCCTGAAAGCAAACCCTGAGACGAGTGTCCGTTCTGCAGCCCCGTCACCGGCCAACGACGCACACCGTACTCACCGGGTTGTTACGGGATTAGGACAACATTAGGATGCCGTCTGCCATGGGAGTCCTGACAGTTGCTGATGATTTCGAAGACAACTCCAAGAAGTAGGATGTCCTTATCCGGCATTGGATGTCAAGAAGAGATTCTCCCCGGAGACCAAAGTAGAAGAACACTATCCAACCCTTCAACTACACCCTCAACTTACTAGACGTGCACCGTCAAGATGCTACACGCTACACTTCAGCCCTCAGCACATAAGCTCTAAACCCTGGACCCAATTGAACCAGTGAAACACTCTCTGAGTCCGAAACACGAGGTCGCTTCCGCCAGTCCTGCAGCTGAGCGGGTCATGTCCGTTTCGAAGGGAAAGTATGACGATGCTGATGATGATGATGATGATGATGATAGTGCTAATGATATGATGATGGTGCTGGTGATGGTGATGGTATGATGATGGTATGATGATGGTATGATGATGGTGATGATGGTGATGATGGTGATGATGGTGATGATGGTGATGATGGTGATGAAGGTGATGAAGGTGATGAAGGTGATGAAGGTGATGAGGATGACCATGTCATGATCATGTGGACGACGATGATGATGGCAGCATAGCTATATAATGACGGACACCACCGGCACTACCACCATCATCGTCATCATAAACATTACCCTCACCATCATCGTGAGAACTACAACGCTTGCAGAAATAGCAGCTACACAAACTGAACTGTAGTAGCAGGTATAGTCACCATGTCGGATTGGGGAGTGGTCTGGAAAAGACCAGGAAGAGGCTTCTGGGGCGTCTGGCACCAAGTCTTGAGTGATTACTTCAAAAATCAACACATACCGTTAAGACTCGCATCCCAAACGAAAACAAGTTTCAGGTTCAGGCTTGCTAGACTGGGGCCGGGCTTGAGATTCAAGTGAAAACGACACTTATGGTCAGCTGCACCCCTGCTCATCGGGCCTGGTGCCCAGTGAGGTGCCAAAGCCTACAGGGGAAAAAAAGGCGCGGGTGGTGAAGTACTCACATACTCTGAATTTGATGATCTAGGGCTTAGCATACCATGGTCATTTCGCAATACACTTCTGCGGGTTGCAGTTGTCAACTGTGTGGTCTGTACGAGTCTCACACAGCTGCTGGTGCTGCTGCTGCTGCTGCTATGGATACCTTTGGCATGGGTTCCTTGTATAGACCTTTGCATAGATCCCGGCGAAAATCCAACAACTGCAGAAACGCAAGAAGCCAGAGAAAACAAGCCAGAGCTGTGATGCAGAACAAACATGAACACGTGAGGTGACAAAGAAAAGAACAAAAACAATGACACTGATCCCAATAATAACTTGAATGAGGGTGGGGATGACAAAAGCCCTTGATAAGTATCACATCTGTGTTCATACTTCTCGGGGTGTACCAAGAACGCGCTGATGAACAGCGAGAGCAAATGAAACTAGGTGCAACAACCTTGTTGAACATGAGAGTGAGAGTGCTAGCGACAAGCGCAACTGGAAGACCAAAGTCGTGACAACTGCTTTTTGGAGAAATACACAGACAATGGGACTCGTATTTGTAGTAAACGACGCAATAAAGCCAGTCACAACATCTACAACCACAATTCTGCCCATGTTTCGACTGCACCAAAAGGAAGCTAGAGAAACGCTAGCTCGAAAGGTGTTGGCAATTCTGAGACCAATGCCAACACTGATCATCATCACATGGCATAACAACACGTGGGAAGAATAACGATGATCAATATTATTATCGACAATATCCGCCCCTTGCTGTCGCCATCGCCCACGCCCTCGTCATCTTCGCCGTCTTCAACCGTCGTCATCGGGAGCAGCATGTTCAGCGTGGCAGCACCACCGACCGCCACACTATCACCAGCTCCATCTTCCGTACCACACCCACCAATACCACCAATATCGCCACCGCCACCGCCATCGCCATCGCCATCGCCACCACCACCACCACCAAAACCAGCACAACCGCGCCCTCATCCATGTCGCCCCTACGACCTACGCACATCCCGCCCCAGGCCAGCCAATATCTTTCTAGATACCCAGACCCCTCGAAGCACCTCCGGCGACTTCGTCACGGTGCTCCTTTGAGAACCAGGCCTGGGGATATGGGGCTCGACTCGTTTGCCAAAGCTCAAGCTCAGTGTCGACTTTGTAGAGTATTTGGTCAAAGCCTTAGTGGGTCCAAGTCTGTCGCAATGCAACCAGGAAGCTTCTTCGGCATCTCACGGCTCGAGACTTGCGCCGAGGCATCACCTCACATGTTTTGTCTGATGGATCACGGTGGTGGCTTCGGGTTAAGGGAGCAGGGCTGACGGTTGAGGGATGAGAGTATCCGGAACTGCACGGCTGTCAAACACCCACTCCTCCAGATTCCGCCGATATCTGATAGAACCGCCCGACATGCGTCTGTTGGCATGAAAACCCCGTTGCTGTGCTGAAGATCCTGATAAGAAGGCCCTCACAAACAAACTAAGAAAACCGAACCCTCGATAAATCGCAAAACTCTGAAACAACCGGCACCACATAGAAGAACTTGGAACCCCCATGCAACTGTGACAACCAAAACTATATCCCAAAACCTCCAGAGTCCGAAAGCCCTGAGACCTTTAAGCGCATTCAGGCCTTCTGGCCTTCTTTTTCAGGGTTCCCGGCTTTTTTTGCAAAGGGTTGAGGGTTTCAAGATTTCAGGGTTTAAGACTTAGGATTTGGGGTTTAAGATTTGGGGTTCAGGGCTCAGGGTTTAGGGCTTCGGCCGGGCCTCCTGGGGCTGGATCTGCTTTGGAGTTTTTGCTTCCCAGCCTGGCGCACTAAGAGAACCCCTTCCGGAAAGGATGATAGTCAGGGCCTCAAGTTAAGAAGTAGAGTAAGGCTGAAAGATAGCCATAAGGGCTCCCGTAAGGAACCTATCAGGGAGGATACCGTAGGGGATCAGAACTATGAGAGACTTGATTTCACAATCAGAATAAGCCGTGGGAGAAAACAACACACAGGGACTTCAAGGAGTTGCTACGCATGCAAAAAAGGATGTGATACAGAGAGCAGTGATCGCAGAAATGCTGGTAGTAGCAGTTGCCGTCACCACAAATGTCGCAGCAGCAGCGTCGGCGGCGGCAGCAGCAGCGGCAGAGTTAGTCCTAGTCCTGGCAGTCCTAGCAGTCGCACTGGGACTGGCGCTGTGTTGCCTGCCACTACGACGACATCGTCATCGTCGACGCCTACTATGACATCGACTTCCACGACCAGGTTACGGGTAGAGATATTCGCACTTGCTTATGCCAACACGCATAAGAACATGATTAAGAATACGTCGGATTGTTCTTATCCTTTAGCCTTGATCGCCCATAGCCACCAAGTCTATATACAATCCTCCACTTACCCTCGACCCTCTCTATTCCCACGTCTGTTGCTCCTACTGCGACACCTCTTGTTGCGCGCACTGTAGCTGTTGGGGGTTCGCTGTTCCCACTGTGCATGGCAGAAGACGCACTAGTCTGACGGCTGGAATGGTTCTGGTCAAGCTGCTTGCATTGCTTTCTTGGATATTCCTGCTCCTCGGTATGCTTGCGAAGTCCGCATATTCTGTGCTCACGTATTCAAGCGGTGTCAAGATGAACCTGCCGATTTGAAAAATGACAGCTGTCGCATCCTCGAATCTGTTGCTGCTCCTTTGGTTATTGTTGTCCATGAGCTTAGTTTTGACTGACTAATCGTCCTGTCCTTCTTGTTTTACGCCTGTGTCCTCCCATTCTGCTTGCCTTGAGTCAGGCTCGATCTGCTTAAACAAGCTGTTTGGAAGATCCAGGCCTTCCAGCTGTTGCAAGTCTTGGAGTGGCAGGAATGAGGTAGAAAACTTCAGCATCCCGAAACGCGAAACCTACAGTATTCAGACCCGTGCAACCTCGCCCACCCACCCCCGGGACCTTTGTTGTTGGCGCTGCTTGGCTTGCGAAGCCTCATACCACCGGGAATCCGACACAAGTGAGCGAAGCGTCGCCGATTCACGCACTCTTAAGCTACGATACAAGCCAGTCCGAGGCCCTGAAAACCCTGAGCCAAAAGTCCCAGAACATGCCCAAGGCTCAAAGTATCCCAAGCTTTCGATGGCTCACGAACCTTTCCTGAACATTCAATATGCGCCATATGAGGGTTTAGAGTTTAGAGTTTAGGGTTTGGGGTATAACTCCGACCCCACGAGGCCCAAACTGAAGACCCAGGGACAAATACAAACAAACCACCTTGTCAACCTGAGTCGCAGACGCTCCGGATGCGTCCTGGGGGAGCCCTGAGAGCAAGTTGGCAAGCAATACTGCAGGATATGACTGTAATGCATACTGTAGTATGTACTGCACAATAGTAAAACCTACAAGTAGAGATAATATGTCTTATCGAACATCAAATCAGTCGTCAAGGCAAGGGCTCCTTGATGTTTGGAGAGCCCTTTGGGTGCGAGAAACCTTGTTACAGACGAGGAGAACTCGTCAGCTTCCGTTGGGGTTCCTATCGCGGTTCTTTCGTCATTCAGGGCTCTGGCGACTGAGATTAGCACTACTTTTAAGGAAACACCGAAAGAGAAGGCAAGCATCGGACATTTTCGGCCCAAGGCCTGACGTAACGGTCCCACGACTCCACAACCAGCACTGTTGCTGATACTAGTCAGTTGTGCGCTCCTGCATCCTTTGCCCCGTTGGCCGCTGAGCTACAGACGGGTGGCTTGGAGGGCTGTCGGAAACATCGACACCACCTGCGGCTTTGCAGCTGTGTCGGTGCCCGGGAACTTTTCTTTTGAGGCTTGAGCCTCTGGCCGCTGCCTTCTCGGGTTGCTAAGTGTTCCCCTTCAAGATCCCAAACCCGAAGCCGAAGCACTTCAAAGATCCTAGGGTCCTAGGGCCCCTTCTAGAACCTTACAGGATCCCTATGAAGCCTTATCATGAGACTGTTATGGAGCCTTATGGTCAGACCTCATAGAACCCCTATACCCCTGGCAACCCTTGCAGCTATCCTGCGAGTCTGAGATCACCTGCAGATCGCCGTCCCGCTGCAGATCGAGGGGCTGGCGGCACCTTTGGAGATTATGGAAGGGTGCAGGGTTCAGATTTCGGACTTTCAAGGGGTCAGCTGATGCCTTCATGCCATCGTAAGCATTGATAAACAGAGGTCTCCTAGATGGAAGCCCAAGCTAGACTGGCCACGTCAGTTGGTGTTGACCACATTGGCTGCACTCTAAAGGGAAAGCACCAACCAAACAGAAGGAGCAGCAATCAACACGTCAGAGAATGGCTGCCGGTTTGTTTTGCTTGAATCATCTGAGGCCACAGCTGGCCCGACTACTATGCCTGGAGGCGACAAAGTCCTGCAGGATGCTGCATATCCGCCGGAAAAATGAGCACACCTGTGGAGATGCATGATCTTCTTGCTTTGCGTGTGGCCAGTCGCTGGCCTGCGCTGACTTCCCCCCACTCCCCACCCCCACCCGTCCCCGAATCCGTGAACCTTAGACGAAGAGCTCAACCGACGCAACTCAGCCCCATAGTCTCCTGAAGTCTTCGTCGCTGCACACCGGGATGGAGGGGCGAAGGATCTTCTTCCTCAGAGCTGCTCACTGGTGCTGCAGACTCTAGTACTTCGTTTCGAAGTTTGGTTGGGCTTTTAGGTTGCACTCGTCGCGTCGATGGAACGTGCTGCTTCAGCCATGATCCTTCGCTTGAGGCTGCTTCCATTTGGAAATGGCTTGGGGTCTCACCAAACGCCTTGCGGTGCGAGCTGGAGTCCAGTCCCAGTGACGATGGTGCCTTGCCGGATGCTTCTTGAGTTTGTAACATGGACGGCAAGTCTCAGCCACTGGCCTTGTCCAATCGGCCGCCTGCAGCATTGACCGCAGGTGCCGCGGTTTGGAAATAAAGACTCTTACTACTACTCTTACGTGTCTTGTGCTGTCTTCGCTAATTATTGTGTCTTGCTGCATGTGGTACATTCAGAGATCCCGAAACGGCATAACGGAACCTGACCTTCCGACATCACCCAACCACACGCCCTTAACTTAAGGCACCGGCCAGCGAGGATCGCGGTCGGTGTAAGCCATGCAAGGCCGCTGTAGCCCGGAGACCCACACCCGAAGCCAACGCGCGATGAGCTTTTTGTTTCAGGGGGTGTTGGTGCTAGGTTCTCATCGGATGTTGCAGGTGTTGGGGGCCGGGGCTGTGGAAATTTGGGGTTCAGGCGTGTGGTATATCTGGTAGAGGCTTGCAAGCTTAGGGTTGTGGCGCTTGAGGCCTGCGGCTAGAGGTGTGAGAAGCTTCCCATGATAAATGCACTCGCCTACTCGCCCTAAGCCGCAGATGCAGGTTACGAATTCGAGGCTTGGACCAACGGCAGCGCAGGCAGACATGAGCCAGTCCAAAGTAGCGGCAACCATCAAGTCCTGCGCAATTTACGACGCGATCGCTTGTAGCGGGATTGCAGGGGTGCTTCCCCCGGCTCTAGCAATGACAAGTAACAAGACGTCCTTGTCTGTTCAATTGCAAGGGTGCTGTTCGGGCTTAGCATGTTGTGGTGTTCGGCTTAGGCTTTCCGGTGTTCCAGCGGTAAGACTCGGTTTGGCGCGGCAACAGACAGAGACCTGCGGCAGTGAAGTCTGGTGGTCCAGCCCTGTCTAGCAATTGGCGGCCGCCAGGCCACGGCATACTGTGATTTCTCATGGTCTGTCCCAAGAAGAACCAGCGGGAATCCCGGAAAGCCATCTTTATGTACCTGAAGCCTCTGGGGCCGATCATACCAGCGGAACAAGAGGTGATTGCGACACCTTTAGCCGTTCGGGATCTGAGCCTGAACAAACAAAGCCAAGTTGGGAGGGATGAAAGGTCTCAGACAGGGTTTCAGAATTAGCCGACGAGCTATTCAGCACCTCTCCCAGGCACTCCGTTTTTCAAGCGGGGAGCCGCTGAAACCCACGATGTAGTGTCCGCCAAGCTTGAAGTAGGGTATGGAGTCTAATGTGATGGCTCATGATGACAATGGGGTCTCTCCTGTTACTGCTGCCACTGTTACTGCTGCCACCAAGGCCAGCAGTAGTCAGTAGCCAACAGCACTCCTCTTGCTACTTATCAACACTTTTGGCAGCATGAAAACATTGTGGCGGTTGCTGCTCGCATAATGTCCTCTGTTCGTTGTGCTGATAGTAGTAGTAGTAGTAGTAGTAGTAGTAGTAGTAGTAGTCTCACACCCTGGACGTTTTTACAGCCATGATTCCCATGCCTGCAAGGACCCGTCTGACCCTCGTACAGACTGCTGTGGCTGGCATTGCAGGCATTGCAGGCATTGATAGTGGCACTAGTACGACTTGAACTGGAAGCTAGTGACCATGTGTTTGCGCTGCTGCTTGAATCCCGAATGGTCCTAGTATGATAGCAGGATGAACACCACAATTACATGTCGCACAAACGACGAGGACGGGCGACGACCACAACCACAACCACCCCAACAAACACTACTGCCGCTAGTATTACTGCTACCACCACCATTGCTACCACGACTAGCTCGGGCTCATCATGCCGTGCATATCCCGCGCACACTGTTACTGCAGTGAGTTGCTGTAGCATTGAGGTTTGGGGGTGGGACGGGGTGTTCGATCCGAGCAGTCAATCCATGTGGACAGCAGTCAAAGCCTCCTGGCGTCTGTTCTAGCAAGGCTTCCTGATTCAACATGTCAAAGCCTGACACCTTGTTGTGAGCACCCTTTGAAGCCCTGTATGGAGCCGTTGAACCCCTCGCGGTTCTCTGGCGGACACTTTGGCAAGCCTACAGGAAAAGCTGCCTCACACACAGGGCTTCACCTGTGAAGAGCACACTCCCAACCAGCAGATTTTGGGGAGGTTCTTGGTGCTGTTCTTGCACCCGCTGGTACCAACCAGCTGGGAGAGTACCGGACCGACGGCCACCCAACATCTTCAAAAATGACCGAAGCTGTCTCTGCCTTTAGGCAGTGGAAGCCGGCAGCCGCGGTCTACTGAGATGTCCTGGTCAGACTTGGTCCGGATTCAAGACGTACAGTATGAAGGTCGTAACTGGATAGCTAAAGCCAAAGTCTTCATCTCCGAGACCTTGAGCAAGGCCTTAAGACATCTCCCTGCCCATCTAAATCTTCGAATTTCACAAAGCCTATGAAGTCCTCTTCGTTGCGATCAAAGCTCGAATTATTAAAGTTCAGGAGGCGTAAAGTCGCTGCCTCGGGCCCTCAGGGTTCAGCCGCAGGGCGCACAGGCGCCACACCGCACACCGTCAGCGCGCATGCGCGAACAACAACTATAGGACCTCGAAACTGGAAAGCTTACGGCGCGGGCTCTCGCATGCTGGCGTTGCACCAGCTTGAAGCATTGCTGCTTCAAATAAGTTAAGTGGACTGCCTTCCAGAAGCCCAGGAGCGGATACAAGCGGACGAGCTGACAGCGTGACAGCTGCCTTGATGGTACATGAGTGGTGTGCTCTTTCTGAGGAGCGTTGACACTACCGGAAGGTCCGCATCCTGTACCGATTGATGAATAATCTCCGGGTCTGTACACGAGCAAACTGTCATTTGCAGATTGCGGCCCGGCTGCAGATAAAATGAAGGGGTTTCGAACTTTCGACTCTCAGCCAAACTTCCTTCGTCCTGCGCCGTGGAGCTGATGCATTGAAAGAAAGGCAAAATATGGGAGGTTTTGTGGGGCCTTGAGCTCTAGTTATATGGGGACTCCAGGGGGGTCGTACTGCTAGTTATTCAGGCATAAATATTCCTGCAGCTCAGCTCTCGAATACTCTCTTGCTCCCTAAAGCTCAGGACACAACCTCTACGCTTCCGACCATGAGCGGTTATCCAGAAAACGGCAGGGAGTGGCGACGTGGACATGATACTGAAGGATTGAAGGCGGACAGAAGGTTACAACGTTAGGACTGAACAGCTCCAGGCACAAGCACATCAACATCTCTACATGCGTATCTATCTTCCGAATGATAGCGCACAGACGCAGAGCGAGCATTCGAACAGGCACTGCATGGACCATCGACTGCCACGTACAAGTCACAACAACTGTCGTTTTTGTGGACGCTCTTCTACTTTGGCCAACCCTGATATAAGCTATAGACCCTGAATGCCAAGCCCTTGAAAGCAAAGCTTCTCATACTCGTTTCCTAGGCAGAATGGGGCCCAGTCCCTGTCCTCGACCACGTGCGCTTCAAACGGCTCGTGCCTGGGCTTCAACAAACGAGCGTCCGCTGCTTGGGGCTCAGGTTCTAACTGGGGCTTGGGGTCCGCAGCTTGTCCTCAACCTCCCATATTTAAACTGGGCTCACGGAGGATGTCGCGAAGGCTGTCCACCTGACCCCGAGCCTGAAGCCCAATCTCAATGTCACAACACTGTGGGTCTTTCGGGGTTCAAGGCTTCGAGTGGTCGGCTTTCCATCAATCTGAACCATCTGGCATGCAGGGAGTGTCGCTTGCAGCTCGGACCTCTGTTTTATTCCCGCGCATCACCGAAACCCTAATCCCTGAACGCTGAACCCTAAATCCCAATCCCCTGTTGCAGAATCGGAAACCCACCACTTGGCTCCAAGCTCGTCTTTCCCAGGCCGGCAGCTCTTGCCACCAACCCTGAGTGAGGGTTTGGCGTTTAAAGACAACGCCGCTTTCAGGGTTTTGGAGAGAGTCTTAGGGTGTCTGGCGGTTCCCGCCGGTTGGCGAAGCACGAGTGCTTTTTATCCCAATTCTGAGGTGAAGAGGAACGGAGGGCAGCTGAATCCATCCGTCCTTTCTTCGCTTCCCTACCTCAATAAACGCAACCGTCAAAGCATCTAGCAACCCAGGCAAGACGCGTGCGATCTTTAGGCAGCAACAAACCCTTCAAGGAAGAAATTTAGGGTTTGCAGCTGGGGCCGAGCCCGAAAATGATAGGGCGATGCTCCGAACCCTAAACAGAAATCCCCAAAACCCCAGCTTACAAAGCTAAAGCATTGCCAAGATCATCCGATGAAGGATTCCAGCAACGAGCCTCAAAACCCCCACAACCTACGACCCAGTCCTCAAATCCTCAACTCAATTTCGTCAACCTCACAAAAAAGGCCTCTAATTCCTGAAAAAACGTTGGGCAGTTTCCAGAGTTAGCGTACAGAACGCTCACAGCTTTGACGGTTGGATTCATGACTTGGAGGCTTCTAGAGCAAGTACCTTAGGATTTGGGATTGGATATCGGGATAGTTCGGGTTGAGGATTTCCGGGATGCGGGGTTTGGGCGGGTTGGAGATTTTGGCAATTCTCGCCCGTAATTCACGCTTCCAACTTCCGGGCAGAGTCGGCCTGCAGCAGCTGCGAAAGACTGGCCTCCATGAAGGATCCCGCCTGTTTCTGACCACGGGCTCCAGTGTTGAACCGTTGAACCTAAACCCCAAAAAACCGACATCAACAAAACTGCAAGCCAAGCTCGAGCCCGCAACCGGACCGGAACCACAGTATAGGGACTCCCGGCACGATATCACCCACTCATGAGGAGTCGAGAACCCGTTGGGGGTGAAAGCTATTGGGTTAAAGGATGGCTTCGGGTGAGGCGTGCACTTAGGGTCCAGGAGCCCGGGCTGACGGCTCCGAAGCCGCACGCCGACCAGCTTCTAGAGAGTAAGAAAAGGGGGGATCTGCAATGAGTTCGAGTTCCCATGCCCGGCAGGTCGGGGGCTTAGCGGCTAAGACAAGCGTTCTCCAGCTTCGAAAAAACCTTGAAGTGCACAGCTCGGTCCGAGCCTTTTGCGTCTCGCTCGAGCCTGCCGTACCTGAAAGCACACAGCTAAGGAACCCGGAGAGTAGAAATAGAAAGTGTCGGACATACCACAGAGCACCTGCATCATTTCTGTGACGCACCCTTACTATTGCTACGATCATGCTGTTGCGATGGCTTTGGCAGAAGCTGAGGCCAGGTCGTCCCAGTGTCGAAGCAGCTTGAAGCAACAGTTGGGGAAGCAATGCATGTGCCGACGGTCGCACAACACCTCGGCCCGAAGTTCTCGCCACACCGAGGTGCGTCTGGGAACCGCCACTCCAGTAACATGCTTCACCGGAGCGTGTCCGAGTCCACGACAAGTAAACGCGATAGACTGATCAAGCGAGTGCCAGCACTGGGCATCGTGAGAACCAGACAATCAGGCAGCTACCACAGCGTGCACTGTGCGCATTTGCGTGACAGCCGGAGCTACGATCACTGCGACGGCGGCACCCGGCAGCATAAGAAATATGGCATTCTTAACAGAAGAAGAAGATAACAAACAGCGATACGCTCAGTGAAGCAACCGAGAATGCGAAGAAGAGCAAGAAGATTCGGGACGAGCGATCGACTGCAGCACAATCCTAGCAGCGGCCAACGAAAATGTGCAGCTTTCCCATCCGCACCCCTCTAGACTCTAGATGATTCGCCCTGCTGGTGTATGAGTAGCGAATTTAGAGATACCACGGAAAGGCAGCGAAAGAGCTGGAAGAGTCGACCGTTGGGCAAGTCAAGCACCTTAAATACCCTGTTCGACGAAGTCACATCGGTGGAGAAGTATTCTGTTCCCTACCAAGTTCTAATCTGAGGGATGGACTTGCCAGCACCTTGAGCGACTGGTGTTGGGCCTCACCAGAATCCAACTGGTCTTAAAGGCTGCTGCGTGGGTTAATCAGATGGGGTCTCGGGCTTCATGGTTCAAAGTTTCAGGATGGTTCAGTGTTTAAACTATAGTACAACTCCTAGCAACTTCTACAATGAAGGGCTTAGGGCGTTAGCGATTTGGGAGAAGCAGCTGCCAAAATTTGGCTGACAAAGGATGCGGTCCTCGTCGAGCGATTCAGCCGCCTCAGAGAATTGCCGAATAGGGTTCCCGTGCTTCGGGGGTTCGCCGAAGTTCAGGCAGCTGGGACTTCGGGGACAATGCTTGCCAAGCTCACAAAAACAGCTTGTCCGGCCGAAAGCTCTGAGGGACTCACAAGGGAGGGATCCACGAGCAGTGCAGCCGTTGCCAGTGACATCCATCCTCGCGTGGCAGCTGAAACTCCGGACTTGGGCTTTGGGCTTTGGGCTTGGGCCTCGGGGGTTGCGGACGGTTTGGGAACTAGCCCGTCTACAGCTTTATATACCTGAGGCTGCTCCATGCTGCTCGGCTGGCAACGAGGCTGAAGTGTCATATCACAACAGCGCACGAGAGAGCCGGAGGCAATATCAAGATTTCTTTGCGGAACTTGATCTGACAGGGGTGCTGTTGCAACGGACTACCTTCGCGGGCCATGGCATACTACGGCGGAAAAGGCTTCAAGACCTTGAGGCAGCTCACCTTGAAGTTGGGGATGGAGCTCAGGCTTCAGCCCCCCTGTTCGAGACTTCAGGATTTAGCTTTGGGATCCCCCTAGACCCTAGCCCTGAACCAGAAAACACATACTTCCAGCCGGTGTCCTTGGAAGCCACCGTCCTGTGAGCTCTGAGCCTTCAGCAGCTTAGGCTTCGTAAAGGAGCGGATCGACTGAAGTGTCTGCAGGATATGAGGGCTTGTGGCCTATTGGGTTGAGTTTGGTTGTCGGACTTAAGGCCTTGGGGCCCATGGTTGAAAGGGTTCGACCCGGCCGGCAAGGCACCTGTCTGGAAGAGCCGCGGGCATCGGATGGATGCACGAGTCTGGGCTTCAGATCGTACTCTGTATTGATATCAAACGTATCGTGCAGCTTTTAACTTTCACCATGGTCTGAGCCAGAACCCTGAGGTGCCAAGCCCTGACCCAAACCCTTGCATCTCAGATTCTGACCCCTGTCCTAGCATCTCACCAGGCGCCGTACGTCTGCGGCCAATTCGGCGTAGGCAGCTTTCAGGCCATCTGCATCGAGACCTTGGAGTTGCGCTCTCGGGGTCCGTGCATGAGGCCTTTTAGGTTTTGAACGCCGGTGTTTCGGGGCCCAGCACCAGGTGAAGGACGTCTAGATTGCTTTCAATATATCCACCCCGGTGGCTGATAATGGCATCCAGCATCGTCCAGCTCTGTGGCCGCTAGCCAGGAACTCAACAGTTCTGCTTTCAGGCTTCAAGTTTCCCTCACCCAAAACCCAAAAGCGCCCGCAAGCCCTTGCATCAAGCTGAATCCTGAGTGCTCCGCGGCAACCCAGGCAAGACAGGGCCGCCAGGAGTGCCAAGGGCAAAGTGCCTTCGATGGACCTCAGGGCACGGCCTCTGCCTTCTACCACCGTTTGAATATACTATACGAATACCTTTGGGAGATGAAAGTTGAAGCCGTGGTTCTGGCGAAATGTAGCGTCTGGGCTTGGTCCCCTACATAAACCGAACACTCAACATCCTGGAGCCCTGAATTAGTGCGGGCCACAGACAATATCGATTGGGCACAAGATTGGGAAATGCCTGGCACTAGTCAACCTCTGCACCCTGAACCCGAGATCACACAGCTGCGATTCCAAGGGCACGGCCCGCAAAGCCTTTCGCAAAGAGCCGACTCCCACCTACACCGCAGGAGTGGAAAGAGGCCCTTGGCGCAATTTATCATGCTGGTCTGCAGCGAAGACCTAGATGCAGACGAGCGGCCATTTAGCCGTGGAGTTTGGCAGTAAGGGACATGGATGGATTTGCACTGAACACTGCAAAACCCCAACATCCCGAAGGAAGACCCTGAGCCTTTAGCCCAAGGGCCTCTGTGCATGGAGGGACCGGAGCGCCCGAGGGTTCCACACAAAGGCACCGGCACCTGGGACCAGCACCTGCAGACTCGATCTGGTTTAGGGTTTTTGGGTTCAGGCTCAGGATTTTGTGGCTTCTTCTACCTCACATATTGCTGCTGCTACGTGAGGGTTTCGGGCTTCTGACCGAGGACATGCAGTAACTAAGCAGCGTGCAAAGGATGTGCAAACGCGTGTATGTGTTGACTGGTATGGACACAGTCTTTGCAACTCTACCGATGTGTCGTTGTAGATAGATAGACAAGCAGACAGAGAGACTGACAGACAGAGAGATAGAAAGATAGGGATAGACAGGTGGATAGATAGGTAGGTAGCTAGGTAGGTAGGTCGGTAGGTAGCTAGAGGTGTGATTGGTTTGCATGACTTGCAACAGGATTTTTTCGCGCCTTCATGTCCCCAGCTTTGTCAATGGCCTCGAGACGCCCGACGCGCCCACAGCACCTAGAGTCCAGTGGAATTGGAGCGTCTGTGTGCCTTTGGATCAGGGTGGCTTCAGCGATCTAAATGTTGATACGTCCTTTTCCTGACTAATTACAGAAACAAGCAGGTTTTGCGAAGTGTTGCGGAAGAATCACCGGTGAGTCTGCGGCTGAGTCATGCGATCGTTCCAGCCACCGTGGTTGACCTGCCGGGCACATGACATGACTGACAAACGAATCTGGAACACCCCAAGAAGTCTGTTCGTCCCTTTTCATCTGACGCTTTAGGAGACTTACGTGCCTCATGATTCTTGTGTCTTCCAGTGTGTGTCGTAGGGATTCCTCGTTTACAGGTGGAATTTGGAGGCTAGTGAAGATTCTTGGGACCTCGCGACCCGCATGGACAAGTTTACGAGAAGAAGAAGTGCTGAAACCTTGAACTCTCAGACCGGAAGCGCGCCTGGAGCTGCTTCGCTTCCTCGACGGTGACATCGATGCGCACCTGGCATTCGTGCCCTACAGTCCGGGGCTCTCATCAGAAACTGTGTGTGTGTGTAGTGAATAGTAGCCTAGATGGTGTCGCTTGTGTTTTTTGGAATACATACCTACATATCTACCTACCTACATACATACATGCATATGGCCATGCATACGTGCATCCAGTGCGTGCATACATGCATACGTAAGATGTAGCCCTCGATGTAGCCTGGGATCTCCACGGAAGCCGATTGAGGGTTTCTCTGCAGGTTGAAGGTTTATCTATGGTTGTGGGTTTCAGGGTTTCGGACTGTTTTGCGTTTGGGTTTCGGACATAGAGCTTTCGGCATTCGACCCCAACAAGCACAGAATGCACAGATGGATCCGTGAGAAATAAATCTCATGAAGGGTCCCTTGAGCCGTGGTTTGAAGAAGAAGAAGAAGAAGCCAACGTACTACGAAGGTCATCCTCATCGTCCTCCATGCTTTCCTCTTCATCCATTGTCATCGTCTTGAACTTGAAACCCTAAGCCCACCAGCATCCTGGGGCGCAGTGCCTCGTCGCCGATCGTCAGGGCTGCACCAGGGCCACACTCATCTGGCAGCTTCTGAGATTACAGGGTTCCGGCTCAGGCGTGGTAGTGTTTGGTCGGGAGGGTTTCAGTCCGAGCGCGTCGTGTCCTACTGCCACTTAGGCTGATCGCACTTTAGTTCAGCATTTTCGAGTTCTGAGCTTAGGGTTTGTGGTGCAGGAGTCTGTGCAAAACATGACCTTTACTTTGTTTGTTCTTCATCGTTGGACGCGTTGCTTTGAGATTTCGCCCCCTGCCTTCTTCAAAGGGAAGCAGGCCTGCATCTGAGATCACCTGCCGGATGGTAGGGCTTTAGGCTCTGCGGCCTCGGGGTTCGCAGCAAGACCCAGTCCTCTGCGACTGCTTTGGCATTCCAGCACCAACATCCAAGGGCCTTGGGTGAAGCACAGAAACAAAAACTGCCACGTGTTTGATGTCGGGTTGGGTTTGCGAAGTCTGGCTTGCGTTATTGCTACTTCCTTGTCGGTTCAAGCAGAGAAGGAGAAACAGAATCTCAGTCCTTGCTCGGTACTTCAACCTATTGCGACGATGAGGAAGCAAAGCGCTTCTTCAAGGACTCTTGCAAGCATCTATGTAGCACGAGCGCGCAGCCTCAGCAGCAAGAACAACAACGAGAAACGACGACTACCACAACAAAAACAACCGCCACGGTGGCGTTAACAACAACAGCAGCGGCAGCAGCAGCGGCTGCAGCAGCAGAAGTAGCAGCAGCGGCTGCAGCAACTACAACAGAGCAATAACAACAGCAATACCAATAAGAGCAATAAGAATAAGAAGAACAAGAACAATAGCAAGAACAAGAACAACGATGCAAATGAAACAACCAGGCTGCGAACACGAGAACGACAGGAACAAGTCGAGGAATGGCATTCATGACGATGATGAGAGGCGTCAGCGAGGACGTTCTTGGGTGGCTTGCCGAGATGCTTGGAGCTCGCAGGCACACACACACACACAGAAGTGCTTCTTCGGAGGACTGTGCTCGACGGATCAGAGTTATTATTCGTTAAGTATGAGACTATGTCGAATGTGCGAAGTGCCGAAAACCTTCTGGACGGTTAGAGTTTCGTATCTTGTAAAGAGGTACGAACCCTTCCCAATTCTTCAACATCATTACTGGAAGCAGCCAAGTTGGGGCAAGTGGCCCCATGGGAGATGCGCAGGACCTGCACAGGTGAGCAAATGAAAAGCGGCCCGGTGTTTGTGTTGATACGTGTGGTCGCTGCTGTCACTGTTGGTGTTGATGTACTATGATTACTGTTACTGCAAATATTACGGGTTCTCGTTATAGTACTAAAAAACCCATTACCACAACTATTGCTATTGCTACTACTATTGCTACTGTCATTACTATGATATTCTATTACAATGACTCTGGCTCTGGCTCTGGCTCTTACGTACTCTTACTCGTTGTACTGTTGCGGTTGCGCTTGGAGCGCTGTTGTTGGTGTTGGTGGTTGTTTGTTTGTTTGTACCGCAGTCGAGGAGGTCCGGACAATGCGACAGGAACTAGGTCGGCGAGTGCGTCGCCGGTTGCACGGATGGCAACACGCATCTTGTGTGCGTACCAGGGCTCGGCCACTTCACGAGTGAAGGGCGCATAAGAATTAAAATTGAAAAGGTTCTGAAGAGAGTCGAAGAGGCAGCACCACGGCATCAGGCATCAGGCATTGGAGACCGCTTGGGAGACAGGCGGCAGGTTAAAGCCACCGTAGTGAAGAGCTTGACGATCTGCCTCCGACAGTCTGTGCAGCAGCTTTACCGTGTACCCGATCAGAATAGTCCGGTCGCCAGAGGACCAAGGAACAGTTGCGTGCCGGAGGTGAGGCTGGAATCGAATGTATGGCCAGGTGATACGTCTCATTGTGCCCGGACCTGAGCGACTGTCCAGTGCGTGGGCTCCGCCAGCGTGTTGAGCGGCTCATTGTACTTATCAGTGTGCATGCGAACCTGCACATTGCGTTGTATCGTGAGCGAGGAAAACTGTATACCAGGACAAGCTCCCCGCAGAATAGAAGTCAGCACCTGCACCACAAGAGGGAACGACGTGGTGTCGCGCTGAATGCCTGTGCTGAACGAGAAGGTAAAGGCGCCCGCTGAGAAGGAGCATTGGCGAGGGTGGCCCACCTCGCACTGCTGCTTTCTGCGCTTGGCATGTTGATGACCCGGCAGAGAGTCCAGAAGAGCCTCAATATCATCAAAGGTGGCATAACCCTGGTGAAGCAGTGCATACGCCTGTGATTCAGCCACCAGGACAGCTGGAGGAGCAGGTGAGCGCCATAGATCCGAAGGGACAGCCGTCAGGTCAAACACCAGCTTGAGGTCGGGGGATGGGACATTCCATTCGGAGTCATAGCAATGACTGTAAGGAGACAGCCTTGGCAGTGGTCTTTGGCTGACGAACCTGAGTGGATAAAGTAATGCATACCGTCTTCCCACATGGATTCAAAGCGCCACTTGGTTTCTTGGAGTAGGACAATGTCATGGCGGGATTGCTTGAGGTACAGCAAAAACTCGTCGTAAAGTCCCCCTCCGAGCCCTCCTGTGTTCCAGGAGAAGAGGCTATAGTGACGATGGTGTGAGGGAGCCGGTTGTGGTTTCCGATGGGGCATAGAGGCGGCAGGTGCCGTGGTCGCGCCTTCGCTCAAGGGGCGAAGTCGAGCGTCCGGGCCGATCCATCGGCCTCTATACTAGGCGCCTCCGTACCTATTAACTCTGCGTAGCGCACGGGCATACGTGCGCTTCTGAACCTTGACAGAGCCCTGGGGTCGCGACTCATGTGTCGCCTGTTTGCCCAATGAAAGCTTCGTGGTAGAAGTACTGGAGGGATCACAGCAGGGATTTCCCACTCCAGTCACGCCTAGGGCTGGCGTGACAACCCTCGCGTCTAGTACCCCGGCACCCTGGTGATGCAAAGAAAGTGAACACCCAATCGCAGCAAGTAGCATGGGCCGTGGGGCTGATTGCCGGAGTGCTTCCCGGACTTGGGACCGGGAGGGCCATGTGCAAAGGAGGGTGGTGCCTGAGTGGGTTGCGTGTGTGTTGTTGTGTCGGGAAGTCTTATAATAGAACGCGATGCGCGTGCGGAACAAAGTGAGGCTTATACCTGCACGGGCAAACTGAGAGGTCACGTACATCCGGTGAGGCTCGAACCGCATGAAGGTGCCGAGGCCCGGCCAAAGACCTGCGATGAGGGCACGCCAAAGGTGATACGGCCCTAAGGCAGAATGGCAAGTGTGTAACACTCTGCAGGACTTAATACAGTCGGGATGACAGGATGGAGCGTCCCTCGCGGCACGCACTCGGCGGTTGCGCCTACCGGCACACCAAACCCAGGGGTGGTGCTGGAATCTGCTGTTGCGGAGCAGAGTGGGCATGAACCAGAGCTGTTGCATGCACCTGAATGGTGGGTCGGCCTCGGGCCTGCGGCTGGGCGCGTCCTCGCCGTCGTAGCTCCGCGGCGGGTGTTCAGTGGCGCGACTGGGCTGACGAGTGCAGTGAAGGGACAAACCGGAATTCGCAAAGGGGAAGCCCTGAAGAGGTGCACTAGGGGGGGAGAAAGGCAAACCCTGAGGCGAACCCAGCACGCAAACGCCATGTAATCACACATGCGCAAGATCGAGTCCAGCTCCGGCGACATAACGAACGCCTGTGGCGGGGTATCACCTAGGGCACCGGTCAGAGCACTGTCACCTGACT
This sequence comes from Symbiodinium sp. clade A Y106, assembly GCA_003297005.1. Taxonomy (NCBI): domain Eukaryota; class Dinophyceae; order Suessiales; family Symbiodiniaceae; genus Symbiodinium; species Symbiodinium sp. clade A. The sequence continues at coordinate 153,980 of BGNK01000103.1, read as the reverse complement.
GGTCTATCAGGGCGGCCCGTAGGATCAGATTCGCCTTTGCGAGCCGCGGCGTCTCAGGGCTCGGGCCTTCGGTCGACTCCATGCCAGGGCCAACAAGAGCGGGCCACGACACCCGTGGGGGCCCGCGGTCACATCTGGCAATGTCGGCTTCCTCCTCCGCGGTGACCAGTGTCAGTCCATGGGCTGATGAACTCGACGAGGAAGCCCCCGCAACCTCTCGCAGCTTCCGAGGCATCGGTTTGGGCTTGGGTGGCTGAGTGGCCAAACCCCTGTACCGAGCACTGCCATCAGTCTCACTCGCCTCCGTGTGTACGAGCTCAACCTCGCTGTCGTCGGAGATCTGGACCGCCCTGTCACTGGTTCTGCCAGTGTCTACCGTCCAGGGTTGCTCAATCTGCAAGTCCCGTGTAGCACCAGCAGGCCACGTGCGTTCACTCCTCCTCCTGGGGGACCTCGGGGATCTGGTGCGCCTCCTCGTAGGTCTGGTAGACATAGGTCGCCGGGAGCCTGTGCCACATCGCTGGTCCCGACCAGAAGGCCCAGTAGGTGGATGGCCTGTGGCATACCTGCGTCCCAGGGAGGCCGCCACCGCAAGAAACTCATCTGGCGCCCTTTCCACCCGAAGATCCTCCTCTAGGAAGCCTCCCTCGTCGATAGTGAGGTCGACGTCAGCCTCCCTGTCCGGCCTGACACGCCTCCTGCCTGTGCTCGGGCTTGGCGCAGGAGAAGCCTCTCTCAGATGCTCCGTGAAGATGGTCCGAGGTCGAGGTGCCATGACGGAGGACAGGTGCTCTAGAATTGTCCAGAGGCTCGGGGATGAACCCTGAAAGGGTGTGCTATGGGAACCTGGCATCCCTTGATATGCGACTGGCCTGCTTCCTGTACTATCTGGTGCCCACTTGAGAGGCACGCTGCACAAGGCGCAAGCAAGGCATTGCACGTTTGGGTAGGGCTCTCGGGAGCTAAACCGAACGGCGAGCAAAGCAGGGGAGAAAAGCCTGGGTAGGACAGGGCACATCCCAACGAGGTCGCCATGTGGATTAAACCGTAAGGTGACGGGATTAGGTTGGAGACCCTGGGGTCTTGCAGGCGAACGGGAAGCAGCCAGCCAGGCGTGGCGCTGGCGCGGTTGCAGGCATACCTGTGGCCAGACAGCAGGGGTGAGGGGGGAGGGTCCTGTGCTAGCTAAGCATGGGGGGGAGTCGCACCAGTGCTGAGCAGATCGGCACGGAATGCGGCCATGGCAGAGGCAATAGACACACATGTGAGGCGTGCGGTTCAGCAGTTCTGAATGTGACTGCGCGGCCGTCCTTGCCACGATTACAGAATCCCTGGGTGCGCGTACCTTAGTCCAGAGGTCCTTAGTCCATGGTATTGAGGTCCACGTGGCCCGCTTGCGCCTTGGAGCTATGCGCTGTACTGCAGGACGTTGTTCCGGAGGATGTGGGTCGTTGCTCCAGCAGGGCTCTCGCGTGACGACGAGCGTCCGCTTGTGTAGGCTGAACGGAGGTTGTGGACGTGGCCAAGAGCACGGCGGGGAACCGAAGGCCCTTAAGTCTGATATTGCAGGTGAGAGGCCTGTCAGCAGCGGCGCCAGGGTTGTCCAGCCAGAGCCGAGCAGTAGAATGTCGATGAGATGGAGCAGCAGTGGAATCCGGCATCCCGTATCACCGATGCGAAGGCTCATGTACCGACAGGACAGAGGCGAGCGCGCAGGTGCAAGGCCAGCTGCAATAATGGCATACCGTCGTAACTGTCAACACCCTGAATCCCCGAAGCGGGAGACAAACCGGGCAGACCAGGGGAGGGAACGCACACACACACACACACACGCAAGCCCGGGCACTCACAAAAGCTTGGGCCCAGACGCTTTGGTGTTGGCGGTGGTAGTGGTGACGGTAGTGGTGGTAGTGCTAGTGCTGGTACTGGTGCTGGTTGCGTTGTTGTGGTGCTGCTGCTGTTGCTGTTGTTCATGTTTATATTGATGCTGACGTTGGCATTGACGTCGTTGTTCTTCTTGTTCATATTGTTGTTCTTGTCATTGTCCTTTTCTCGTCGCCCTGTGGCCATGTGGTGGTCGTTGCTGCTGCTGTTGCTGCTGTTGTTGCTATCGTTGCTGCTGTTGCTGTTGTTGCTGTTGTTGCTGTTCTTGCTGGTCTTGCTATTCTTGCTGTTCTTGCTGTTTTCGTTGTCGTTGTCGCTGTTGTTGTTGTTGGTGGTGGTGGTGCTGATGATGCTGATGATGCTGTTGTTGCTGTTGGTGGTGTTGTTGGTGTTGTTGGTGGTGTTGTTGGTGTTGTTGGTGGTGGTGGTGATGGTGGTGGTGTTGCTGCTGCTGTTGTTGCTGCTGCTGTTGTTGATGCTGCTGCTGCTGCCGCTGCTGCTGCTGCTGCTGTTGTTGTTGTTGTTACTCTTGTCATTCTGGCTGTTGATGCTCTGGTTGTTGTTGTTGTTGTTGTTGCTAATGTTGTTGTTGTACTGATTGTTGTTGTTGTTGTTGTCGTTGTTGTTGTTGCTGTACTGATTGTTGTTGTTGTTGTTGTTGATGTTGTTGTTGTCGTTGCTGTTGTTGTTGTTGTCGTTGTGGTTGCTGTTGCAACGGTTGTTCCGGCTGTTGTTGCTGATGTTGTCGTTCTTGTTCTCGTTGTTATTGTTCTTGTTGTTCTCATTGCTGTTGTTCCTGTTTTTTTGTCGCGCTCGTGGTCTTGCTCTTGTTCTTCCTCTTTCTCTTGCTGTTGCTATGGATGGCGTTGCTGTTGCTGTTGCTGTTGCTGCTGCTGTTGCTGCTGCTGCTGTTGCTGTTGCCATTGCTGTTGACGCTGCTGTTGTTGTTGTCGTTGCTGTTACTGTTGTTGTTGCTGCTGCTGCTGCTTCTGCTGCTGCTTTTGCTGGAGCTGCTGCTGCCGCCGCTGCCGGTGGCGCACTGGTCGTGGCATCGTTGGTGGTGTTGCTGTTGTTGATCATGGCCATGATCATGACCATGATGATGATGATGACGATGACGCACCCCTGTCATCATCATCATCATCTTAATCATCATCGTCCTCATCATGCTATGTAGTTACTAACACAAGCACCTACTTGCCGTCCCGTCTTCAACTCTGCCTCCGGCATTCTAGGCGAGCGCCGTGGAATCTCGACCTCGGTGATAACAAGAATGTGTGGCCAGTGCCTTGTGCTTGGTGGGATCTGTCCCCGTGCTGAATCCAGCATGCTGCAGGGTTTCTGAATCTGAAGCGAAATGCTTACCTGGTCTCTCCTCTTGTCTTTCCCAGTCGTCTTTCTCGTCCTCTTCTCTCGCTGTTGCTCAAGGTTCTTACTACAGTAAGTCCCGCCCCCGCAGCTGAACAAACCAGGCCCCGACGACGCGGCCCGGGAAGTCTAAGCAGAATGCCATCCTGCCAAGTACCGAAATCATATCCATGGATTCAAAACCTCGGGCCCAAACATCGTGCAGATACGAAACAGTAGAAAATGTAGCAAGAGCACCAAGAATATGACGACAAGCAGTCAACAGGGTGTACATGCCACAGATTGCCGTGGGAGCTCCTCTTGAGGACAAGATAAACTGTTTAAGGGGCGTGGGTTGGCGGAGGTTCGAAGTGTGAGGCTGTGACAACAAACAAAAACCCCGATCCTACATGCCCAAACCGCGAATAAGAATAAGGCTAGATTAGAAGTTGCGACAATACGCAGAGCAGAGCTCTGACCACTCTGTGGAACACACCAACCTCGGCACTTTGATGACTCTGGAATGCTGGACCCTGTCCTGTCGCACCAGCCGCCAAAATGCTCAGGAGGCTCCTCATGGTCGAGAAGGCGATCACGGAAGCACTGTGACAGAATGTGGAAAGGACAAGCATTTCAAACACGCTTCTTGTCTGTAAACGCAAGGCTTGCAGTTGACAGGACATCATTTCGCAGAGCCAACGTTGCTTGCGAGCACCCTGGAAGCTATGCTAGCTATCATTTTGACAGCCACTAAGTCATACAGCACAGGAAACCATTCGACCATGAGCAAACGTACAACTCCATGTGCCGTAGCCTGCTCCCTCTTGGCACGTTCCAGGTCATTGTGAAGCCTGCCATGCAAACTCTCAAGGAGTGAAGCCTCTTGCGAGGAGAGCATACAAACGGGGATACCTGGCAAGGTCGCGTGTTCTTATGGTAACAACGACTCTCGTGGGATGATCGGCGCTCAAGATCGCCAGAAAGTGCACTCTAAGGGTTACGGTATAAAGCAATCAAGACGTAACAGTTTTGGGCATGGAATTCGGGAGCAAAGGCTCTGGTCACCCAACTCCCCAAACCCCCAAAGCAAACAGCATTTGTTGAGATGCGGTTCGCCGCCTGACAACGTCACCGACGGCGATGTGGCCGTCCCGGAGGGTGACCCTCCCACGAGTGCTGCCATCCTCGGAGGCATGAAAAGACCTACTCGCCTTGCCTATTGCAGGAATATTGCGACCCTGATCCTCAAAAAGTATACGTCCTGAGAACCACCGAGCGTAGTTGCAAAATTCGCGATACCTTCTCACAGCCGCCTCGCTAGTGGGACAGTTTTGTCTCATCCCCCAAACCGCAGCAACCAGGGATAGTGCGGAACCATGCGGAACCCGCTCGACCCCATGTCCCGAGCGAAAAAGGCTCAGCACCCGACCCCGGCTGGCGTCGTGGTACCACCCCCCGCCTCAAGCACGGCTCAAGGCTTACAGCTTGATAAAGCCTGGCTTGACGGCTTGACCTGCAAAAGCCTGCTCGAGTACTGTTTGTCAGGCACTTCTGCAAATTGGGGGATGGCCGGTGAAAAATGGAGTTGGCCACAGGAGCCCCCAACAAAGAGAGCTCCTTGATTGAAGCCCAACAGAAACCCACGTACAGTCACATCTTCCCACGAATGAAAACGTGAGGCCGCTGCCCCGTTTCGAGCTGTCGCCGGTATCCGACGCAAACCTCAGGCACATGGGGTTGGGACTTCAGGGTGTAAGGGTTTCAGGCTTTGGGCCTGGCTGGGGCTCGAGATCTCACAGGCACTGTTAGGCATGCTCCGTGGGCTGTTGCCTCCTCAACCCTCAAGTCTTAGCACGAAACTTTTCTCCTATCCGGCCCTCCCAAGGCCTTCGGTCTGAACCCGAATCTCTAGCTTCGGTTCTTCACCCCACAGCCCAAACACAAGATTGGCAACCCGAAAGTGCAAGCCCCAATCCCCAAGACTCCAACTCCAGCAGCACGACAGTTCTTGAGCGACCACCGAAAGTCTACGCATGCCTCACACAGCCTAAGTTCTGAACGCCAAAGATGCATTCAAGGTCAAGATCTTCGCGAGAGAACTCTAACGATACCCGAGTCCTGACATGCCAAACCCATTAATGTTGGGACCCCACAATAGTATTGGTAATGATTGAGGCCCCCAAAACCCGTTAAAGCCCAAGCCACCGGAAAGGAGGCCGGTGGCTACGCGGGCAGCTAAGGCTGGGCTGCTCGGAGGCCGCACCGGGCCTGCTCTCGTGTTTAGGGTTTGGCACCTTAAAGTTTAGGGTTTAGGGCTTTTTTTTTGAACCCTCATGCCTTTTTAGCTTCAGCCTCCAGGCTACCACTCTGGTTGAGGGATGGGCAGACCACAACAACAGCATCCGAGGGGGATTCACCACCTACACCACCAAATTTCCCCTATACTACAGCACGACAGTGTTGTGACCACCCATTGACCAGGCAGACACCTCAGGCAGGCCACTGTTTGCCACAACCCATAGTTACTACAACACACACCAAGGGCTTAAGGTCCAGGGTTTAGGGTTGGAGGGTCTAGTGTTTAGGTTTCGGGTTTTAGGGTTTAGTATCAACACGGCGATTGTTAAAGTATGTGGGGATTTGGGTTTCGGGATTTGAGCTGTACTGCTTATCGTTCTCCATCTCAGGATGGAAGCGAAAACGAACAGCAGGACAAATGGCAAGGACAGTGACTATGGCAATGGCACATGTGGCCGAAGCAGATGAAGAGGAAATGCAACAGGAAAGGTAATCGTGAGAACATTGACGAGGAAACGCTGAGAATGAGATGTACAAGAGTGAAGCCAGAACAAACTAGCAACGAGAAACATCAAAAGGATGCTAGTCATCGCAATGGCCATAACGTGTACTGACGACAACAATGACACTCGCTCGAGAGCCAGTAATACTCGTACTTCTACGACTCTACGAGTACTTGTCCTCCTTCTCCCCCTCTCCCCCCCTGCTGCTGCTGTTTCTTGGTTACACTTACTAGCAGGTTGCTAGCAGCTGCTGCTACTGCTACTGACGACGACGACCACGCGATCCTTCTGCTGAACTCCACGATTCTACAATACTCCAGCCTGCAGCCTTCAGCCCACGTGCGGCGGCTGTGAGAAGGCTACTGAGACCTCAGGATGATTTGCAAACTATGCCAGTGCTTGTCTCTATCATCGTCGCTAGAAGCCGCCACATGGCGCCGGTGATGATGCGAACGGTGCCGTGAAGCTGTACTTGCCATGCTGCCGGTGAGGATGAGGACCAAGACCAGGGCGACGAGAAGAAGAAGAAGAAAAGAAGAAGAAGGTGACGATGCTGTTGTTGATGATTAGCATGTTGATGATGATGATGATGATGGTAATAATGATGATGATGATGATGGTGATGGTGGTGATGGTGATGGTGATGGTGATGTGGTTGCTGCACTGCCGGCTGCGATGATGAGGATTGACGATCCTCATCGTGCTGGCCCTAAAGAAGATCACTGATGATGCTGAATCGGCACAGGTGCAAGCGGAGAATGATGGAGATGGTGCGGGTGATGATGATGATAATGATAACGACAATGACAGAGATAATGATGGCAATGGCGACAATGCGGATGCTAAGGAGTGCAGGTGGCTGCGGACATTGCTGTGAGTATCATGTACATTAGCTGTTAGCTTTCGCTGCTGTAGCTGCAAGAATCGGAATTCGTTTCGTCAGTTTTTGCTGCAGTCATGATTGCCATCACTACTGCAACAATGCAGCAGTGAAGATTGGAACTATTGTGAGCTGCTCGACCATTGCAATCAGTCCGACATTGCCTTAGCGAGGCTTGCTAGCGAGATCCTGAAATTGCTGTACTGAGCCCCGCGCTGGGCAGCAAGCTGGTGCTGCCTTGCAAGCGCGACCAAGCATTAAAGCACACTGAAGCACACCACAGAATCAGAACAGGAGTCGCTTCTCTGGTCGCATGGTTACCGAGCTGAAATCAGAAACACGCAGAAAGCAGGGGCCCTTCGCCCCTTCGCTCCCGGCCTGTGGCACGGGGGTTCGGGGCCGACGTCCCCGTGGCGGTGGCCTTCGGAAGAGGTTCTGGATAAGGTCTTAGATTCCTATTTCAAGGTTTTTGATTTCTTGAAATACCCATTCCAACAGTACTAGCACTGCGCTGTTTGCGACATCGTATCTTAGATCCAAATGCCCATGACTTTTGATGACTTTTCTGTCAGCCAGCAGCCCTTTCTGCTGTGAGGAACTGGACGGATTCGACCTCGAATGACTCCAATGGTCGAAGTTGCTGATGGACCCGGCTTCATCAACTGTTGCTTGCTGTTTGAGAAGCGATTGGTGTACTATAGCGGCCGCCATGGTGACGATCACACTATGAAACAGTGAGACTATGGTGGTGATGATGGTGATAATGATGATCATCATCATCATTCCTGCTACCGTGCTTAGCACTTCAAGGGATTGTAAAGGGATTGGAAACTCGACACGAAATGCACCAACAACTCATCAACTGTCATGGCTTCTGCTATCCTACTTGCCAGTCCTCAGCACTTGGTTGCTGCAAGGAGTCCCTAGATCATGCAAGAGAAGCGCCAACACCTTAACTTTTTTCTTATCAAGATTACATGACTAGCGTTGTCATGAATGACTACTAGCACTACTGTCTGTTGAAGCTTCTCAAATTTTGTTGTCGTGCCTGCACTGCGACCTCGGCCAGTGCCCTGCCATCTGCGGCCAGCGCTGCAACAGCGGCGGAAACCCAGGCCAGCAAAGCTGCACTGCCTTGGGGCCGTCGAGGGCCAAAGGGTTTGGGCTTGGGGTTCAGGTCTTTGAACCCGTTTACAGTAAGTAAGAGTCAGGGTCTGAGATGCGTGGACTTGGATTTGGATTGTGGCGCGTGCCCCTGAACCCTAATCCGGGCCCTTTAGCAATGTGAAAACTTTGAAAATCTTTGTATTCTGAGCTGACCCACCTCGCTCGTCCTTTTTCAGCACGGCCAAGAGCTCCTTCGCCGGGCAAGAAAAAGTTCGTCTTCAAACAGCAGGTCTGAATTGAGAGGTCGAAGCAGGTCGAACAGGGTTTGGGATGTACGTGTCGGGTTTTGGGGCATCTTGTGCGAATATGGGCTTGGAACGGCTTGTAACATCCCGTGCAGCAGAGGAAGCTGAACGGCAACATTTACAAGCATTCAGGGCTCCAGGTGTTTGGAGTTGAGTTGTCAATCTTACAACCAATTATCGCAGGTGCAGGGATCAATCTTACATCGGAAACCATCGGTCCAATGTCCTACAGATGCACACAAACCAGGAATGCCTGTGCAAAAGCAGGGCTCCTCAAGAGCTGCGTTGCCAGCTTCAGGTCCTGTGTGGTCGCAGAGATGTCGCCTCGGATGTCATGGCTGCTACTAGCTGCTACTAGCTGTGTGCGTATCTACTGTACTTGTCGCAAGTGCTGAATACATGCACCTGTGTGTACATGGTGTTGCTTTCATTTTTGTTAACTCTAACTCTGATGATCATTACTCGGAGTGGCACCTCTGACCAAGGTTCTTGGGCACTGGCATCGTCGCTAGAGCACAAGTTCCGGCTTCGCGGAGGGCCTCGATGTTAGGCGTTTAGGGCTTCGGACTCGGACCAACAGTGTGCTAGACTACCTATAAACTGGCGGTTGGGGAATCGGACCTCCCGAAAAGGTGAGCATACAGCATATGGTCGCGGACATCGAGGGTTCGGGTCACAGGGCTCCCTGGCCCACCTGCCCTTGAATCTGAGCCTCGCACTCCTGGAGCGATAGGCAAGGGACCACCGATGGATTTGGCATTCGGCTCCTGCGAAACACGCAGAACTTGCCGCTAAGCAGTGGCAACCTTGCGGAACCATGAAACGTTTCTGGAATGATTTCCAGCAGACCTTCGGGTCTTCCCGCGGCACGAGAAGGAGGAACTGGCGCATGACGAACAGCCACAAAGGCACCTGCTGAGGCAGCTCCGGGCTATTGCAAGCGAAAGGCATGTCAAACCCTGTGCCCTGATGGTCTTTGCACGACTGATGCTTCGTTGCCAGCAAGACCAGCAAGACTGTTCAGGAGAATAAGATGAACAACAAGAACCATGAGATCAACAACAACAACAACAGCAGCAACAACAACAACAACTGCTGCTACTACTACTGCTACTACTACGATGACTCCTACGACTACGACGACTGCTACCGCCACCGCTACCGCGGCGACGCCAAACGTGAGATGCTGTTGGCTGCACGACGACAGGTGGCTGTTGAACCCCTGCTTCGTGCTGTTGCTGCTGTTGGTGTTACAGTTGCCCCTGCATGCGCTGTCTGCCGCTTATTGGGATGTAAGTATTGCTATTGATATGGCTGCTGCAATTCAAACGGCTGCAGTTGGCATCGCGACCATTGCTGCCGCTACCGTAGCTCCCGATCCTGTTATTTGTATTCGACGCTGCAAGGGTGAATGTTGTGGAAGCCGTAGCGTCATGACTTTGCACTCTCGTCGCTGCCGTTGTGGTGGCTATGGCTGCTGTCTGCTCCGGCGACAACCAAGCACGGATGACAACGACGACTACTACTACTATTAAAACTGTTACTACCACCACTACTACCAATGCAACCACTACTACCACTACTACCGCTACTACCACTACTACCACTACTACCACGACTACCACGACGGAAGGCGGCTGTGGAGCTTACTAACCTACTTGTCGTAATCTTCAGATTCCTAGTTTCACCAAACAGTCTGAGGTTAGACGACTACCTTTCGCAGCGAGGCCGCAGTGCTTAGTGAAAAGCTGGTGTGTTATGCTTAGGATTACAAGGTTACAAGGCTTAGCTGAGTTTCTCTTTGCGGTGGGAGGGGGTCAAGGGGGCTGTGAAAGGTTGTGGAGCTTTGGGCGTCTAGTGTCGATGCGGATTTAGACGCCGGTCGCTGGCAAGAGCATGTAATGACCAACACGTTGCCGGCTGCACGTCATTGGCCATCGGCGGCCCTGCAACAAGACTTAGGATCCCTAGCTTAGAAACTGCCAGGCTTGCATCCGAGAGCCATACAATCCCGAGCTCCACACATTTCGAACATCAGTACGCATGTCAACGTAAGCACTCTTCAATGCCAGCCGCAACGGCGGCAGCAGCACCACCAGCAGCTGCAGCTGTAGCAGGAGCAGTAGCAGAAGCTAAGAGGAGAAGGAGCAGCGGTAGTGGTAGCAGTAGTGGTTGGAAGTAAATGTTGCTAGTAGCAGTCGGCATTGCAGTAGCAGTGGTCGTCGTCATCGCAATAGTCGGAGCAGTTGTCGTCCTTGTGCGTAGAACAAGTATTAAACTTGGTACGAGTACTGGCCCTAGCACCTTCACGAATTACGAACCGGTAATGAATGGTGGTATCGAAGATTGAGCTGGAAGAGCAACTGCAAAAAGCCAAAGGGGAATTGTGCAGCCCGACCTGACTCGTTGGCCGTGGCCGCTTTGCTATTGTCAAGGAGAATGAACATCTTCTCCAGAGTCTCAGAGAGCAGCAAAGTAACATTCTCTTACAGTCCCTCTTATGTTCCGGGTTTGGGCTGGTTTCTGAAGGTTCTCGTGTTCTCTGGGATTCCAGAGCACCAAACCCACGGCACTCAACCCTAAATCCGTGGAGTAAACCTGGCTTTTGGGGACGACCGGCACACTGGTTGGCCAAGCTCCTACTCGGAAAGTGCATGTCTACTATCCCCCAATGTTTAAGTCTGTGTCTCTACTTACATACATACATACAGACAGACATACATACATACGAAGAAATAAGTAAGCATATATACATACATATTTACCTATTTCTTTGTTTCTATGTATGTATGTATGTATGTAGACGTGTATGTATAATTGTACATGTACATATACATGTAGGTGTAGGAGGTGTAGGAGGTGTAGGAGGTGTAGGAGGTGTAGGTGGTGTAGGTGGCGCAGGTGGTGCAGGTGGTGCAGGTGGTGCAGGTGGTGCAGGTGGTGCAGGTGGTGCAGGTGGTGTAGGTGGTGTAGGTGGTGTAGGTGGTGAAGGTGGTGCAGGTGGTGCAGGTGGTGCAGGTGGTGCAGGTGGTGTAGGTGGTGTATGTGGCGTAGGTGGTGTAGGTGGTTAAGGTGGTGCAGGCGGTGTAGGTGTAGGTGCAGGTGTGTAGTCTATTATATGTGTGTATATATATATATATATAATACATATATGTATAGATACATAGTATCATAAGGCGAGCATCTACCCCAAGACCCTGATGTGCTTCACTTGGATGTGGAGACGCCGAGTCTCCCACCGGCTGGCTTGCATTGCAGTTGCTGTTGCTACCTGCGGCGAAGATGCAGAATATCCCTAGCCCCAGGCTGCACCGTCCTTTGCCTGAAAACGTCTTCAGAATATTCTGAATGGGTTTTTAAGTTATCAGGGAACAGCCCCCTGGGCGATCCAACTTGCGAAAAGAACGTGGCGGAACTTGCGAAGAGCTTCGGCTTCGGATTTCTCTGCCCTCTGGACCCCGTGCCTCCGCAAACGCTGTTGCCATAGTCATTATCAGCCCACGACCATGTGTGGGAGTCTGCTGGCTGCCTGGGAAGCGGATCCACGATTCTTTGCGGCTGCTTCGTTCTTCGTTGTGCGACTTCAGCTCTACCGCTCAAGATGTGGCTGCAAAGAGGCAGAACAATATTGCGAACGACAGGTAAATCAAATCATTGTTGGGAAATCCGTGATCCACTGGGGTGCAGGCGCTGGCGGACGGACCACTAAAGCAGCCAGCGCCCTGACAAGGAGACGGATGCTAGACGTGCGTGTTGTCGAAGGAGCTGAGACTGCTTACGCTGCGGCCCCTGCCTGCAACCCCACGCAAAAAGCTTGGCACTGCCGTTGTTGCGCTGCATCGCAAGAACCTTAGTGGTAGCTGATAGCCGAACGTCTTCTTTAGGTCGGCTGACAGAACAGGTGTCAAAGGCTGCGGGCACAATTTACAACTACGAATAGCAGTAGACCGTGAAGCGCTGAGAGGCGAACCACTTGCTGGACGCCCCGAGACAAGACTTCCTCGAACTCCTCCCGCGCAGGCCTTTGTTGGGCAGCTGCTGCTGGATCTATCTGACCCCCACTCGCAAGACTCTTCTGGAACATTCGAGTGGTTCGGCGGCCAACGAGTGCATGCAAACGAGCTTGCACCTGGTTGCGATGGCTTTGCAGCGCTGGAAGACTGCACTTGCTGGCAGCATCAACATATGTACACACATACAACAAGGACATCCTAATGCTTCCCGGGGGTCGCAATTCTCGACGCATTGACCGAAAGCTAAAAAGCTCACAAGAGACTCACCGGCGACATCTTCACACTTCAGCCTCAGCGGAGGACGATTCCCAAAGACCGCAGCACCCGGTCCAGCTCCGTGGGAGGCCGGCTGCTACCACGCGACTTCTGCTGCTTGGCGAATGCCCACAGCAGCAGATTCAGCCTGATCAGAGCGACAAACTTCTTCCCCCCGCCTTCCGACACCGTGTGTTCATATTGCAGATTCCGGGCATAGATGCAAACATGGAGATGACTAGATGGCCATGGCACATTGCAGCGAGGATGAAACCAAGCTGGCACAGTAGCTTCATCTGCAATCCAGCGCCGACAAACTGCTTCATGTCCGGATTGGAACCCACCTCGCGCATGACCTCGCAGGGGTTTTCTTTTAGCTGATAGGCCCTGCTTGGGCACATCGCTCTATGACCGCGCGTTGACAAACTATCTCATCACACCGTCGGTATCGCACAGAGTCGAGGATTCTAGAGAATTGCCCTGCCAAGGGGCATCAATGAGTTCAGTCTACCATTGCGAAGAAGAACACAGAAGTGTACACAGAAGCTTCGGGGTCAAAAATCGAAAAACTACGGACCCTCGGCGGCCTCTTCGAAATGCCGCGTCTGTCTGCGCAACCTCTCAGCATGTGGAGTTTGGAAGCCTGCGCCAGGCTCCCTTCGGCGGGACTCCTGTTGTTTTGTGATTCTGGCGGTACTGTCTACGATTCTTCATGCGAAGGGCTTCGGGGCTCGGATGTGAGGCATAGAAATACGTGCTATGTGTGCGGCCGCTTTCAGGTCCTCTCTGCGGCGGGCGTCGTGCGATGCCTTGAGGTCTTCATACCAGTGGCGATGGCTAGCTCCTGGATGGCCGTGTCCAGCGAAACCTGGAGCGTGTGCTGGCACTGACCAAAGCGTGTATCTTCTAGAACTCACTGTGCTCTTGTAGACTTGTAGTATGACTATATATCTTTGTTCGTTGCAGATATGATATCAGCCGTGGTAGTGACAGGCAGCAGGAGGCGGAGGAATTGCAGTTGAAGCTGCTGCTGTGGCTGTAGACATTCGTACGGGTGCGACGATGCGAGCAGGACCCGCATCAGGGAATGGATTTGCGCTAGGTGCTAGTTCACACCGTTCTTGCGAGGAGTGCTGTCAACCTGGCTCCACAGGATTCACCGGAATCTTGCTGCCTCGCCACCCCCACTAGCCCAGAACACGGAATGTCGTCTCGGAGGTGTACAGCCAAGCAGCCGTTTTGGTGTCGCGGGGGTGTGGGATGCCGCGCCGCGGCACCTCTCATTCAAGGCGACTGCGGCCGGCTGTTTGGTTCTGGCGCGCGGATGTCCATCCCTCCAACTCTAGACTTTAGAAGCACTGCTGAAACTCCAAAACCCCAGCCTCCAGTTCCACCTGGCAGACCGTGGTCGTAAACCCTCCGCCGTGCGGGATCTCGGAGCGTCTCCCAGGCGTGTTGGACTCGCTGGAAGCGGGCAGAGCAGGACCCAGCTACCTGAGAATCTCAGCTAAAAGGATAAGAGAGCTTCCACAGTAGTTTCCCCATAGTGAAACCCTAAATCTGCACTCACCAACCCCGAGTAATGATTCCAATGGGCCTGAGGTCCCTGTCAGAGAATCTGAAGGGCTCAGACGGTGACCAAGGTCTCGCTCCGAGGATGAAGGCTCAAATTTGTGGGCACTGTGGCTGGTGTGTTTACGGATTGCTGGGCCGCAGGTTAGGAACACTAGCATGAAGGTAGCTTGGTGACGGCAGGAGGTCTTGTCAGCACCTCATTCTAGATCACTGCTGTCGGGAGCCATCACGGATCTTTCTGGGAGCATTGGATCGACAAGCTGGGCTCCGTGATGCAGAAGACACTTCTCTGCAGCAAGAGATCTGGCCAAGCCACATCCGGATGGTATTGCTTGGCACGGCGCAGGTAAGCCTCGCGGAGCTCGTGCTGCGATGCCGTCGGTCGCACACCCAGGGCATGATAAAGGTCACAGCGCCGCACATGGCTCAGGCGCAGCATGTTGGCAAGAGGGGCGGGGCCTGAAGAACCGAGTTCCTGATCTGCCACATTATGATCATGAACATTAACCTCAGAAGGTCACCGTTCCGACTATTGTTGCTCGGGCCTGCCGCTCTGGAGGTTTGGGGCGCAGGATTCGGGTGTGCCCTTCCTCTACGTCAGAACCGAACCTCGCCTTTTAAGAACGAGCCCTGCCGCACCAACACCGCATAAAAGCCGCAATACTAAACCCCTCAGCCCAAACCAGAACCGTTCATGCAAAATCCTATCAAATCGCACACAAACACAAGCCCCTTCGACAAACCACCTCTGAACGGTAAACCCTAAACACCCAACACCTAAAACTAAAACCCGAAACCCCAAAAAACCTCCTAGAAGGGGCTTGCACCCATACTTTTCTACTTTACCCAACATCTTCCCGGGCTGCCGGCTGCGAGGCACGCTCGCGGAGGCGGCGGCAGGCCGTGGCCGGCCAGCTCTCCACGGCATCCTGAAGAGAGAGTCGTGGTACTAGGGGTTCCTTTAAGGATTCCTGTAGTAGCGGCTCAGGAGGGGTTTAGAGCAGGCAGCTTAGGGGGTTAGGGGTTTAGGGGTTAGGGTTTAAGGTTAGAGTTTAGAGTTTAGGGGCGGTGTGTTTCTGGTCTGTCACTACAGTTTTCAGGGATGTTGTGATGCTTGGGAACGTGTATGGTTGGGTTCTTTGGCTCTTGTAGACATTTAGTTGCTTTACGGGACCTGGTGGCTTGACGGCCGAAAGAAGGCTTTTGCACCGTCCAGTGCTAGGAATCCCTCAAGTCAACTCCCGAACTCAGACCCGAAACGCTGCCAAATTCCAGCCCCAATAGCTGAACAAATTCTATCGGATCCCTCCCTTCACGACAATAATCCCAAGCGCCCTGTTGGGCGCCTCCGGGCGAATGCCCACAGCACATTCCACCAGCTGCTGGCAACATGCGACCAGAGCTGCAGGGTCGTGGACCTCCAACCTCGGGTTTCCATCTTGCAAATCATTACAAGGCCAGAGATCCCAATACCCCTTAATTACGGAATATACCTTTTCTCATAATATTAAGGCCTCTATAATTTAAGGTATATTCCATGTGCCAGTCAGAAACCCTCGCCATCATCCTGCCGCCCCGACTCCCGCAACACCAAGAGGCCGACTCCATCCTTCGTACCACGCGCTTCGCCGCCGCTAGGGTGCTTTGCTGCAACATCATGTCCTGAGAAGCTGAGAAGCTTCATACCTGTCGTTGTTTTTCGAGGAGTGGTGGTGGGAGCGGGAGCAGGGAGTGGAGGGAGGAGTGGGCTACTAGCTATGCTAATTACGGCTGTTTCGGGCACATCCTCGCAATCGTGACTCCATCTGGCCAGATGGGCACGGCAAGGCACTCTGTGTGGGCACCCGCATTGTCTGCAATCAATGAAAAACACCCACTCGAAGCCCAAGCTTGTACCTGCAGCCCCGCTTCTCTCAAATTCCCCTGACCCTTCTTTGTTCTATCTCCAACCCCAGCTCCTACGACTGCACTATGTTGAGATCCCTAAACTCCAAACCCTTAACCCCCCAACCCTGTGGGCCAAAACCCGGCTGAGGAGACGACAGCTAAGCCACCCTCTGCGCAGAACTCCTCCCGCGGCTATCATTATCGTCACCGTTGCTAGCACTACTATTGCAGTTATTGCTTACAGTTATTACAAGAATCTGCGGCTTCGAGGGCCTGGCATGGGCCCTCCGGTAAGAGAGTGGAACTTTTGGGGATGTTCATGACTAGAAGAAGGCCTTGGTGAATAAGTAAGGAACCTCTGCTGTAGGAATACTACTAGGATGCAGATTGAGGTGGGCTTTTAGGCTGCGTTGGAACCTGGCCTAGATCTGGGGCCAACCCCAACATCGATGCTCCATACACGCTGAAGCGGGAAACCCTGAACGCGTATAAAACCTTAAAGAAGCCATGAAAGGAAGCCCTCCTTCAAGGAGATGCGCCCGCTTTTGTCTCGATCCTGGCGAATGAAGCGTTCGAGGTGGTCAGGATTGAAGTTGGGAGCTCTGTGATTACTGTTGGAGTAGCCATCCGGTTAGGACTCAGGATGATTCAGGGCTCGGGTTATGGATTGGGAGTAAGGCTGGAAAACAAGAGCTGTGTCTGCGGGCAGTCACAGCAACTGAGCCCGCAGCCCACAGCATCCAGCATCGCTCAATCCACTCGCGACCTGATGCACGACAGCCATCGGTCAAACCCAAACCCAGTCAGCAACTGAGGTAACAAGCTGTGCAGGCCTGCTCAACCATCTTTGACCAAGGCAGATGATGACCACGATTGTGGCATGCCACAGTCATTTGCTAAAGCAACAATGCCCGAATAGAACCAGAAAATCGGTGTTTTCCAATGTCGCTGTCCTCCTCAAATTCCAGACGTCTCTGGGCTTTCGGCTGGCAGCCACTGCGGAGGCTTCTAGTGACGAAGTCCCACAGGATTTGAGCACCTCGTCGTCGTATCAGTAGTTAATAGTCAGCTGTTCGTAGTTTATTGTTAGCAGTTGGTAGCAATGGTAGAGGGCGTCGTCGTTTCAGCAGCAGCTCCTGGAGGGACTAGCAAGACTTTCTGGCCCTAGTACCTACATCGCTGCTGTAATCAGGAGACTCTGCAGAATGTCTGCCAGCCATTGCTGCAAGCAAACTGCGCCACCTTTTGAACTCAGAGCCTGGCGGCACGCAGCACTTCCGCCTGCGCACGATCGGCTTAGGCTTCTGGCAGGACCTAAGTTTCGGGTTTCATTGCTTAGAAGTCCTGTGCGGTGAATTCTGAAAAGTACGGTCACACCGAACTGGGAAGGCGATCAGGTTTCACAGGAGTCCACCTTGCCCATGCCAGTGGTCCCAGCCGTAGCCCAATGCCGGAACCTCGGCTACCCCGCCAAGAGCTCACAAGAACTTGGGATTTCAGACTTCGGGGTTCAGGTGGTTTCTGGCCCAAAATCAAATGCAGATCTCAAGTCTCGCGGGATTGTGCTCTGAACTCCCAATCGAGAGTCCCGAGTCCCAAACAGCCCCCGTCAATGAGCTTGGGTTCTGGGGCGGGTATTACCAAGAAGCATGAGCAACTTACAGGTAAAGGGATCCTCGACTCAGGTCTAAGGGCCTGGGGTCTACATATGATTCGCCTGCAGCCCAAAGCCCTGCTTCCCGGAAAGACAGCACATCCTGTAGGCGCTGGGGCAGCTGCCATCCTTCGCCTTAGAGCCAGGTGATGCATCGGCCAGCTCTTGGGGTCATTGGGGTCTACTGGAAAATGTACATATGTACATACATATATACATATGTGTCTACATATTGTCTATATATATATATATATATGTACACAGATGTACATATGTATCTGTACTATATCCATATACTGCCCATATACATATACATATACATATTATGCCTATACCTATACCTATACCTAAACAAACACATACACATATGCCTATACATATTCAGCATACCAATATTGATACACATAAGTATCTGTGTGTGTACATAAAATATATAAAGCAAGCCTGCAGCCAGAAGCAAACACAGAAGCTAAACCTCCGACAAACCTAACCCCGGCAACTTCAAGCTTAGGCTTCCAGGCCTCGGAACCTGAGACTGATGGTTTCAGTTCCATTGCAGCTCTGCCTTGTGGGCTTCAGGCCCTCAAAAGAAAGGTTCAACGGTTTAGGGAGTCACACCCAAAGAATATTTTATCACTCGGAGGAAAGACTTCATCCAGCTGCTTTAGCATCCCGGACTCCAGCAAACCTTGACACCCGGAACCAGGAAGCAAATTGGACTTAGTCGAAGGCTCCGGAAGCCTCCGTTTTCCTGGTACTGGGTGCAGGGTTTAGGGGTTTAGGGGTTTAGGGTTTAAAGTTTCCTTTGACATCTCAGACCGAAACTTCAACCCGAGATCACCGGCACACGTCGAGAGTCAGGCGATCTTGATCCAAAGGGGGCGGTGGCCTCGGTTTAGGGCCCAGGGGCTCTCGGCTCTCGGCTGCCGCTGCCTCGGCTGCCTCGCGCGCGAGCTCCTGAGGGCTCAGCCCTTTCTCGCGCTCTTCGTTAAGTTCCACGAGGTGCTCCGCCAGCCACCGCCTCGGGGGCTTCACCGAATTGGCGAGTCATGGCGAGTCATTGTGGGCTTTGCTGTCCTGTGATCGTTTGTTCTTTTTAGGATATAGTCTTCTCATCGCTTGCCTTCTCTTGGGAGCTGTCACTCTGCTGTCAAGACTCTTCGTAACTCGCACTGAGAACAGCGCAGCAGCCCTCGTTCCGCACAGAAGGCCTTACGCGAGATCCGGCCCTCCCCGGCCGGGTCCTGCTGACAGCTCAAGGACAGCATGTTGTTGTTACTAGTGCTACTACTGCTAGTATTACTACTGAAAACTTTTCCATCCGAATTTGAGGAGCTGTTTGCGGGCTGCCGAAAATCAGGGTTTGGGAGTCTTCTTGGGATTTCTCAGCGTCTTAGGGAAATTTAGGAGGTTCCCGAGAGTTCCGACCTGAGGGCGGTCCATCGCAGGAAGAACCCTTGCAACTTGCTAAGCTGTTTTGGCGAAATCAGCACGCATCAAGGAGCGCGGTCCCATTCACGCCACAGAGAGCCGCGCAGGGAAGCCTGTCCACGGGAAATAGTTTTCGTGGCTTTGAAAAGGTCAGTGACGGTCCGCGGTCGCTACACCTGCGATGCACCCCTTTCGACTGGGAAGCTGGAAGCACCAACACCATCCGAAAAGACCAGCTGGGATCGTTCCTCCCTTACGGGTTTAGCAGTGTCTTGGTTTCAGTGCAGCTCTGGACGTTCTCTCCTGCCTCTAACTTTGCTGCATCCACCGGGACCACTGCTGGCAAGACCTGAGATGGTTTGCAGCTGAGAGCTTGATAGATTTCACCTCCTTTCCCGGTGACGATGACGCCTTCAACTTGATGCTGTTGACTACGAAGACAAACAAAACAAAAAGATGCGAGAGCTCAAGAAGCCTTCGAATCCCTGAGCTTCGATGTCCTGTGGAATCGTAGAGACAGCTGGCACCCGTGCTTTCGTGAATAGACCAAACGTCGTGTGTCTCTGCAGCTCCTAAGAGCTCAGATTTATAGTGACCGTTTCAAGTGTCAAACATCACGATGAGCGGAGAAGCTTGCGAAGAAATCGGTCAATCAAACCGAAACCATTCTTAGGATGCCAGTATCAGGGAAGCTCCCTTTACGGGGATTCGCCCTTCCGGGCAGATAGCCCTGTAGCAAACCTAACCCGTAAAACTCAAACGATGAACTCCCGAGCCTTCTCGAGGAGCTGTCGTTCGAGGTACCCGGAACCCTCTTCGTCGAAGAAGGCGAACCAAGCTGCCGGATCCTGTGGACGAACAGGCTGAACAGACCTCTTCTCCTGCAGATGCTTGTGCTTATGTAGAAAGTATCGAATTATCGCTCTTGTTCTGAGGCAGACGCTTCCCTAGCCTCGACCCGGCCTCACGTGGGTCCGGGGGCCGGTGAGGTGGCGGCTGGAAGGTCTGGCGGCAAACTGGACACCGGGGACCTGAGTCGAATTTACCGACGAAGATTTTACCGGGGGTGCAATATAGAGGGGGTTCATGTTTGCCACAGCGCAGGTACCCGAGGCTGCGGCTGGTCGATTGCAGAGAGAGCTCTGTTGCGCAGGCTGTACACAGAAAGTGTCCGCACGTGCGGCCTCAGATCAATGCAGCCCTCGTTGCGGTATCGCAAGAGCGCGTCGCACTGCGCTGAAGCCGACAAGTTATGGCAAGGCAATGATCACTGCGAGTGTCCCAGGGCGGCTGCGGCCACTAGCATCCACGAGTGCCGCAGGCCCTCCTTCACCTCAGCAACAGACTCGAATAATCTCGACTGCAGCATAGCAAGGGCAAAAGCGATGACCTTCGACGGCAGGACAGCGATCAAGGAAGAGCATGCCCAGGACGAGGGCGATAATGCTGGGGATGATGGGAAAGTCATGATGGTGTGGTGATGACGATGCGAAGCAGGCGGCGGTGTCGAAAATGCTGACGGTGATGATGATGAGAATGATAATGATGATGATTAAGATGATGGTGATGATGTTGATGGTGGTCATGAAGAAGCAGAAGAAGAAGGTGCTGGTGATGATGATGGTGGAGATGATGATGACGACGACGGTGATGGTGCTGATGGTGGTGATCACAATGATAATGATGGCGAAGTGCTGGTGGTGATGGTAGCGATGATGGTGGCGATGATGGTGATGATGACGATGATGATACGGGTGGTTACTCTGACTACGACTATGGCGATGCTGACCATTCACCAGCACTATTATCAACGACGCGATCATCACAATGTGTGTCATCCACATTGTCATCACCATCGCCCATTTCACCCGTGTCGTCATCGCCAGTATCACCATTACCACCGTTCTGGTCTTCGTCCTTCACTGGCAGATCATCATCGTCATCGTCGAAGTTCGCAAACGTGCCTGCAGCTGCACGAATGGTAAGGACGAGACAGAGTGCTCTGAAGCACACTGGACATTCTGCCAATCCCTCCGCCTGGAAGCAATTCAAGCAATTAACTGTATGCGGTGGTGTCGGGTCTTAGGCTCAAAGTCTTGAGTTTTGGGAGGATTGGGTTAAAGACTGAATGAGCAGACCTTGGAGTGACAGCTTAAAGTCCTGAGCTTTGAAAAAAAAGCCGAAAACCAAAAAGTCCAAACCTCTGCCCCGCGGGACCTCCGGTGCGGCTGGCCGTGCCCAAGCATCACGCTCCTCGGCCCACTGCCCTGACCAGGTGATCAGTGATCGGGTGCTTAACAGGAGCAGGTGGTGGTCGCATTCGTTGTGATAGTGGTAGTAGTAGCAGCAGGAGTAGCAGTAGCTAGCAGTAGCAGTAGCAGCAGGAGCAGCAGCAGGAGCAGCAGGAGCAGCAGCAGGAGCAGCAGCAGCAGCAGTAGCAGTAGCAGCAGCAGGAGCAGTAGCAGTAGCAGTAGCAGCAGTAGTAGCAGTAGCAGTAGCAGTAGCAGTAGCAGCAGGAGGAGCAGTAGCAGTAGCAGTAGCAGTAGCAGCAGCAGGAGCAGGAGCAGGAGCAGCAGCAGCAGCAGTAGCAGTAGCAGCAGCAGGAGCAGGAGCAGGAGCAGCAGCAGCAGCAGGAGCAGCAGCAGCAGCAGGAGCAGTAGCAGTAGCAGTAGCAGCAGTAGTAGCAGTAGCAGTAGCAGTAGCAGTAGCAGCAGGAGGAGCAGTAGCAGTAGCAGTAGCAGCAGGAGGAGCAGTAGCAGTAGCAGTAGCAGTAGCAGTAGCAGTAGCAGTAGCAGTAGCAGTAGCAGCAGGAGGAGCAGTAGCAGTAGCAGTAGCAGTAGCAGTAGCAGTAGCAGTAGCAGCAGCAGGAGCAGTAGCAGTAGCAGTAGCAGTAGCAGTAGCACCACTACTACTACTACTACTGCTGCTACTGCTACTACTACTACTACTACTACTACTTGTCTGGAGCTTTCGGAACCATTGTCGTTTGAGGCCACCGCCTTGCATCCCCTCGAATCAAGATAGCGACATACCCAGAAAGGAGGGGACACCTCCCAACAGGCGGTTTAAATTGCAGGATGTCGTTTCTTCCTGGAGATTCCAACATAAGAGGCCTAAACCTCGGACACACACTGAGCCCTAACCCTGATGAGCTGTCCATCCTACTACCAGGAATCCAACGTGCTGCACCCTGCACGGCCCCGTAACCGCCAGTTCAGCAATTCTCTCAATTGCTGGCCTATCAGGCGCTTGGCCAATTCGCGATGCCCACCTCAGCTTTGGGCTCCGAGGCTAACGACATTGTCGCGGATACGGAGGACAAGATTTTGAACTGCCGTGTACTATGATTTTCCAGAACTGACACATACAGTACAATTTTTTTGCACCTTTCCGGCCTATACAAGCTTTAAAACTGAAAAGGCAGGGAGGGAACTGTCCGCGAGGATTCGGAGTGAAGCCCTAACCTAAACGACATGCACCCTGAAGCCAGGAGCCCAAAAAAAGAGCCACGATATCCCAATTAAGATACCCTTGAAAGTGAGAATTACAACAATTGCAACAATACTAAAAATGAGGTTGGGTTAAGTGTTTATCTGACCCCCAGAACCCACAAACTAGTAGGCTATGGTCCCAAAATTATAGCATCTTCAATCCGGGCGCCTTCGACAGCTGCACGCAGCGCCCGCGCCTGGCAAGGCTCGGATTGGTTCCCAGGAGGAGCCGGGATGAGGGGGGGATCTTAAACTTCGGATCCTTGCGGCCACGGTTTAGGGTTTAGGGATTCTCTGAAACTAAGTTCGGGTTTCCAGACGGCTTCACAGCCTCTTGTAATCAGGATCCTGGCCATAACATCTAAGTGAACGTCCCCTCAATTCTGAAACCTCTAGCTGCTCGTCGAAATGAACAGATGATGATACCGTGGGCTTGGGATCCGCAAGCGGCTGGTCATCACCCAGGCTTCTATATCAGACTCGCCCTCGACATGGGTGGGAGCCTGCGCCGCCAGATCGCTATCCAGTGAGGCACCACGGTCCTGACATGGCTTCATGGGCTTGGGGCCACACACTGTAAACCATAACCCAGAACCTCGAGAACTGTTCCGATGGAAGGCACCCAGCAATCCTGAAAGGAGGACTTACAGAAATTGCAGCGTAGGGTGAAGAGTTTGGACTGGCCACAAGGAGCCAGGCATGCCGTTGGCATCCTCTCTGCCGGGAGATGTTGAACCACTTCAGGGAAGGAAACCGGCCCCAATTGGCTTTCTGGCATGTTGCGACAGCGTTTTGACATTGTCTTCCAACTCCTGAAAAAACTTGAGCCCATTCATCCGAGGTCTGGACAAAGAGCAGCAGCGCAACATCGTCCCAGCCAAGATCGAGGGCCTGCTTTTGCCATCTGTGGAATGCTGACAGGAGACGGGGAAGCGGCTCTTGCCTTCTCCACGATGGATCGCCCATCAGGTAGCCTGCCGGTGACCTCAGCATGACATCGCTTGCCCAAATGCTGCACTGCATGTGGAAGGGATGGTTCCGTCATAAAAACGCGATAATGGGTTGTCGGCAGCTGATCACAACTGCTTCACGGTGGGATACCTCCTAAACCACATCTGGAAGAAGCACTGTGAGGACGGGGCCGGTAGGTCAACAGCTTCTCGCAAAAGCATCCGGCAGAGCTGCTCCTTGGAGGTGTCGATTCTACAAGCAAATCAACGAGCCGGCTGAGTGTGATCGGAGAAATACAGTCAAGCTCTGAGCCGCATGCCCCCCAATATCGGCCCTGGTGAATGGCGCTGCAGAGAACTGCTCCCAACAACGGGATTGCGAGACCTGGCACAAAGCACAGTTCGGACAGGACAATTGACAATTGACGGCCCCACAGCTCAAAATCCCAAAGCCTCAGAGTAAAAGCCATCTCCCTGCACCTTACGAAGGCCGCCCTGAAGGCCTAACAGCCGTTCCAGCAGTAGCCTTGACTTCGGCGTAATCGTACGTACAGCTCCGCAAAACAGCCGCAGCCTGAGCAACGGGACACTGACTTCCGGTGACGTGGCCTGGCCATCCCTCGACCTTCTGAGACGCAATGTAAACGGCCTACTCGTGTGTAGTGTTGACGAGTTCTATATGGGTTATATAAGGGCTGTCTGCTTTTTCAATGGTTGTAGACCCCCCGAGGCTTGACGAAACCCGACAATGCAATAGCAAGAATGAGAGTGGCCACGCCACAGTCACTAGCACGCAGCCTGATGCTGTTACTGCGTCACTGTTGATCACTAGTTTCCCCACCACATCCCTTATCCGCAAAAAAACTCTCTCGTATCCGAGATCTCTGAACCCAGGAAGCATATCCAAACCACACGTGAGCCCGAAAGCCCCGATTTAGCAATGTCGCCGAGCCAGGGACGAACCGGGCCAGGCTTGGATGCCTCGCGAAGAATGGGCCTCGGATTTTCTGGTAGTTTAAGACAACACATCAAAGGGCAGACATGTGGCTGCAAACACGACTACATCGACGACGGCGAAGACGACGTCGTCGGTGCCCCCGTTGCTGTCATCAGTGGTGTTGGAAGTAGTGGCAGTGGTGGTAGGGGTAGGGACTGTGCAGCAGAACGTACGTTTGGCACACACGGGTAACCCCCAAACTCCAAGCCAAGTCGCTCCGAACCCCAAATGCCAGGGTCCCGGCATCCACTGCTGGGCGGCCTGGGCCCCACTGGGGGACGCTGGGCCATCGAAGGAGGGAGCTGCACAGAGGCGATCCACCTGTGAAGAAAAAGGGCTCCTCAGAGGGTCCTTCTAATTTTAGACTTGCTTTCTGAGGGTTCCAGAAGGCTTTCTGACGGTTCTGGTGTGTATGAGGATTCTTTAGCATACTGGCTACCTTGCAGGCTGGGGGTTTCGAGTTTTTCGAGTTTTAGGCTTCGGGGTGTCGCGGTTTCTGGATTTGAAGGATTCGGCGGGCTTGGCGTTTATGGTTCAGGGTTCAGGATTGTAGGGAGTGGGCTCGGCTTGGGCTGAAAAGTATTGGGAATATTGGCTTAAGGTCAAGGCTTGGGCTGAGCTTAGTGGTTGGGGTAAGAGTTTAGGTTCGTTGTGGTTGAAGTTTACGGCTTTGGCTTGAAGGCTTCAAGTGTGGTGGGGTTTACTAGGTCATGGGGGCCTCGGCTGATGATTTGGGGTTGGACTGGCGTTTGTGGAGTTCAGGGTTTCTCAGACTTGGGATGTGTGTGTCGAGAGTTTGCCTGTTTCAGGAGGAGGTCGAGGATCGAATATCCAGCCTCCAGCCTTTGCCCCTCCGTCTCGAAATACGCAGCTTCAACCTCCTCGGCCTAAAGCAAAGCCGTCCCAGCGTCGTCAAGACCCTGATCTAGGCTTCCTTGGTTCTGTCTGCAGTCGGAAACCCGATAAAGCCTACCTGCTACCTCGAAGACCCACGTTCGCGGACAGCCCACGCCCCGCCCGGCCGCACCGCAAGGGGCACAACTGAGGTCTGCACCAAGTCTCCCAGCAGCTCACGACGATCTGGGCCCCCCCAGGGCTCAGCCATGCCGGGCCTTGACTCCATGAGCGGAGCGCCAGCGCTTCGGGGCTTTGGGGGCCCCCTGGGCCTGCCACTACGACTCTCAGTCGGAGCCGCGAGCTTCCGCCAGCTGCTGTCTTCTTGAACTTCCGTGTTACTAGACTTGAAAAAGCAAGCAGAAACGACGAACCCAACCCCACCAGCACACCTATGCTTCAGTTCACCTCAAAAGACCCCATGCAACCCTCATACACTTATGGAGCCCCGTGTAGAATCCCCTCGGCTGAAGAAGAGAGCCCATGTACAAACCCCTAAACAACCCCCCAAAAGTAGCCCTAGAGGAAGTCAGATCCTCGGTTTCGTGCGGCCGGCGCCTGTCAAGCGCCTCGTGGAGCCCACTGCCTGAGAAGTGATCCACGCCTTAAAAACCCTACTCTTGGTGCCTTCATAGTTACAATAGTCCTTCATAATTAGAATGAGGCTTTGGGATATTATACCATAACTATAGGGGCCTTCATGATATGAATAGCGCTTTGGGACATATTTGCCTATAACTATAGGGGCCTTCATAATTAGAATAGGGTTTTGGGGTAGATTATACTCTAACTATAACAAGGAGTCCCAAAATAGTATAGGAGCTTGGAAACCTAAATCCTGAAACCCTTCAGCCGTTAAGCCTAAAACTGAACCCAAAAACCCTTAAACCCCAAAAGACAAAGCCTAAAGCCGAGAACCCTGAACCCCACACAGCCCCACACCCAACACACCCGAGAGCTTCGGGAGGACAGTCGGCTCAAGGCCGAGTTCACGAGGGAAGAATCTCTCAGCGTATGCAGTTGAGCAGTTTCCGAACCCTGAACACAGGCTTGCTTTTGTTGTTGAGGGCCGTTTTGAGTCTGCACAAGGGTTGGTTTGGGAGTTAGGGTTCTGGGAGGCACGTGGGCAAACGTCCTAGAAACCGTCAACCGGTGCAGGACTGAGTATCGTCATTGTGGTGTATCATGCTTTGTGCACCCACGCGATGACAGTCTGTACCCGCGCGTCATGTTGTCCTGCAACACAGTATATCAAGCGAAGCTGCATTCCATTGTATTTTGATTTGCTAAGCCAATGACACATCTACAAGTACATGTCTGCAGATAGATGCATGAAAACAACGCACAAGGCGAGATGTAAAGGGGTGGGTGTGCACTGAGATGAGCATAGAGACTTTTCATGTCCTGGATATACAGGCATGGGACAGCCATGAGCGCCAGCGAATATGACCATCGAAACAAGGTGCGAGACTATGCCAAGACCGACGAACAACCGAACAAATGACACAGCTTGCAATGATCGTCGCGATGTGTGCACGTGAGTGCGCGCGCGGGTGTGTGTGTGTGTATGCGTATGTACGTATGATTGTTTGTATCTATGTGTAGCAGGTCGTTCAAGTCAGAAATATACATAGAGAGAGATGTATGTATGTATGTATGTATGTATGTATGTATGTATGAACATGTGTTGGATCTTAATGTAAGTACAGCACAGCAGTCCCTACGGGACTCCGAAAAACGATTCTGCCCCAATTAGAGAGGGATAGAGGGATGGGCTCCTAAACTGCTTCAGTTCTTCAACCTTGACATTGCGTGCGTCATAAGACACATAAAAAAAACCTTGACATTGAAAAGACCAAACAAAAAAATGCTTGACATTGAAAAGCCCAAAAAAACGCAATCCTGCAACCTGGGTGTGCGGCTGATGCCGCCCATGGACTTGATCTCTTCGGGCCTGAGGGTTTAGGGTGGTTGGGATTTCCGCGAAGAACATGAAAAAGACAGAAAGCTGTTTAGGCCTGCCTGGCCCCCTTATCTCCCTAGGGTCTCTTGCTTATGCTGTCTAAAAGCACGTCTGCACCCATCATATTGGGCTTAAGCATTTGAGGCTTTTGATGACTACGACGACGACGAGGGTGATCATGATGATGATGGTGATGATGACCACGACGATGGCAATGACGATTCACGACGGTGATGACGACAATGATTATGGTGATCATGGTAGAGTTTTTGATGATGGCGATGAAGATGACATGCTGTTGCTGAAGCGATGCTGATGATGATGGTGGTGGTGAGTTAGAGTATGATAAAAACAACGATGATGATGATGGTGATGGTGATGGTGATGGTGGTGAGGGTGATGATGGTGATGACGGTGATGTTGTTGATGATGATGGTGATGATAATGATGATGGTGATGATAATGACGGTGGTGATGGTGATGATGATGGTACCACTGCCACAACCAGCATCATCACTCCCAACAAGAACACTCATGACCAGCTTGTGATTTCTACACCAAACCCTAGACCCTCTATACTATCCATTGAAACCACCCGGCCAGCTCAGGGAGCCACCCATTGTTCAGGAGCCGGTGGCGGCCACTTCGCGAAGGAGGCTCGCCACAACCCAGGCCTGAAGATCACGGCTTGCAAGGGTTACATGTAAGGACCAGAATGAGCAATCACAAAGGGGTTCAGGGTTTAAGGTTTAGCGTTTGGGGTCTTGGGGTTTAGGGTCTGGGTTCTAGGGTTTTGGGTTTTCGGGCGTGGGGTCTAGATGGGTCCAGAGTTGAGGGGCCTGACACAAAATCAAAAGCGGGAGGGGTATTTTGACCTTGAGAGGGGGGGCGGTCGAGTGTTAGGGTTTCCAGCATGCAACAGTTTCCAAGACCCAACTTTGCAACGCAGAGAAGCAGCTGCCGACATCCGGCTGTCAAACATCAACAGCTCCGCCCAGTATGCATACACTTCTCGGCACTGCCAACCCATTTCGCTCTTCGAAGGGAAGGCGCGAGAACATGCAAGGGCCCGGGCAAGAACGAAAATCCTGCCGACTCAAAAGCCGAAGGCAGAACGATTGGAAGGAACAAAGACACACAATCCTCCAGAATTCTTGTTCTTGTGGTGACGATGATGATGGTGATGTGACGATGAAGGGCATGAAGACAGAGGCTGCGCTGAAGTCCCTCAACCTCGGGCAGGCACACACCCAGGTTGCCGCTGTCTGACCTGACGGGAGTTCGTAATTCGCTCCCAACGCTACTCATAAGGGTTTAGGTTGGGGCTGGGGCGCAGGCCGTGGTGTTTGGGGTTTAGTTGTTCGACATTCAGGCCCCTGCAGAGTATTGTGGACAAGGTAAGTTCACTACAGCAGAGACTTGACAGCAGAGACTTGCAGACGGCCGCAGATTCCCATGGCACGATCACGCTCTTGCGAGGGCCATTGGGAAGCCAGGTAGGTCGACCAAGAATCATGGAGAATGCTAGCTCCACTCGGGATTGTGTGCCATTGTCTCGCTATGTTGAGATGTCAGCTTGGCCCCTGGCCCCAAACCCGAGTTAAACCTGGGCCGTACACTCTGGCCCTAACGTTGAAACAAAAGTCCCAAGAGTTGCCTTGCTCGTCGACGCTCGCCACGTCTGCGCCGCTCTCCCAGAGCAGCCGTGCGCAAGACAGACTGCCAGCAAGCCTGAATCTCTTGGAATCTTCTAACTAAGCTTGCCCAGAACCTACTGTTTCGTCGGCTCTCCATCATCACTGGTTTTGAAACTACAGGGGCGCAAACCCCAAAAAGTAGATGGTAGCTTAATGACAAAAGGCTTTGGGGCTTCGGTGGGAAGGCTTCTTCGCTCTCGACCCCCGACACTCGAACTCTACCCGGGCTCCCCGGCGCTGCGAGCATCAGCGGAGTGATTCCTGAGCCAAGGGAGTTGGCATTCCCTCGAACTATGCTTGCGGGGTTCAGACTGTAGGGTTTACGAGTTAGCATGTAGGACAAAGGTTTAGGGTAAGGCTTCAGAGCTTGGCTCTCCCTAACCACTCCGGGAAAGCATAACAGGGAAGCAGCTCCGGACCGAATGCAGCCAGACTTCTTGAAAATCATGTTTCCCCTTGACATCCTGAAGCTTTGCCCGAAGCTAGGGTTCGAAACTTCTGCACCAGTGAAATCCCAAGCAATCCCAACAACCCAAAGACTAGCACACCACCCAAAAGCCCCCTCCCCTGATATTGCTGCGGCCTCCGTGGGCTTTGGCATCGCAACATGCCTTTGCTCGTAACAGCGCCGTGACCTCACTCCGGAACCCGAAGAAGGAGGATTTAAAGGTCTTTCAAGCCTGATTTCGGATCTTCAAGCGGGTTTTGGATGTTGCTTGTTGCAGGCTTCCCGACTATGGCTTGGCGCAACGAAGCGTCTTGAAGGGATACTGTGGCATTGCAAGCCGAGCCCGGCCAAGGCAGCAACAGGCAAAGCAAGCACAACTCATCTGACAGAAGGACGCAAACAGAGTCCCTAAACCCTAGCTTTCGCTGGGATGGCCACTGCATCGCCTGACCCGGCAAAGGCCGCATAGTGGAGTGCTGTGAGGCCCTCCTGGGCGCAGGGAGTCGCACATCATAAGCCAGCCCTCAACCCCCGTAAGCCTCCCTGCCACTCCAGAAAAAAGTGCGGGGCCCTTTGCAAGGTAACTAGACTTAGGTATGGAGCAGCTTATCAGTCATCAGATACTACAATTGCTCTATGCCAAATTCAAGTCTTTCCACGGCAACGACAACAAGCACCGCGCTTCTTGAGGCTCCAGCATTGTCGACCCTCGGACGGATGCCTGCATCCAGAAGCCGGTGGAGGACCTCAAAAATTGGGCTGATTTGGGGGCGTGCTTTCTTCAGACAAGGATTTTGAGGGTTTAGGGCTTAAGGGCTTAGGCGGCTAGAGTCTCTTTAACAGCTGCTTTTGTCTACAAGTCATGGCAGATGGTAGACCTGATCTGAATCTTAGAGCACGAATCCGTGTAGCAGCATTTAATTTTCAGGGCTGAGTAGACCGGAACGGCCCGGTTTACAGGCACCACGAAACTGACACAGAAGTCTTGAACACTCCCGAAACCCCGAACTAGCCTACAAAGAACGCCCGAAAGCCGAATGACCCCAACTACTTAATTCCTGCCTTGGCCGCCTTGGGTTCTGCAAGGACGGTCATGGCCGCGTAGTCCTCAGTAGCGTCACCAGCCCTTCTGTGCATCAGTGGGTTTGGCGGTCGAAGCTCTGAAGAGCTCAGGGCGGTGTGTGAAGAAATGAATCCACTCTTCGCGATGATGCTACCGTTGTTTGCACTCTACTTGCAGGATCGGAATCTGTCGTCATTGGGCATGTTGTTGTCGTCATCATCGTCACCGTTATCATCACCGTCATGATCACCAACATTGGCATACACACTTGTCTCAGTCGTCATCGTCATCGTCGTAGAAGCAGCAGCAGGAGTAGTAGGAGTAGGAGTAGGAGTAGGAGTAGGAGTAGGAGTAGGGATAGGGAGTAGGAGGAGGAGGAGGAGGAGTCGTAGTAGTAGTGGTACTAGTAGTACTAGCAGTCGTAGTAGTAGCAGTAGCAGTAGCAGTAGCAGTAGCAGTAGCAGCAACAGTAGCAGTAGCAGCAACAGTAGCAGTAGCAGTAGCAGTAGCAGTAGCAGTAGCAGTAGCAGTAGCAGTAGCAGCAGCAGCAGCAGTAGCAGTAGTAGTAGTAGTAGCAGCAGCAGCAGCAGGAGTAGTAGTAGTAGTAGAAGTAGTAGTACTAGTGGCAGTAGCAGTAGCAGCAGCAGGAGTAGTAGTAGTAGTAGTAGTAGTAGTAGTAGTGGTAGTAGTAGTAGTAGTAGTAGTAGTAGTAGTAGTACCAGTAAGCACCACCCCCACCGTTTGCCGTAGTGCTAGTCGTAGTAGCAGCACCAGGAGTAGTAGTTGTTGTTGTTGCTGTTGTCGTAGTCGTAGTCAGCAGCAGCAGCAGCAGCAGCGGACATAGCAGTAAAGGCAGCCAGCAAAAGCAAATAGCAGCAGTCCGAGTGCTAGTCGTAGTCTTCTTGGAATGGTTGTGGATGTAGGGTCCGGGTTTGGGATCCTTCGACAGAAACCCTGCATCCTCGACGTTCTCGTTACTGCATGCCAGGCCCTGGACCGCACGAGAACCCCACGCAAGTGATTGCATGAGGCAGGAATAATGGCAATGTTTAAGCATTTCCGGCCTACGAACCCACTCCCGACCCTCAGAGTTCTTGCAAGTGGCGAGGAGGCAACGGCCCTCCTGATCGCAGCTACCACTGCCCACGTCATACACCTCACTCTGTCCCATTGCCTCAGACTTTGGGCTTTGGGCTTGTACTCACTGCTGCTTTGCTGCACTCACTTTCGATGCAAACGGTTGAGCTGGGATGGGCCGAGGCGCATCCAACGTCTCCGCAATCCAGTCCCACTTGCCTCGGCTGCCGGCTGCACGGGCTTGGGCTTGGGCTCTGCATATACGCAAAAAGGAAGACTCAGCAAAGTAGCCAAAGCTGGCCCTTCGAAGGACCTGATCGGACAAGCAAGAAGACTCGAATAGGCAAAGGCTTAGCACGAGCGATCCTGCCTCTTGCGACAGCCATCCAACCAGCTCCGAGCCGACCTTGGCGCAGGACTTGAAGACTTGGACCCAACACAACAGCACAAAGATGACCAACATGACCGTCGTGATCGCCATCAGCATCATGTCTATCGTAATCATGTTCATCATGTTCATCAGTTCATCATCGTCATCATCAGCATATTATTCACCATCACTCACCACCGTCTTCTGAATTTGCTCAAGTCAGTGCGAGTAGGACAACAAGCCAAAAGTTTACCTCAAAGCATGGCTCCATGTTGTAGCAAGGGCTGCAAGGCTTCGCTGCCGGATCAGCTGTCCACGATGAGGATCTCCGCTTGCTTCTCCGAGGCGGCACGTCCCGATCACCTTCAAAGAGTAGAATGTGCCACCTCCAGCACGTCATCACCACCTTCGACTTGGTCCTTGATCCGCATCAAGCAGTCCAGCCTACGAGGGTCCTGTCGGCTCAGTGGATGAAGCGCCAGATCAGGGTGCCGAAGAGCCCCATTCGACACTCATCCTCAGCTCTGAAGGCAGGTTACAGGGTTACAGCGCACGGTACAAAGTGGTGGAACACCCTACGGCCCTATGAATCCCTGAAGCCAAAGCTAAGACATTGGGTGGCTGTGCCAAGCAACCACTTTGCTCCAGCGGATGATCTCCTTCAGCCAGACGACAGTCCGTCCACGCAGGGCTACAAATCCAGATCCCGGCAGCTTTTGATTCATCAGGAGCACGCCATCTTTGGGCCCTCAGCGGCTCCAGTAGTCTCACGGGTTAAGAGATGCACAGACACCGATTGCACCTACCTACTTTACCTACATGTACCTACGTAGCTGCGTACATACGGGCATGCATCGCATGGACGTGGATGGATGCATGGATGGATGCATGGATGGATGGATGGATGGATGGATGGATGGATGGATGGATCGACCGACGGACGGACGGACGGACGGACGGAGGGATGGGTGGGTGGCTGGATGGCTGGATGGATGGATGGCTGGACGGATGCGTGTCTACGTACTTGCCTAATTACTGATGTACCTATGGTTCTTTATGCATCACTCATGTATCTGGTTGCTCCCTTTGTTACAGTCCCCCACACACACACATACACACACTTCCGCCATATCACGTATCATCTGCTTTGAGATTTTGAAAACTGGGTCACACTGAGCTCCCAACCGAGACTGGTTGCACAAACGCTGGAGGGCCAGGCCCAATGCAAGGGTTTCAGTGGCCTGTTCTTCTCGGAACGGCGTATGTTTCCTCAGTCTCCGGTAGCGGGGCTCTGGAGCTGACCTGAGACCTCCCCCAAAGAGTTCCTGTTACAAGCACCGCAAGTCTACGGAAGATTCGGCCTTGCAAGAAAGAACCAGTGCCATAGCTGCAGCCGGCAATCTCACTGCATGGGCTGCCATCTCTTCCGCCGGATAGGAGTTCTTCGGTAGTGGGAGAATTCCTGGAACCTTCTCGGCAGTGCAGACAGCTGAAAAGGGCTTTATTTCAATTTCGGAGTTCGGTCGACTTTCGATGGAGGGCTTTCCTGTGGCTCCAAGTGTCTGACATGTTCAATGCCGTTGCTTCTCGATCTAGACTTACGGTTGAGACGGATCTCCTACTTATTTCCTAGGTCTGGGGCTGGCCTCGGTTTCTAGCAGGAGGAAATGGGCAGTCGAGTCTGGGCAGAGGGCAAACACGACGCTTAATCCAATCCCAAGCACGAGTGCAACACAGCCGCCCATATACATGTGGAACAACCGGGCGCAGTAACAGTGTGGTAGCCTGTGAACCGTTTCGAAAGGAGTCGTCATGTTGCTTCAAGCAGCTCCTGCCCCAGCATCGCGATTGATAAGTTCTACGGCTGAGCGGACACAAGCACGCAGGCACCAGACCCTCGTCGATTGGGCCCTTGCCGACAGTGGAACGAGGGACAAAAACTGTACGACCACCTATCCGCACCCGAGTGGTTTGCATTTAGGCTGCTCTAGAAACCCAGGTGATTGGGCTGTCGGCTTTAAGCATCTTTTTCTGATAGTGTTGCGACTCTGGGTCTTTGCCCGGAATTCAGAATGCAGGCTTTCGACTTTAAATGGCTTCAAAGCATGGGGTCTCCGGGTGTTGTAACTGGCACAGGCGTGAGATCGAAACACTCTGAGTCAAAACCCAGCACTGAAGTCCTAGAGCTCCGAACTCTGGAACCAAGGCCACGAACACCAAGCACAACCCTCAACTTTCATCCCGAGCCGGCACACGTCGTCCGCGCAATTGCCAACTGCAAAAACTTTCCCGGCCGCGAACAGGGAGTCCTTGCAGGGGTCAAGCAGATGGGACTTAGAACGATGACCTTTAGCTAACGCGGGCTACAAGGCATCGCCGACGAGCGTGAGAACATGAAACAAATCCAACTTGCCAGGCAGCTTACAGTAGCGTGCAAATGAGGATTAACACAGTTTGGCAGACGGCCACAAGCCCGAACAAATCCAACATCTAACCACAGCAATGCCGCAGCTCCAGAACCCTCCAAGGCCCAGCCTGCGGGTCGCTGTCACCACTGCGGCTCACCACCTGCAGCGTCCTTGGAGAACGGCTCAATCTCTGCTGTCGTGGTCAGGACAGGGATAGTGAGCATCCGAAACTAAAGAAGAAAATCTCGACTCAAAGCAACATTCCTCACACTTGGTTTACCCTCACGTTGACTCTCTTCATTCCGACATCCATTCTCATCCACATCCTGACATCATCGCTATGATCTTTATCATCATCATCACCACCATCATCATCATCGTCGTCACCGTCGTCATCGTCGGCAAGCAAGATCCTCTGTATCAGTATCAGCACCATCATCACCGCCACCACCATGTCTTGCCTTTCAGGCTTTCTCGCCCTTAGCATCGGCTTCACGATCGCAGCCAAAGCACCTGTTGCAATTGAGAACCCAAGATCCTTGACCCCAAACCCCACACCCAACTGCAACATCCAACTCCGTGTTCTCAGGTGTGCCCAGGCTCGGAGTCACTTTGACCCAGCCCTTGCTACTCAGGCATGCCGAAGGCAAGAACTCACAGTGCCTGGGCGGAGACTGCAAGAGACTCCTTTCCAGTATTACTATTCGACTATTCCTCTCAATCTTCTCAACACGACAGTGAGCGGAAGAAGCAGCAGCGGCAGCGTCCTATGTCTGTCTTGCCTTCGCTTGCTCATCCGACATTTAATCTGGATGTTCACCTTACACCTTCTTTCAAATCCTGCGTTCGTCCCCTTGTCTCTAAGCGACGGTCATTGCTAGGTTCTTTCGCAGCCTGTTTTATTTGGTTCATCGTTGTTCTTACCGTCGTCATCATCACCATCACCACCATGAGACACGGCCTTGCCATCAACAGACTTGTATCGAATTCTGTCAATGTTGCCATCATCATTGTCCATGCCATGAATGTCATAGCTATTTGAATTGAAACCTGTCACATTGTAGCGCATGCACATTATGCTTGTCAGCACGGTCACGACTGCCATTAGCAACAAAAGGACAGCGAATTTTTCTTATGTTATACCCCGCTTATTCTTATGCTGGACCATGCTGGACCCATGGCGAGTTGTTTCTTTATGCTAGACCTGGTGTTTTATACTTGACCTGGGTTTTTTTTATGCTGTGACTCCTTCCTTTATGCTGACCTGGCTTCTTTTATGCTCCCTGGGGGCTGGGGGGGGCTGCGGTACAGCCTGCGAAGCATGACAGTTTCCGCTTCCACGACACAGGGCTACGTACGTCCATCAGTCGGTCACACTGAAACGGCGCATCACGGCGCATCATAGGAAAACTGAAACCCACTTGTGGGTGAATTTGTCTGGACCTTGTAGGTTATTTCTGTCCACATGTGGTGCCGTACGCACATTCTGCTGCACGCTGATTGATGTAAAATTGATGCGTGGGGATGCCCCACGCACCAACGACGTCAGAAGGCATGTCACCCTCGGAAAATCGGTTGTTCCCCCGTGAAGATCACAGAGAGGTCCCCACACCCATGCGCCCACCACCCAGGTTCTGGGAGTCAGGCAGGCCCCCCAGGCTCTTCAACTGAAGCAGCAGCACGTCTTTTGTGCCGCTGTTGTTGCCGATCTGGGATAAGAGACAGGAGAACTTCGATGGCCGACTGCGGCATCACGCGACATGAAATAAAATGCCGAGCTAACGTCTCAGCCTGATCTGCAGGTCGCTGGCGGCCAAAGATTATCCCCCAACAGATACTCATACGGCCACGGCCGCACCATGGGCGTGTCAGGCGTTGAAGTGTCTGCAGGAGGTTGCTCCTCCTTTTCGGCCAAAGCCATGGGGGCCATGTGGGCGTGGTGATCGTGGTGGCTGTGATGCACCCTTGTCATAGCTGCTACGCATCGAGAGTCATGAATCAATTGAAGCAAGTCCAGCAGTGCAATGGCAACAGCAACAATACTCCATGGAGCGTATGTAGTGTTGACAGTGTTAACTATACGACCATGAATGGCCGCTGCCGGAAACTTCTAGCCGGCACGGCTGCGAGAGTTGAGCTGCACATAATTAGACAGAGTTGCTAGCGAAACCTCCACTGACAATCGATAGTGTGGGGCACCACGTGCATGCACTCTACGTTTCTCTGTCAGTCACATAACTGCATTGTCAGGATCGAGGCCTGAAGGGTGTCCACGGTGTCCTGGTTGTTGGTTCTTGATCCAAGCAGCAACCTTGAGGCTTGGAGCTGGGTGTCAGACACTTTTTTACTGAGAGATGGTTTCAGACGTGGCATAGGCAAACTTTGCAAACAGGAGACTCACGAGACCCGACGAAAGCGTCCATGATACACCATGCTACCCGATGGCTGAAGACCGCACATTGATTTCTTCTGGACTGTGCGGCCAAATAACTGACAACACACAAGCATGTGGAAAACATGGTCTTGTATACCCACGAATGTCCTATCTCTGCCTTGGCGTGTGGCTTCTAAAGAGGGCCCCCTCCATTTGACCGCGAAGCGCCCGGCTCCGACTCTCAGCTGTCTACTGCTGGTGCGTATGTATATATATATATATATATACACATATATATATATACAAGTCTGCGTGCCCATCCAGCTGGCGTCGCCACGGTCAGGCAGCCGGCAAAGGGGGATCGGCCCCTACGCGCAGAATGCGTCGCACCAGGCGCATGTGCAGGAAATGGCCCCAGCTGCCAGGCTGCAGAGCAAAGTGGAGCCCCCAGCCATAGGGCTCGAAGATGAGGTTCATCACATTGGACCAGGCAACGATGGCATCCAGCTCCGAGACCAGATTGCTAAAGGCATCCAATCTCATGCGGCGCTTTAGGTTGCCTCTGGCTATAGTCATATGAAAGATTCTGGCATCAACCAGAGGCAGCCCATGGGCCTGGCATCCCAGACCTGCAGCCCCTCGCATCGGAGTGTTCGGTAGCAGACAGCAAGCTGCGTTGCACGCCAGTCCCGGCCAGGTACCGGGTGTGCGGGCTCAGTCAGGACCAGCTCGCACGCACGTCTCGGACTTCGGGGCTCCAGGTACGACGGCAGCGTGGCAGGTGCCACGCCATGTCGCGCCATGCCAGGGTCCGTCGGAAGAGTCCCCGGGAGCATCGAAGCTGGCGAGGCTGCGATGGCCGACTTCAGAAGTGGAGCTTCAGCGCCAGCTCCAGGGCGAACGCCGAAGTCGGGGTGGCTCTGACGAGCGTCCTGTCGTCCGACTTTGCCACTCGTTGGCTGGACCGCGTTCGGGAGCGAATGGGCCAGAGCCCTCGAACTATCGGAGTTCGAGGCAGCCCCGCAAAGGCCTAAGGCGAAGGCGAAGGCCAAAGCACCGCAGGCGCAAGGAAGTGCTGAGCAGCAGTGACCGTGGACCAGAGGTCGCGGCCTGAGTGCCGCACTGGCCACGCTGCTGCAGTCTTCGGCTTTGTTTTGCAGCACCTAGCTGCTGGTCGGAGGGATGACAGGGTGGAGTAACCGCTCTATAGATTCCGGACGCCCACAGCCGAAGCGCGTGGAGTGGCACCGCGTCCTCAGCTGCCGTTTGGTCTTACCAGTCCTGCGACCACCGAGTGGTGCAGACTGTGTACAGTTTCAGTAGGAATGAGCCTCGTGCCGACTGTGCCGATAAAAGGTATGGGGTTGCGCGTGTGTTTGGTTTAGGAGGGTAGCCTGGTAGGTCCAGAGTTTGGCCTCCGGCCGCCCGCGGAACCTAACGACACACTGCGTGCTCTCGGCTGAGGGGCGAATGTGACTGTACATAGTCTGCGGGCTGTGCTGTGAGACTTGTGTGCTGCTATGCATGCTTTGTTAATTCGTGTTTCCTCCTTTTTTGGCTCAAGTGAGCACGGCTGAAAGCTGTAGGTTGCTTCGCGTAGCCTGCGGCACAAGTTGTGCGCAGCACTCAGAGTAGACGTTCGGCCTGTCAGGGCCGTTGGACGACGCTTTGGGCACAGTGATAAAAACAGGGCAGCGCACGATTGCTTGTGCAACTCTGGCTGCCCGTGACCCTTCACATAGTAGTAGTAGTAGTAGTAGTAGTAGTAGTGGTAGTAGTAGTAGTACGTAGTAGTAGTAGTAGTAGTGGTAGTAGTAGTACGTAGTAGTACGTAGTAGTAGTAGTAGTAGTAGCAGTAGTAGTAGTAGTGGTAGTGGTAGTGGTAGTGGTAGTGGTAGTGGTAGTGGTAGTGGTAGTGGTAGTGGTAGTGGTAGTGGTAGTGGTAGTGGTAGCAGCAGCAGCAGCAGCAGCTGCTCAGGGAAGCTGCGCCAAAAAAAAACTAATTCCCAAATTGTTTATACTGCCCTTAAAGGTCCATGCCCCCTACCCCTCCTCGTACCCTGGCCCTGAGGCATAGACTGTACAAGAGCAGCATAAACAAAGGTCAGGTTCGATACGGGCCAGCATAACGAAAAGTCAGGCTCGACTAAAAAACAGTCAGATTGGCCTAAAATGACACCAGTCTCAAGCATAGAATGGAAAGAGACAATGGGGCCC
Source organism: Symbiodinium sp. clade A Y106 (assembly GCA_003297005.1). Taxonomy (NCBI): domain Eukaryota; class Dinophyceae; order Suessiales; family Symbiodiniaceae; genus Symbiodinium; species Symbiodinium sp. clade A. The sequence continues at coordinate 114,892 of BGNK01000103.1, read as the reverse complement.
AGGCCTCCCCACCCTCCCACCTGGCCCATAGAGCATAACAAGGAAAGGGCGCAAGATTAAAAAAGGTCGGATTGGCGGAAAAAGAAACCTGCAGCATAAACCGGAGAAAACTCAAGCATAAGAGGAGACTCCATGCGCATAAGAAAAAACCTGTCGACGATGGGATGGAGACATGGCAGTGAATGGAGACATGAAAGTGCACAGCATAAAAATAAAAACCCTCAGCATAAAAAATTAATACCAAGTCCATTAGCCACATCATTACCAGTCCTCTCATTTGCAACGCGTGTCATTGATACTGCGAGGATCCCCGTTTACTGCTCCGCTTGGCTTTCAACACCATCGCTGTAAACGGTGCTCTCATCGCCTCTCATTCAAATCACCCCTATCTTGACCTGGACGTATTCGTTGTCTTCTTACCAGCACCAGCATCATCATCATCATCATTTTGCCAACAACTGGCTGCCAGATGTATGGGGTCCGAGGCACGGCTGCATGCCAACACTCTTGAAGACGCGTTCCGGTGGCGATCTGCCGACCTTCTTCCAGAAGAGCGTGGAATTTGCTTCGGAGTAGCGCGTTCCACTGATGGTCCTGAGTTCAGCAAGGCAAACAACGACTCGGGGTATCGGCAAAGCGCAGGGAGGTGTCGGCACAAGAGGCCTGCACGCGGCGGAGAAAGAACGATCAGGGCGACATGAAAGAAAATGATCTAACCATCAAAACGGCACACAAAACTCCCAGCTGTCCCACAGGCAAGCATGAAATGCGTTAGCCTGCCAAACCTGAAGCAACCACTGCTTCTGAAGGTCGTAATGTTGTTCTTGTCCAGGTGATTTTTGATATACTTCCGGGCACCAGGACACATGGATGGGCAAACGCCTCTGTTGCCGCCCACCAGAGTTATCTGAAGTGTGGGGTAGTAGTAGCGCAGCTCGGCTGCGTACTCGACCTCAGGACCGGACCAGGGCATCAAAAGCTCCTGAGCCACGAATTACTGCTAGTCGTATTATGTCTAAGTATGACTACTAGATACTATTATGTTACATATGTTACTGTTGGTGGAGCCGCCACATGATGCCCCCATCGCTCTGAAATTCACTGAGGCACACCGACATAACCGGCACCGATCACTGCGACGTGGGCACCCCGAGCGGCGAGCTCCGACAGTTTCGCGTGCTCCTAAGTACCAAGGTAATGCTTCAACTCGCACCTTCTTCTATCTCTTCTTCCTGGCACCGTGATGCTTGTGCTTATGGCCACTGCTATTGCGACAGCTTCCGTCAATCACAAACGGTCTTGTTGCTATGTTGCCCTGCCTGAAACCAGGCAGCGGCCACACAAGAAAAGCCCCTTTCGTTCGAGGCTCGCTGTCGATTCGCTCCCGCCGACCCTCGAGACTGCGCTCACGATCTTTCCTGCCATGGTCTGGGCTGCAGGATTTCGGGTTTGCAGTGCTTGCGCAGGCTAAGCTCCAACATTGAGGCCTTCTTTACCACTAGAACCACCTTTGAAAGCCCAAACCTGAAGAACCCGAAACCCTAAACCCATTTTCCACAAACCCTACGGTCCCTGGAGCTCGAAGAAGCCCAAAATGGCCGTGTTCATGAGCGATTCAGGCTTCGTCTCAAGGCTTTATCGAGTCTATATAATGGGGATTCAGGGCTTAGGGTTCAGGGTTAGGTTTGGGGGTGAAAGGTCGTTGTGAACCCCGGAGTCCCAAGAAGCGACGCGTACCAGAGGTTGCTGCTGTAGTGGCAGCCCGCAGAGATGATACAGTAATCCTGAGACAGTCCCCAGAGCATGGCGGTTAGTTATTCATATTTGGTTTACTGTTGCAGCCGTTGCAGAGATTATGTTGCTCATGCTGGCTGATGATGACGAAAAGTATGGTTCTGATGAGTGATGCGATATTCCATACAGCCTGCCGCCTTCAAGATACTAAGATCTCAGCTTCCATGCCGCTCTAGGTTCAGGGCAACACCATCGTAACAGTGATGCTGTCGAGGGTCATACGGCAGCGCCAGCAGCTGTGCATTCTTCGTGGTAGTGTTGCTGAGCTGAACCACCACCTGGCACTCACGTGGCAGCCTGAGGTTCCTAGGTAGTCCAGGGTTAGTTTAGGATGCAGCTTTCAGGATGTGCGCACATGTCTTACGACGGCTCCGGCTCTCAGACCCTCTGCAAAACCAGGACATTTTGATTGCTGGGCCTCCTTCTCGTCGATCTTCTTCGCGGCTCCCCAAATCCAGGACACCTTCACCACTACTAAATCGCTGTGTTAAACCGCCTCAACCCTAGGCCCCGACCTCAACTCCCAAAAAAAGTATGTATAAACTAACCAACCTCATTCCTCCCGAGGAAAGCTAGCGCACTGCATCCCCGATAGTGCAAAGCCACTGGCAGCCGCCTTCATCTTGTTGCACAAGCTCCTGTAGTCCAGCACCAGCCTCCCGTAGAGCTGTGGCTGCGTATATGGCCGGATCATCCCAGGGGAGAACTCGAAGAACCTGGGCAGTTCATGAAACAAACCCAGTGAGTCTAGATTTCCCTCTTGAGGGCGTGAAAGGACCAGATAAAGTCCTGGGCACTACTACTTAAGTGAATTCTTAAGCGACAACTCCTGCAAGCTCCATAGAGCTAGCTGTCGTGATAACCTCATGCTTTACGATTGGTACTTTCTTTTCCCCTCTTCCAGGTCACTCCTTGGCATCCACCAACGTAACTTCAAAGTCCCGGCGGAGCCGCCGGACGGCGGCCAGCCCAGCGAAGCCTCCACCTGGGAGCACAAGCGAGCTGGAGATGTCTTTACATGGTTTAGGGTTGTTGGGGTTTTTCAGACTGGGTGTGCGTCTATGTTTTTGGGGCGCGCTATTTGGGGGACCAAGGCAAGTGTGCAGGCAAAGAGGCATCCACAGTTTGTCGAGGTGTCTCGGCGTTGTGCAAAGGAACTCAGCCCGTGTCTTTCTATGTTCCTCGCTCCTCTAAAGGTCATCAGTCTGCTGTTGCGCAAACACCGTGACAGAGGGAGGCAGGGGATATCATCCAGAAATGTGCGAATCTGGGAATCTTCGGAGAATGTTATTTTAACGCCATGCGAATGCCACGTCAGTGAAACCAAGAATCCTGCTGCTGCTACACTTACTGGGGCTCCGATTCTGGGCATTCTTCTGATGAGGGACTTCTGATGAGGGAGATGGCAGGTGGAGCTTTGCAGAGTTCTCGAACCAAGCGCATCCAAGCCACCGATGACAACCACCTTTTTCTTGGCCACAGGACGAGCAGAGGGCAGGGCCAATGGCACGGACTCGGGCAGGGCCGTCCAGGCAAGAGCCAGCGCAGACCTGAAGGCTCCGACGAGACGGAGAGGAGAAGGGAAGGGAACGTTCTAAGGATTTGAATTAGGTCAGAACGGGAATCGCGACAAGGACTGCGGACCGGGAGAAGCATCATGAGCTCAATCTTACTGGAGCTCACGGTCCTGAACGACTCAAACTGAGATTCACGCAGGCAAAGCCAGCCCGGCACCGCTCGGGAGCCCACACCTTTGCATGTGAAGCCCTCGCGGTGGAAAAGCTTTCCGTTCTCACATTACAGGGCAGGCCCCTTGTCCCTGCCTCGTTTCCGCCGCATTTGGAGAGCAAACACCGCAACTGGCGATTGAAAGTAAGATGGCTGCGTGTCAAGATCAACAAAACGTAGGCCAGGAGTTGCTATCTACAAACAAGAAGTCAGTAGCTCCTCTTTTCGCTGCTGGTCAAGGCTGTCGCATCATGAAGACGCTGACCATTAGGTGATTACAACTGAAACCTGATGCTCCTATCTGCTGCTGCAGCCAGGTGGCTACTGCGGCCACAGCTGCATTCACATCGGACATACAGCTACAGGTCTGAATGACACTGGCCTGCAACGTACGCGTCAAAGCAATTCTAGCGGTCATCCAGACAACGCTGATGATGGATGTTACTCGTTGCACTGCGCGTACTAGTTACTAGCGGTTCGCAACTGGCGCTACAATCGTGCCAACCAGTGAACCCCATGGACATGCTCGAATACACTCCAGCCCTGACAAGCCTTCGGGTCCAAGCCCCAAGAGCCCCAAGGCTTCGGCCCATCCAGCTGCCACACACAGATGGCCAACTCGCCTGCTGGCTCAAGCTCATGCTATGTCACGTAATACACGACATGCATACATACATACATACATACGTGGTACATACCTAGTTATATGCACATGCACATGCACATGCGCATGAACATGCACATGCAAATGCACATGCACATACACGGGCACATACACAGACACACATACTATACATACACAGACACAGACACAGACACACATGCACACAAACATGCACATACAAATTTGTGTGTGTGCAACTCCTGTACCTAAGGATGTAGGATGTAGCAGTTAACATTGTTGAGCAAGGGGCAGAAGCACCCATTCAGACTCCTCTGCTAACAAAGCTGGTCTGGATGCGGTGAGGATATCACTGAGGACGCTCAGTGACGTACATGCAATTCTTCGGATTAGAGCCAGGCCCCCTGTGGCGGCACTAAGTAACGATCCTGGATCACTTTCATTTTCAGCATTTTGAAGAAGGACATCGAGAGGATGCCCGACCACCTCCGTCACCATCGGTGCCATTGGTTTCACCATATATTTCTACGCTACAATCAGAGCCGGGCTTCACCGGCTACCAGCGTCGAGTCAGACCTACTCAGGCCCCACATGTAGCAATTGTTGCTGCAAGGCCCACAAGACCCCGTCGTCTCCGACAACGCTCAGAGTCTCGTAGCACTTCAGCTTGCCGCAGCCGTAGTAGACGACGAAGAAGAACTCGAAGATCCCGCTCCTGTGCCTCTAGGTCCCACCGTCGAAGAGCAAGATCGCGCAGCCCTTCCCGAAGGTCCAGAGCTTCCCGAGCTACATGTACAACGGCCACACAGATGTCACCTATTTCGAGTGCTGTGTATCCTGAAAATCCTCAGTATCCAGCGACAGCCTGTTCTATGCCACCAAGTACTTTTACTGGTAATCTAGCTACGCCTGCTGTTTCTCCTACAGTTGTGCCTGAGCCTTCCCCCATGCCTGCAGTATCTACGAAAGCATCGCTAGAAGTTGTACCTGCTGCACTTTCACCGTGCCACCCACGACCACAAGTCATCCCACCTCAAGCTTCACCTTTTCATGCAAGTACACTTCGAGTTGATGGTCCCACTCCACCTGCACCTGGGCAACACACCACCTCCACCACACCTCCACCACCACCTCCACCTCCCCCTTTTCCACCTTCACCTCCCTTGAACACTTCACCCGGCAGTGTGACACCACCTCCACCACCACGTGTACCACCACCTGCTCACCCACCACCAACATTTGACACCGCTGTCACCCGACCTGCACATCCAGCAAAGGCACCTTCTTCGTTGCATTTAGCACGCACAGCTCCACCACCACCTCCACCACCAACATGTCCACCATCAACAACAGTGCCACAGTCCAGTAAAGACTCTGGACCAATGACGCCACAGACGCAGGCGCACACAGTGGCAATGTCGAGCGCAGGTCCGATTTCGGCTTGTGATCCTCAGGGAGTTGCGGCAGCACTGGAGATTCGTAGAGCTCGGCTAACTGAAGCTATGCTCAACGCCATGATACAGAAGGGTGCAGAAGAGAATGAATTTGCAAACTGTTGGCGATTGCCCGATTTGCAGCTGTTCAAGTACTACAACGGTCGTCTTGCTTTTCTTGCGGAAGAGACCAAAGCTTGGATGCGAGTACCTCGTGATGAGTTCACTCGTTGCATCCGCTTCTCTCTGCATTTAGTACAGCGCCCTGCCCCTACTGATGTGCTTGCTTGGGATATTCAGCCTTCAGTTCTTGTAAGTTTTTGCCAAGCCATTGTGACAGTGAAACTTCCTACGAGCAGATCTTCACAAAGCCCGGAAAAGCATGGCTTCACAACAATATTATCATGCGGCAGATCGACACAGACAAGTTTCCGGGCCCTGCGTTGTCTGCATTAGGAACTGGTCAGAGTGCTTTCAGATGGTGGCATGGATGCAGCGAGGCATCCTTACTGGGCATTTTCAGGAGCGGCCGGGTCTTCAGAACATGCAACGAAACAATTGGAATTAAACCTACAGACACAGCATATGGATTCTTCGGTCGCGCTGCTTATGAGGGAGATGACATGGTCGCTGCTGGTCTTACCAGCAAGTTGGCATTTCATACCAAGAACCAATGCGGTGTACTTGTCAGCGGCACCCTCAACTGCGTCATTCAAAATCTCCATCACCGCCCAAGGACAAACGATGGGCAATCAGAGAATCGAGCGCCAAGGTGTCCAGGTTTTATCTCATGTCTCCAGTACGTGAAGCTGATGATGAACAGTGGGGACCAGAGTGGAATGAGCTGCTTACGCTTGAACCCAGACCTTCTGTAGTTATGGACAATGATGCCGTTGATCCTGCACAGTGATACTTTCAGCTGAAATCCCAACGTGGCAAAACAGTGAGTTCTTTGCGAGTGCTACTTAATGCTTTGCAATCATGTAGCTTGAAGATCTGCACTCTAGCGTCAGCTTCCGTTGTTTCATGCCTCGTCCTGTTGCAGGTTGTTTTGGCTTCATACTAGGTTGCAACAATGTCCGGTAGCAGCAATGATCATCCACGCCGAGATGGTGATCGACCTGATGAGATGGGTGATATTTTCCGCACATTATCGCCCCAACAGTTGAATGTGCTTTATGGAGTGCTCACAACTCGCGCAGAACGGTCTTCATGGACCAGCTTCAAGACATTGTAGTTGCAAATGCTGACAGTGTCGCCCGAAGTGGACCGCCCCGAAAAGCCATGCCGAAGAACACGGCGAAAGAGTCTACTGTTTTGAGACCTCGGGGCCCTTCGACTGCTCCCAGGCCCTACAGACCTCCGAGAAGCAGCATCATGTGGAGACCAAATGTGGCTACTTTTGTGACACCGCCGCCGCCACCTCCTCCGAAGAGTCCCCCAAGTTCTGATGATCCTAGACCTAGTGGCCTCAATTCGGTTAAAGCTTTCTGTGCAAAGGCTGTTGGAGATGCAGTTCCCAAAGGCATCCTTCGACATAATNCCCCCAAGTTCTGATGATCCTAGACCTAGTGGCCTCAATTCGGTTAAAGCTTTCTGTGCAAAGGCTGTTGGAGATGCAGTTCCCAAAGGCATCCTTCGACATAATAGTCGATCTCGCTCTCGCTCAAGGTTTCGGAGTCCTTCTGCTGAATCTGTATACTAGCTGCGTAGTCTGCTGCGGATGGAGCCAAAAATAAACCGTCTCACTCAGCGCATGCCTGCTTCTTCACATTCTTGTTCATACTTGATCACTGCTCGCAGCCCTCCGAGTTTTCACCGCCACCTGTGCTCCTTTCCTGTGCTCACCATGTCCCATCAGTCTTCGTGGTGGTCAACTTCATCATCGTGGGAACAGCGTGAACCTCAGTGGAATCGAGCTGAAGCAGAAGGTGAACAGTCTTGGGAACGTTCTTGGACTCCAGCAAAGCGTACCTTCAAGTATGAGCAGCAAGATTGGCAAAGTCCCACCGGGTACAAGCACACTCCGAGCCTCCCCGACAACTTTGTTCAGAGCAAGAGCCATTTGGGCAGTCGTGAAGTCTACGGCAAAACCTTGCTACGGAAGATAGCAGCAACTTCGTGGAGTTCTAAGTATGGACTGGCTGGACAAAGCATGGAACAAGTGAAGCTCGTAGACCTATTATGGTGCGGCTGGCACAACCAGCATTTGCGAGCTCTCTCGCGCGGAAGCTATGTCAGTCTGCTTGTAGCTGGAAAAATGAACGAAGCCGTTTTCCTGCAAGCTTTGCTGTCGCAACGTTCCTTAAAGAATCGCTTCGTGGACTGTTTATTCATGGCCGAGATCATGCAATCACACATGGTCACGTCTTTTGTCAGCGTTTCGCATGGGAAACATATTTTCGGTGACATCAATGTTTATGAGCAACTGCCCATGCAACCATCCCAGGCTGAAGTATTTCTTCGAAGTGCGACATCTAGGCCGTTTCTACGCCGCTACAAGTGGGGCGTCAACTTGCGCACCTACAGCTTGCCTATTGGGCCTATTGCTTATATTCTTCTCAAACAGAAGAAGGACTTCAAAGCAGCTCGCCCCATCATCTCGTATGTCCATTTCTTGTATGCCAAGCTTTTTCGTGCTGCTGCCATTGCCCTGGACCTCATCCTTCGCAGTGTGTGCCCCCGTTCCTTTGGCCTTGATACCTTGCCAAGCATCTTACAGAAGTTGACCGTGTTCCTTCAACAACTCCCGGATGACGCTGATCCTGTCGTTTGCAATCAAGATTTGGTTGGTTTCTTCACGTCTATTCCAGTTTTTCGTATTCTCAACGCAGTACGCTGGGCAGTTACAGAATACTGTCTCATCAAGAATGTGGATCTGGAATCTACATCCTTTTCGGTCAATCTTCAAGAACAAGACACCAAGCTTCGTATTTGGAAAGGGCGACCACGAAAGGCAGCAAAACATACAGTTCTTATTCATCTCTCGGACATTGTTGACATCTGTGAGCTAAGTTGCGATGCTAGTGTTTTTACAGTCATGCACAAAGTATTCCGTCAATGTCGTGGTGCTACAATCGGGAACCAGATTTCCCCGATGCTTGCTGGACTTACTGTCTCGATTGAAGAAGAGATCTACGTACGACATTTACAAAGTTTCTTTCATGATAACATGGAGATATTCTTCTGCACTCGTTACGTTGGCAATCGGCTTGTGGTTGTTTCTCGACAGCTACTCCAGGATCGAAGGCTGCAGCACTTTCTTACTAACAACTTCTATCAGGCCCGCTGAGTACAGCTTACCGGTATAACCGGTCGTGTGTGTGCGCAACTCCTGTCTCCAAGGATGTAGGTTGTGCAGCCTTCGTAGGTACACCAGCAGGTAGCCAGCAAAAAGCCGAGAACAACTTTATTGCCGCTGGATTTGACCACTTGTAATCCACTGCTCAGCATTTGAACGCATCTTGTTGTTGTCTTGTGTTTAGGCTCGAACTTTGTGTTACCACATCAGTCTACAGCATGAAGAGGAAAGCTGCCGACGCGTCTTTGTCCTGGGATCTTCAAAACTACATCATCAGGTTCGACATCGTGATTGCGACCCTGAGTACACCCATGGACAGACTCAATACTTCCATCTCCAACTGAGTCATCGAGACACTATCGATCAAGCAAAATATTTGCTGAGCCAACAATTGTGGCAGCGAAATGGTCGATGCTTAGAACCATCTAAGTATCGTTTTGAACAGTCAGGCATTCATCTTGGTTTCACCCCGTCCGTTATGACAGCTTCAACACTCCTACCAATCTTTGTTGTTTGCACTGATGCGTGAAACATTGCAGTCCCGATTGCCTGATGCTTGATGCCTTGTAGCTGATTTACCGGCCATGACCAGTATTGTGTGTGTGCAACTCCTGTACCTCAGGATGTAGGATGTAGCAGTTAACATTGTTGAGCAAAGGGCAGAGGCACCCCTTCAGACTCCTCGGCTAACAAAGCTGGTCTGGATGCGGTGAGGATATCACTGAGGACGCTCAGTGACGTACCTGCAATTCTTCGGATTAGAGCCGGGCCCCCTGTGGCGGCACTAAGTAACGATCCTCGCTGTGCACTGTTTCCATCGTATACCGTGAAGAGTGATTTCTAGCATTGGCCACAAAAGGTGATACAAGAAGAATGAGCAGATGTAACCTAACACAAACAGCATCCCACGGGATGACNGTTTCCATCGTATACCGTGAAGAGTGATTTCTAGCATTGGCCACAAAAGGTGATACAAGAAGAATGAGCAGATGTAACCTAACACAAACAGCATCCCACGGGATGACTGGTCAGCAAGTCTGTGTGTGTGTGTGTTTGTTTTTGTTTGTGTGTTCGGTTTACCTATTTGCGATTGGTCGGTCAGTCAGTCATCCAGCCAGCCATTTAGTTAGTTGGTTAGATGGTCAGTTTGTTAGCCAGCTGGCTTGCTAAGGAGCTAGCTCGCCAGCTGGCCAGCTCGCTGGCTAGTGAGTTAGGTCGTTGGTTACTTAGCTCGTTAGTTAGTCAGCTAGTATCTAGGTAGTTATTTCGTTCGTTCGTTGGTCGTCAGCTATGAATTCAAGTTAAGTAGGTTTTTTGCCAAATCTAGCTATCTAGGCAGGTGGGCCGTGAGGGGGTAAGTAAGGCCAGGTAGCTAGCTGGCTGGCTAGCTAGCTAGCTAGCTACCCCACGCTACGTACGAAGGAAAGGTGGCAGACTTGATGTACAGAAGGAACGAACGCCATACAAGTCGACAAAACGTGCTTCCCATTCACATGGTATCGTGTGCAGCAATGTCAGAGAGGTGCCGGGGCCTTGTGCTGAAGGTCGCTCTGGACCTCGGAAGATGTCAGAGCGGGGTCTGAGGCCGTCAGACATGCGATGACAAGTACCTTGCTGGCCTTCTAGAAAGCATGATACTTGAAGCTCAGGGCCGAACCAGAGAGCCTCCTGACGCTCACCGGCCGTCGGCACCTGAGAGGATTCGCCCTCGCAAAGGCAAGGCCACGTCTGCCGAGCTGCCCTTTGAGGGACACGCCCGAAAGTGCGTCGTAGCCTCAATCAAGCACAGCTCTCATACGCTCAACGAACGGCGCTCCTGACACTGGGGAAGCTCCCACGGCCGAGGGCCCGTCAGCGAGCTTGTCGCCCGAGGATTTCTCTATCAGCAGAACCTGGCGGCGTTTTTCGTGCCTGGTCACTACCAGCACTACTTCCACCTCCCAGACTCCAGTCTTTACAACCAGACACCCTCCACTCCCTTGCCTACTTCCATATTCGAACGACCTCCAGGCCCTCAATGCCACGAAGCCACCAAAAGCCTCCACCCCTTGAGCCCGGCGATGCAAAATCCAAACAGCACCTCAATCTTCGACGATTTCTGCACCCTAAGCTCTAAGCGTTCCAAAACCGTTGCAAGGTCTTCAGCATCCGCCTGGGCTTGGAGTCCCCCGTCCGCCTTCCGCTCCTGCCCTGGGCAAATCGATGGTCTTTTTCACGGGCTTGGGGATTAGAGCCTCAAGTCTGCAAAAACCCCCGTGGTGACTCTGCAAACACAAGTAGATCAAGCACTGATCTTTCACGCTGGCGACTAATCAACAGCCTTGGCTCACTTGAGGCAGCTAGCCAAACATAAATCCAGCAGAGGGATGTCCACTGAAAGTGATCCCCGTCTTGAGCCCGGCTCTCCAGTACCTCCTAAACCACCCAACCCCCACGTTTGGAAAGGGTGTTTTGGTGCATACTTTACACTAAACCGACGTAAGAACCATACGAGGATTCTATCCCTCTAGGCCTACAGGAGCCACAGACCCTCAGCCCTGCATGGACCAGGCGGGCGCACTCACAGCATCTCCGGAGAAGGCCACTTGCTCGCCGAACAGCCACAAAGAACTATGCCCACCTTCACGAAGATTCGGGGTCTTCAGAAAATGAGGGAACCGTTTAAACTGTAAGCCTTAAGCCATCAAATTCCAGGATGTGGGCTGATAGGGAAGGTACCTCTCGTGTCTGAAACTCCTAGTCCTAGTTGGGTCCCGAAACTCCGCCCTAAACCCTGTCTCCCTACACCCTCAGCCCCGAAACCCTGCACCCCAAATATCTCCCAGGGTCCGGCGCTCTCAAGTTCTGATCCGGCCTTTCATCTCACCCTTTGCAGCCGCAGTCAGCTTGGACTCTGCATAGGAGGACCTTGGCCGGTAAACGCCAAAAGCAGCCAAATCAATCAACCAACCAACCAACCAACTTCGCCATTCTGGCCTCTAAACTCTGAATCTCACGGGGGCTGTCCTCCTAAAGCCCGCAAGAACTTCCAGAAAGAGGTGGTCGCGGTTTTCGTCGTCGTGGTCATGGGAGTCGTGTCGTGGTCGTGGTGGTCATCGTGATCGTCGTGGTCGTGGTCGTCGTCGTCGTGGTTGCCCTGCCTTCAGACCAAAGCACACCGCACTGGGCCTCAGCAGATATGTCCAACAAGCCTCAACGTCCACACAAAAACCCATCACTCCCCAGCCTGCAGAATTCACAGCTGAACGATCAACGCTAACTTTCGGACCAAGCTCATCCCACATTCTGCCAAATCCTCATAAGCTCTCCTCCCGTCATCCTTCACACTGAACCCAGAAACCGTCCGAGCCCACGACTCTGGAAACAGCGCCAATGTCAGGGCCGCCCGAGGCCTTGGCGGCCAAGCATTTCGCAACGGGATTTTATTGCCGCAGAAACACACAAGCACTGCCACAAATGAAGGGCGACAACGACAACAACGACGAACATAGCCACAACTGCTACCACTACTACAACTACAAAAGCAACAGGAGCAGAAGCTGCAGTAGCAGCAGCCCGCTCCTCCTGCGACGACGACAACTACTGCCCCTACTGCTACCACGACTGCTTCTACTTCTGCGACTACTGAAGCTGCTGCTGCTACTGCTACAGCTACTGCTGCTCTTGCTGATATTGCTGCTTCTTGATGCAGCAGCAACAGCAGCAACGCCCCAGATCTGGTAATAGACAGCAATGGCATGAACAAGAGAAAACAAATGAGTTTAAAGGCACAAATCCTAGCGATAGTGCTAGTCATAACAATCGCTATGGTGATACCAATAAAACACTCATATCGGATGTGATTGCGTTGTACGATTTTGCAAAAAAGCTTCTGATGAGGTAAGCTGGTGATGGTGGCGATGCTGACGAGGCCCACGATGGTGATATTGGTGGATGATGATGATGATGATGATGGTGATGGTGATGGTGATGGTGATGGTGGTGGTGGCTGTGGTGTTGATGAAGATGAGATATGATAATGAGGAGGAGGAGGATATGATGGTCGCGAAAAGTTGATCCCTTGGTTAGTGGTGTGTTTTTTGCTGATGGTGTAGCATCACTCTCTCAGCAGATTGGATGTCAAGGTGATTCTAGAAGTGCTGCCAAATCCTGGCTGGTGACTGCACATGCACAGCTCTTGATGCTGGTCACCCTGCAAGGGCAGTACTGGAAGAGGCGTATCTCGCAGCAGAGCTCAACATTGGGCTCTAGCCACCTGCGCTTCGGGAAGCCAGACAGAGCCAGAAGCCTCACGAAGCCTCACACAGCCTCTTGGACGGCAGTGACTGCGATGATGTCTGCACTTGTTGAACAAAAGACTGGATCAAAGCAGGGCATTGCGATCCGATGGGCCGGTGCCTGTCTCGAATTTCCACGGCTCCCAGCAGGACGCGCCTCGGCAACAGCAGGGCCCACTTTCCCAACCATTCAGGATTGGGTTTGGGATGTGGAGCTGGGTCATCTCTGACCGAAACACCCCACTAGGGTGAGTTTGTCCTCCGTGTCAACAGCAGAGAGTTGTTTCGGAAACACTCATACGCTAGCTATCACTGCATTCACGTCAAGGGCAGGATTGTTGGGCTTGGTCGCCAGGAATCTGATGGCACGGTCAGCAAAGTATTTGTTGTATGTAGATAGATTTCCTCGTTCTCGTGCAAACCACTTCTGGACGACAGAGTCGGTCGCAGCTGCATTGAAATCTCTGTGTTTCGGCTTAGTGGTTCGCGCTTCCAGAAACAAACCGTCTTTCCTAACCGGCTGCACATGCAAGCCTACATGGTGACGTCCTCAAAACACGCAGTGCTGCGATATTGTTGGCAAAACTTGCCATAATCATCATCACTACGACAATGCAGTCAATCTAGTCGTGTCGTCGTGGTCGCCGTCGTAGCAGTGCCAACAAACGTAGCAGTTGCAGTAGCAGCAAAAGTGACAGTCGCAGCAGCAGCAGCAACAGCAAGATTAGCAGGAGGAGGAGGCGTAGGAGAAGGAGTAGCAGTGGAACTAGTAGCAGCACCCCAGCAGAAAGAATGGTAGTAGTTGTCGTGGTAGTAGTAGTGGTAGTGGTAGTGGTAGTGGTAGTGGTAGTGGTAGTGGAAGTGGAAGTGGAAGTGGAAGTGGAAGTGGAAGTGGAAGTGGAAGTGGAAGTGGAAGTGGAAGTGGAAGTGGTAGTGGTAGTGGTAGTGGTAGTGGTAGTGGTAGTGGTAGTAGTAGTTGTAGTAGTAGTAGTAGCAGCAGTAGTGGTGGTGGTAGTACTAGTGGTAGTAGTAGTAGTAGTAGCAGGAGTAGTCGCAATAGTATTCGTAGTCGCAGTCGGTCGCAGTCGCAGTAGTAGTAGTGGTAGTAGTCGTCGTCGTCGTCGTCGTAGGAGTAGTCGTAGTAGTAGTGGTAGTCGTCGTCGTAGTTGTCGTAGTAGTAGTCGTAGTAGTAGTAGTAGCAGTAGTAGCAGCAGTAGTAGTCGTCGTAGTCGTAGTCGTAGTCGTAGTCGTAGTCGTAGTAGTAGTAGTAGTAGTAGTAGTAGTAGTAGTACTAATAGTAATGATATGAATAAGAGTAGTAACAATAATCATCATAATCATAAGACTTGCAGTAGTAGTTGTAATGCTAGCAGACATATCAACGATGATACTGATCGTACCAAGCAGTAGCATGCAGTAGCAGTAGCAGGGGTAGCAGTAGGAAAGACCAAAAAACGCCAAACACTGTTCCCGATCTCCAACTTACCCCTGACATCAGCCCCCTAAGCCGCCGACAGTGGGGCTTCCACTGGAAGGCGCAGAAATTGGGATCGCTCCAGCCTGAAGTTGAAAAGAGCGCAAGCTACGCCGCGTGGTCTTGCTATGGGGTGTGTAGTCGTCTGCATGGAGTTTCGTGTGGGTGTAGCATTGAGGTAGGGCGTTGCGGGTCGGTCTCGTTCTGCTGTCAGCGAGCGAAGCTGATGTCAAGTGATGTCCCATCGCACACTTACTGAATCTTTCAGCCTGAATGAGTAGTGTGAACATCACAGTGAACCCCCTATCACAAAACTGTAAGCGAAATACTGACGCCACTCCAACACCTCAAATCCAAAGCACTCACTCTTACAGGGAGAAGCGCATCTTCGGGCTCCGGGCTGGACGCCCTGCAGCAGAAAACGACTTCCTCATTGGCAACTTTCGCCCAAACCAATGAAGATATTGAGCTTGCTTGCGTAGGTTTGTCTGCTCTATTGTCGTCGTTTATGTGAGCTGTGATGTTCTGATCATGCTTCTTGCTGTTGTTGACTTTTCTCAGATCGCCACGAGCATCCTGACTAGTGCCTTCCTTCTTCACGTTGGCATTAGCTGTAGGACGAATGGCACGGTGTGCCTGTTGGCAGTAGTCGATGTAGTTGCTATTGCTGCTGTTGCTGTTGTCGTTGTTGTCACTTCTGTTGTAGGTTTTGTGGTTCTCGGCAACAGCCCCAGCCGTGGGCGGCAGCGACGGTGGCACTGAGTGTGATGACTGTTCTTGGTGCGCCGGAGCAAGTTTACTGGTCTTGACACCGCAATGTAGATCATGAACAAACAGCCAGGTTTAAGCTTTCCACCAGGATCTTCTGTCCGGCCAGCCGTCGGGGCCTGAAGCATCGGCATAAGTGGTTTCGATGTAGATATGGGGTCTCAGTGTAGGCCGAGCCCAGGGTTCCAATGTAATACAAGTGGCTTGGTAATGCCTTGGGATCAGCAGCAACGGTTACCAGCAGTGGTAAGGCGTCATCGCCGTGAAACTGCTAACTGTTACACCCACGAATGAGCTGGCCTCTCCTCAGCTTCAACCCAAGCACGTTGAATTTCTTCCACTGATGGTCAAGGTTTGCATCGCGAATGCACCGCCCAGTATCCAAAAGCCCTGCGTAGCTGTAGGCTTGAACGACCCTCCGAGCCAGCCCACCTCGAAGTGAGGCGCCGTGTTGCAGGTTTCCAACGTCTCGGAAAGATTGGGGCCTGGCAGTCAAGCTTTTTTGAAGCACAATTTTTCACGTGAAAGCAATTGCAGTTAGACCCCAGAGACTTGGAAACATCGTCTCCTGCCACGCTTCTTTTGCAATGACACACCTACAACACAACTCGAGCCCTTCTGAACCCTCTCATTGGCGGCAAGGAATTCCGGCACCTTCGTTGGCCTTCGACGGCAGCGCCGTCGGAGGGAGCTGCGGACGAAGAGCCTTGCCAACACTTGGCTGGAGGCACAACACAGACAATCGAAAGTCATGCAGTGTTGATCAATAGCAACCGTATTGATTTCTTCACCCGCAGACCGCAAGTAGCTGAAGTCAACCCAGTGAAATACCTTGTTCTGACTTCAAGACCCCACATGAAGGGAGACAACGGGAGACAAGCATCGACAACCTTGGCATTGGCCATCCACCCACAGTACATAACATCGGCATTCTCGTTCATAAGAACACGAAACCCTAGAGGAATCTGTTTGTGGAAACAACAACCCCTACAGCAAACTGCGGAAGATGGAAAGGCCACAGACCCCGGCATTGGCCAACTGGTACTGAAGCGGAAGCTTCCTGCGACACCCTGGCGCACCTTTGTGTCTGAGGTTGACGTGCCCGAAAGCCGTGGCACTGCATCGAAAGAGCACGAATCTGCTAGACCTGCAAAGGCGGAACAAGGCACTGGTTGCATCGCACAGACAGGAGCAGCGCTGCTTGAGAAAAGGCGCTGCCAGCTGTGTCTGCAAAAATAACTCCAGTCATGTCTAACTGCACTGCCCTGCAGCCGCCTGTCAGCGAATGGGTCTTTTGGACCTGACGCAGACATACACAATAAAGTCAATAAAGCAAAAGAAAGCACTCGCTGCCCAGTCAAAGCACGAAGTGCTTGGCGCCACACCGCCGTCGCAGACGAACAACAACCCATGGCCTCGGTATCCCGCAGAAATCGGGACTCTACCACTGGAGACTGTAAAATGTTTCTCGGCCCTCAACGGAATTGTCTGGAGATCTGGGAGTGACAGTAGCGACCTCCGAGTCCTGTGGAAGAACGGCGCAGGCTTGATTATGAAGCAACTCGCCTTTGTGAGCCCGCCTCCCGGCTAACGCCAAGGCCCATCGCAAACGGTGACCGAACTCCGGAAAATCCCAAGCTCGGGCACCGTCAACCTGCGGGACAATGGCAGGCTTGGCTTCCCAGCTTGCGAAATCTCGGATCTTCGCAGGTTGCTATACCCGACGAAGTGGCAGGTCTTAAGAACACAGCGCCTCAAAGCATCAACGCCAGCCGCTCCAAATCTGCACAACACTGTATGAAACCTCCAGTTCCGTGATGCTGTCTGTTTCGATGTGCCAAAGTACCATGTGCTGTCTCAGTTGTAGGTATCTCGGACTACACTCGGTTGAAAAGCTGCAGACCAGGATCTGGACGGGCATCGTGCAGGCTGGCTGCAGACATGCCAGAATCAGACTCGCTAAATGCGTGGGCAATTGTATTCGCTAACAAGCCGATTAGTTCTGACTGCCCCTTCACAACATACACGAAGCCATGGAAGACGGGCAACCCCTGCTACCCGCTTCGAAGTTTGAAATCAAGCCTGGCTCCGTGCATAAAGTCGTAGCACGCAAAGTAACGCATGCTAGATGTACTTTCGCCTAAACCGACATCACACGAACGAAATTTCACGAACCGTCATCACCAGACAGGATCGGCACCTCAACTCCACTCAACTCTACTACTACCAAGGACATGCTCGGCGCAATGCCCTGTACTCCGTACTCCTGGTTCAAGAGCTCTAGCTCTATCAAATGCAGGCTCGCAATCATGCTTGGCAATGCTAGGAAAGCACACCCGCCAGCTTGCGGGTTGATGCACGAACCGTCAACTAAGTGTCTACAAGGCAACCGCGGGTGCGTCACCCAAAATACCTTTTCTTCTTCTTCGGGTCGGGGGCCCTATGTCCCCGGGCTGGCTCTCTCTCTCTTTCTCTATCGACTTCTCGTACGTGTCTTTGTGTTTCCAGTCTGGGTATACGTGCGATCTGTTGAAAGGTCCCCAAGTGCCACAAGCACGTGCTCTCGCCAGCCCTCTGCGTCCGTTTCTTCATAAAGACATAAAAAGATCTTCGATCGTAGCCCAAGCACTGATGCCCGTCGACCGTGGACCGGTTTCTGTTTTTCTAAGCACAGGCTTGCAAAAACCACTCCCCCCGCACAGAAAGCACACCCTGCTTGGGCTCTTCAGGGCCGTGGAACCTTGAAGAGCTCGCCCCTCCCTCTTGCCGTTTTTGCCGCTGCCTCACCCTGTCCCTCTTTGTCTCCCCGTCCGTTTCGCTGTCTCTCTCCCTCTCTGTCTCTCTCCCTCTCTCTCTTTCTCTCGTTTCGTTCTCTGTCTCACTCTCTCTCTCTCGCTCTTCTTCTCTGTGTCTCGCTGTCTGTCCCCCTGTTTTGCGGATCCTTGTAAATGATTCAGCTAGTAAATCCAGGGGTCGACATTCTTTGACAGATAACACGTGCTCGAATTTGGGTGTTTGGTCCTGGTGTTTTCTTTTGAACAGCTTGAACTAGCTGAACCTAAGGACCAACATCCCCCTGCTGAGTTTGCACTTCCTTCGACTCTTCATTGACTGTATTGTTGGAGGGAGGCGAGAGACTTGGGGCCAACAGAATTTCTCCCTCTCTCTCTCTCTCTGTCTCTCTCTGTCTCTCTCTGTCTCTCTCTGTCTCTTCTTCTCCCAGGCATAAGGGGCGAGTAAGGCCCCCCGGGCAATGTCTCTCTCTGTCTCTCTCTGTCTCTCTCTGTCTCTCTCTATCTCTCTCTGTCTCTCTCTTTCTCTCTCTGTCTCTTTCTGTCTCTCTCTGCCTCTCTCTACCTCTCTCTGCCTCTCTCTGCCTCTCTCTGCCTCTCCCTCTCTCCCGCTCTCCCTCTCTCCCTCTCTCCCTCTCTCCCTCTCTCCCTCTCTCCGTCTCTCCCTCGCCCTCGCTCCCTCCCTCTCTCCCTCTCTCTGTTAAATTACGCGAGCCCAATGACCCCTTTAATGTTCACGATGCATTTGTGAATGCAACAATGCCGAATGGCATTGGCTCAAGACTGGACGACTGCTTGATGCACAAAGGAAGCTTGAGTGTTGTGTGTGGGTTGGGGAAAGAGATTGATCTCCAGGTTGCTCGTAACTGTCTAGGTTGTATAGTGGAATTTTGCATGGTAGCGGAGCTTCGGCTCTGGAACCAGGGAAGAAGTGAGAAAGAATGGACTTCGGAGTGAGAGGGATTGGCGGAGAGATCAAATTGTTTCCGCCACCAGTGTACCACGGTGAGCTGGATAAATGGGATGACTGGTCATGGCAGCTGAAGCGATATGTAGGACTGTACAAGCCACTGGCCAAAACGCTGATGGATGAGATTGAGGTGAATGCACAAAAGGTTGTCACTGACGGGTTGTGTGAAGCATATGATGTGCAGCAAGCAAGTTCGCAGAACAATCAGTTGTCAATGTTCGCTAAACAACTGGCATACATGTTGGCACAGATCACTGATGGAGCTGCGAGAGCGATTGCCAGGAATGAAGACACAGAGAATGGCTTTGAGATTTGGCGTCGACTGTACAACCAGTTCTCACTGCCTACGAGAGCTGGTGCTACAAATCTCTTGAATGAGATCATTGCCTTTCGATTGCGATAAGACCACTTGGAGAGTGATCTGAGTGATTTTATCATCCTCAAGAATAGGCATGAGAAGACTACTGGATTGCCTCTGGACAATGATTTGCTGATCACCTTGACAATGCAGAAGACTACTGGTCCATTGCAACAGCACCTGAGGTTGAATGTCAGGAACATCACGACGTTCACTGAAGCACTGGAGATTGTTTATAGTTACATCAAGAGCAGAAATCTGGTAGTGCCAAGCAGGAATGACGGTCCAGTCGATATGGATATTGGAGCACTGAAAGGAAAGAAAGGATATGGATACAAAGGAAAAGGAAAAGGAGGAATGTATAAAGTTAAAGGAAAAGGATTCAAGGGCAAAGGAATGTTCAAAGGAAAAGGAAAAGGAAAAGGAAAGAGCAAAGGCTTCAAAGGAAAGAAAGGAAAAGGAAAAGGACAAGGATGTTTCATATGTGGTGACCCGAACCACTGGAGCAAGGAATGCCCTAAAGGTAAAGGAAGAATGTCAGCTGTGACTGAGGAAGAAGGACAACAGGNAAGGACAAGGATGTTTCATATGTGGTGACCCGAACCACTGGAGCAAGGAATGCCCTAAAGGTAAAGGAAGAATGTCAGCTGTGACTGAGGAAGAAGGACAACAGGAAGGAAATCAAGAGATTTGGAGTCAAGACGCGGAATGGTACGGTGATGAATGGTCGTCATGGGATGACTATGACTGGAGTCAGGAGTGGATTGGTTCTCTTGATGATTGGTCTGGTGACTGGTCTTGGTCCGAAGATGACTGGAATTACTGGTCCGATGACTGGTCTTGGGGTTCTCAGGACTGGTGGAGTGCTGAGCAGCCGAATGCGAGNGTCTGGTGACTGGTCTTGGTCCGAAGATGACTGGAATTACTGGTCCGATGACTGGTCTTGGGGTTCTCAGGACTGGTGGAGTGCTGAGCAGCCGAATGCGAGTGCATCTTCAGGTTCGCAAAGCACTGCGAATGTCCCGCAGGATCCCGCCAAGAGTGAGCCATCGCAGAACGTTGCGACTGTGACTGTCGAGACTCAGGATCAGAATGCAGCAAGGCCATCCAGGACTGTTCGAGGAGCGAAACCTGGAATGATGACGAATTTGTTTGTTGGAGTTTGCCTGCTGATTGGTGCGTTGAGTGCTGGAGTGCCTCCGGTGCCCAGTCGGAATGTACCTGAGAATGATCAACTGGGTTGTGACGACAGACTGGTCGAGTTTCACCTGCAAGCAGGACTGGTGGACAAGTCTTGGATACTGTTCGACAGTGGAGCTTGTGCGAACTGCTGTCCGGAATGGTTTGCACCGGACTATCCTATTTTGCCGTTGAATGAGAGTGCCCCTTCACTGCGGAGCTTGTCTGGGAAGACACTGGATGTGCAATCTCGTAAGATTGTGCAACTTGATTGTGGCAATGGCCACTCGTTGAGTGTCCAATTCTACGTGTGCACTGGGATACCATTCCCACTGGTGAGTGTCGCCCGACTGTTGCTACAAGACTTTTGGACAGTAATGGCCAAGGACTATCTTGCCTTGATTGATCCGGTTGGAAATCCCGTGCCGATTGTTCGTCAAGGAACACTGACTTACTTGTGCCCGACTGTCATACCATATGACGCGGCAGACGCGGCAAGAATGGCAGAGGGCTGTCTTCCAGAAGTGATGGATGGGGTCGAGAATGAACTTGGATCTGCTGAGTTGCGTGGAGTGGCGGACATGAATGGCGGTTCGATTGACCACTTGTTCCAGATTGGAGCACTGATTGCCGCAGCGCAAGAAGTGAAAGCCAAGGAAGGCTATCGCTGGGACATGTGGGAAGTGAATCAGTCGGACTTGAAGTTGATTAGACATGTCCGAGTGTGGCGCAATGAGATGTTGGATCCGAGGATCAAACTGGCGAACAAGTCGCCGGTGCCAATCACTGGCAAATGGTCAAGATTGACTGGCGAACGAGTGACGTTCAAGCAATACAAGGACGGCTCGACTGTTACTGTGAGGGATGAGAATTTCCTGGAGCTGAGTCACACGAGGCCGAAAGACCCCAAGGAATGGCGAGGACGAGTGGAATTCGGATTGAGACATAAGCCACAACTGAGGCATGTGCAGAAGTCTGCACCGCATCCGCATGATCCACTGATCGGGCGTGATAAGTCTAAAGTTGTGAATGACGAGATTGTTGAATTCCGCAAGTCCGATGACCCAATGGAGGTTGTTGAAAAGGCCAATGTGGAGCCTGAGGTGCTTGATCGCCAAATGAGAGTGAGTCGGAACGTTCAGGAGCATGAGTTGGAGAATGCCCTTCGGTCACTGCCACAACATGGCAGCAAAATGAAGGAGTTGTTGTTGCAAGTGTTCAATCTCGAGGATCCGGAGACTGCAGCACCCCGGACTGCTGACCGGTGGATACTGCTTCCTCGTTATTGGATACGAATGCATCATGAATGGAGAGACTGCTACTTCCATCCAGATGATGCTCCTTCTCCTGTTGATGGATTGTTGAGTGACTGCTTGTGGGGTGATCGATACACAATGTTCTTCGATTCGAGTGATCCGTCGCAGATTGACACTGGCCATCAAAANCCTTCTCCTGTTGATGGATTGTTGAGTGACTGCTTGTGGGGTGATCGATACACAATGTTCTTCGATTCGAGTGATCCGTCGCAGATTGACACTGGCCATCAAAATGAATGGGCTGACATTGAGATGCCTGATGGTAGGGGTCCCACTGGTCACAAGTGGATTGGACACACATTGTTTGTTCCGCTTGATCGGCCGACTGCTGACAAGAATGCCGAGCAGCAGACTGACGACAAGAGTGCCTTGAAGCCAAAAAAGCTGAAGATTCCAGGTGAATCTTCGGAGAGTGAAAGGAGACTGCATGAATTGACTCATCTCCCTTATCGTGACTGTGTGAGCACTGTGTCAAGTCGAAGGGACGACAGAGTCATGCCGTGAAGAAGAATGACCGGCAACCAGTGATTCAGATTGATTTCTTCTTTCTGTCTACGGAGAATGATCTTCCGAAACGATCTTGAATGCAACTGACGTACAGCCTGGCTATGCAATGGCGATTGTGTTGCCTGCGAAGGGTAGCATTGAGAAGTATGCTGTAGCCGAGCTGCGTCGATTTGTGTGCGAGATTGGTAGGACGTTTGGGATTGTTCAATACGACAAGGAGAATTCACTGAAGGTGATTGCCAAGGACCTTTGCAAGACGATTGGAGGATTGTCGATGCGCGCAGCACCTACTGGACACTCCCAGGAAAGTGACTGATCTCCAGGTTGCTCGTAACTGTCTAGATTGTATAGTGCAAAATCTCTCCCTCTCTCCCTCTCTCCCTCTCTCCCTCTTAGCTCCCCCACCGTGGGTGGCATTGTGGAGGCACTCCCCTTCTCTCTCTCTCGCTCTCTCTCTCTCTCTCTCGCTCTCTCTTCTTCAGCAGGGCATGAGGGGTTGTCAAAACCCTCCGGGCACATGGCCCCCCCATGTGTTACGGGGCGTTGAGGGAGTGTAAGACGATAGTTGTTTCCCTGAAATGATCTTGGAAGTATATTGGACTATCAAAGATTTCAGGGTTCACGACTATTTTCAAGCAACACTCTAAGCATTTGGGGGCGGACCTCTCTCTCTCTCTCTTACTTGCTTGCTGCACAGCGTTTAGGGTGTTTGGGACTTCCTGCACCCCCACGCTCTTGCGCAACGCTGAGGGTTCTTGTGCTGTGTCGGTGCGAAACTACTGAGAAGGCTGTCTCTCTCTCTCTCTCCCTCTATCTCTCCATCCATCCATCCATCCACCCATCCGTCCGTCCATCCATCCATCCATCCATCTATCCATCCATCTATCCATCCATCCATGATCTTATGCAAAAACGTATATAATGCCTGTCGATAAAGGTATTTAGTTTCACTATCATCAGCAGATTTGTTAAAAAAATACCGTTGGTATCATACCATTATCGTGACAGTCTTCAATACCATTATCAGCAGCATCAACGTTATCCTGATCATTGTCCGTATCTTTGCTGCTATCGTTGTTGTGTTATGTTGTATGACTTTACTTTTTGTCATGCTACTCGTTGTAGTGGAGATTGGTGTCGTGTAGTGCCATGCGGTGTGGTGTGGTGTCGTACAATGCCGTTCGCTGCCGCGCAGCGCAACAGCCCAGTGCACTGGAGGGTTTTGTATTGTGGCGTGGTGGCGTCTCGTCGTGTCACGTCGTGTGGTGGTTTAGTAGTTTAGTAGGTAGGTGGGTAGGTAGGTAGGTACAGTAAATATAGGCAGATAGGTAGATAGGTAGATAGATAGATGGCCAGAGTGTTTTGCTTTTTTGAGGTCTCTTGTTGCTCCTGCCCACTGCCATTGGACCCTAGAAGATTTTAGGTGTTGGGGAAATAGAACACTAATTATCTTTTCCGGCAGTCGCCAAGCAAAACGAAAACACGTCTTGCAGAAGACCCTACCAAAGCCTAGGTTTGCTTCGAGCCCGCCCTCACGGCGGCGGGCAACCGCAAACAAGGCTGTTGTATGCTGTTGTACTGTGTCGGATCCAAAAAACCACTCTGGTCAGACAACAAGACATCCACTTTCATGATAGATAGATAGATAGGCAGTTAGATAGACAAACCGATAGACAGTTAGACAGGTAGATACACAGATGGACAGATAGACAGCTAGGCATCTTGGAAGCTAGGTAAGTAGGTAGATAAGTAGTGGCAGATAGGTAGGTAGGCAGATAGAAAGATATTCTGTCCTGAACATGCAAGTCGCAATCTCCATTCCGTTGGATTGCGAGTCCATGACATATCAGATTTTGCGAATCGCAAAGATCGACAGCACGGCAGGAAGATGCGAAAAGCGGCGCCCTTTCTCGACAGCAGGTGAAGCCGCAAGTCGACGGCCGTCATGTGCTGCAGCTGTCACCGCCTAGACTGTACAGGGCCCAGGGAGTCGCAAGGGACAGGCCATGCGGGTGACTGGTACCTTAGATTCTGCAAATTCCGAGCGACCTGAACTCTGGAGTTCTGTCGCCATTCCCGTGCTTAGCTACGCAAGGCAACTCGGTGGGCCTCTGAGGGCCCGAGAGCTAATTGTTGACGGGCGGCGGAGGCACCACAACTCAAGGAGATCCTCACTGAAGCCGCTAGATTCGGCCAGGCTCAAAAAGCGAAAATCCTTGCGTGTCTAACAGCAAAGCAATCCGAAAGGTCAAAGAGAAGCCATGTGCGCACTGACTTTTTCCTAGAAAAGGGCTTTGGCTCAGCGGCCGTCTCGGGAGACAATGCAGCGATGCAGTCAAGGCTNAAAGAGAAGCCATGTGCGCACTGACTTTTTCCTAGAAAAGGGCTTTGGCTCAGCGGCCGTCTCGGGAGACAATGCAGCGATGCAGTCAAGGCTCACGGCTCAGAGGCTGAACTTTCACACTGGTCTTATTTTCTTTTGAGCCTTGATCCGTTAGCTGCAACTTCGGGTTTTGCAAGAACTCGGAAAACTGGCAGCAAAGTTTCCAGTCTAGCTTCGTGAGTGCGTCTGCCAACATCAAAAAGGTCGGCACCCATCTGAAATCCTGAGGCTTTACAGATTGCTGAACGCTTCGGATATTCACGAGCGATCTCTTATCTGAAACGCTCGGGTTCTCAGCAATTACTGTGTCGTACAGGCTCTTCGCGTCGGTCACTTGTAGGTTGAGGAACTGAGGGTGCACTTTAAAAGCTGGCTCGCCGGTGAAAAGCTCGCTCAGACAGAGGTTTGCAAATGTGGCTCGGTCGCAACCCTCGTCGGCTGCGCTTGCCTCTGCTGCCAGAGTTGAGCGGCACACGCGTGCCGATCTTGCAGACTTCCAGTCAACCAAAGAGGCCTTCTCCACGCGGTCTGCAACTGACGGTGCTGTCAGGAAAACACAGACGCCAAACTGACTCTTTACGCCCGCGTTTGCAAAGCTTGAGTCGGTGTAGGTCACAAAGGCGGAGAACTTGTTCAGCGGCACGTCTTGGTAGACCAGCCCGTGGTTCGATGTCTCCTTCACGTAGTCAGCGGCAGCGTACAACCTCTGGAGGTCTTTGTAAGTAGTCTCTTGGCCTCTGTTCGACAAAGAGACTAGAGGTCCCAGCTCCGGACGGGTCTGTCCTGCCAGCCACTGCAAAGAACCAGACACGCTGCGAAACTCACTCCACTCGGCCGGGCTCAACACTTCAGGTTGTTGACTCCTTCCTCGAGGAATCTTGCCGCTATCCATGCTGTCGGTAAAGACTTTCTGCGTCACGACGTACTTAAAGCGCCCGTTGTTCTCGATCATCGAGATCTCCTTGCCGCGGTAGGTCGCCGACTGCTGTGGTGTCACCTTAGTGACGCTGCCCCAAACAAACATGCCGTCTAGCACTTCCACGGGGAACTTCTCGCTGTACGTCGCCAGGAAGTCATCGACATGGATGATCACGACGGCGACCAGCTCCTTGTTCTCGTTGAGAAAGTAGTAGAGGCACCGGTCGAAACCGTGCCTAGTGAAGCCGCCTTCCGTCATCTTCTGGTGCACTCGTAGGTACCAGACGCGAGGTGCATTCGGTAACCCGTAGCAGTTGCCGGTGATGACGTACAGGTCCGCAGGGAAACTTTGAGTCTCTTCCATCAGTGGGTCCTTGGGCGGCAACATGAACAGTGGCCCGGCTCTCTCAGAGGTGTCTTGAGTGCCTTGGAGGAAAGCACTCTTGGCATCAGAAGCCCAGAGGAACCAGCGATCGCGAGAGAAGTTGAACTCTCGGTTGGCGCCGGCAGTGGCGATCGTCATGAGCAGTGATTCGGATAGTCTGGTGGGTGTGGGTGAATCCCTTGAGATCGAAAAGATATCTGGGTCAGCACACCCTATGATAACCACCCTGCACTTTGCCCGCAATGGTCCCACTCCTTTGGCCTTGTCACGATAGGCCGCCCTAGCCTTCATGATCCGCTTGGATAGCTTGGTGTCATTTAAGATTTGCTGCGCCTCCTTCTTGGAGACAGGTTGTATGCCTCCCCAAGACATCCAGGTGTCACACTCCAAGCGGGTGGCTTCTAGGTACTCCTCGTACTGGGCCCGGGGTAGCTGCACCAATTGCCGCCAGGGAATCTCTCGATCAAGCTGCTTCAACTCCTTGCGGCTTTGTGTGCGCACGTTTGACTGACTCAGGCCTTCATCATCAGAGCTTGCGTCTTCTCTGCTGGGGTCCTCGTCGACACAGGCAGCCTGCATCTCGTCCTTCCGCACCTTGCTGTTGAGGTAGCACTTGTAGTAGTAGCTTCTTCGGAAGGGTAACTCATCACGCTCGTACCCATCCTTCAGTGCAAACTCGCCGTTGTCGAAGAAATCGAAGTTCAAAGGAAAGCTGCTCACGAGGACAGCTGCCGTGCGCTTCTGTGGAAGAAGCGGCAGTGCTTCATTGTCATCGGCATTTTTGTCTGAGCCGCCTGCCGAAAAAGCGACATTGCCGCCAGGAGGGGCAGCTGCATCCTGAGCATCAGTGCTCGGATTCGTATCGGCGTTCACCGCCTCGTTGTGCTCGTTGTGCGTGACGTTAGGCTCGTGGTGCATGTCGTGCAGCTCGTGCTGGGTTTCGTGGTGCTCGTGGTGCATGGCGTGGGCCTCAGAGATCTCTCCAAAGGGCGTCTCTGGTGCCAAGCTGGGAGCAGGTTGTTGAGGAGGTAGGTCAGTCCAATCTGGCGTTCTCGGCGCTGGGTTGAACTGCGGTGTTTCAGGGACTCCCGGTGAGCTGTAAGCAGCGCTCTCCATGGCTTGGCTGTAGATTGCACTGTCGGCTGTTAGATCCTGAGAGCTCTGCGCTGGCCTTCGCCCGGTTGGAGTCCTCGAACGTCCCCTCCTGCTCCGCGGTGTAGGTGGAACTGGTGAACCTGGCACACTGAACTGGATCTGACGGTTGTCCTGCTGCTGGTTCACAATGGTATTCTGAATAATGGGCCCCACCTGTGTCTGTTGTTGTTGTTGTTGTTGAACGTAAGTCCGTGGCTGTTGTCGTCGACCGTCTGCGTCTGAACCATCTAGTGATGGCCCCACCTGTGTCTGTTGTTGTTGTTGAAGGTGAGTCCGTTGCTGTTGTCGTCGTCCGCTACCTGCAACGGGAAGTGGCTCTGATGGTCCAACTGGAAGTGGTTGTGGTAGTTCGCGTGTTGGTCTCGGTTGGTCACCAGGAGGTAGCTTCCAGAAGAAGGTCGAGGTACCGGTCCAGGGCTCATCGAAAACCTGATGGCATAAAGGGTCGCGCCACTGATCTTCTGGAAGTTGTTCCGACGTCTCGTTCCGGTAGGTTCTCCGGGTCTCCGCAATTTCCTCGAGGTCGAAGGTGCACTCGGAAGGCTGCGGTACGTAGAGTTCCCTGCGTGGCTCCACGTGTACCCTGACAACACCATCATCGCGGTACCTCCAGTAGTCGACGTTGCGCTGCAGCTCTTGAGGTAGAGGAGGTGGTGGCGCTGCCATGGCGCCGGGCTCTAAGGTCGGTTCGTTGAGCTCGCCTGGCGGCTCCTCAGTTTGGTCCTCCCAGAGAGAATCCCGCAGGTTGTGTTCTGCATCTTTGAGAATCTTAAGATCCTCAGGTGAAGGTGTCCATTCCTCCCACCCACAAGCTGCTCTCACTTGGTTGGTTGCCACCTTGATGGTGGTGCTTCCGACCTGTAACCAGAGGCTCTTGCGATCCGGATCTGTTGAAAGGAAGCGGCCCAGATTCCACGCACCCTTTTTGTGTTGGCGTGACCGCCCGCTCCATCTCCAGTAGGCCAGGGGTTGTCCTGCCTGGAAGTCGGAAGGGTCCTGGTGCTTCGTCTTTCGAAGCAAAGCTCGCTTCACCGCACTTGACGCATTGAATTCTGCCAGCGCTTTAAGCGCATCCGCTCGAAGCAGCTCTGGAGCCAATCGTTTCTCGCCGGCCTGTGGGGTAAGTACCAAGGCTCTCGGGTCAGAAGAAAGGTCGCCCAATGGTCGGGGCACTCGTCCAAAAACTGCTTGGAACGGCGATCTTCCATAGGAGTAGGTGCTGGCGTTCATGCTGAAGGTGACGGCGGGGAGGACTGTGTTCAGCTCTTCTATGCTGTGCACACCCCGCTCGTCAATGATGCGCTCGGCCAGGGACCGCATCAAGCTGTTGCGTCTCTCAATTTTACCGAGTCGGTGGTGTGCCTCTGCAGGTACAATCTCCTGCAGAACTCCTGACTGACCATGCCATACAGCAACCTCGCCGCCAAACTCTCCGCCGGCGTCGCACTTGAAGTGGAGAGGCAGGCCGAGTGGCCGGTACCAGATATCCAGCAGCACCTGCAGAACATCAGCCGGGGATCTTGAGGGCAAAGCTTTTCCGCACTGGTAGTTCGTAGCCTCGCAACACATCCCGAGGACAGGCACAGCTGTGCCCGTTATTAGCCTGATGTATACAAGGTCAGCCTGCAGGATCTCTCCGAAGTAACCGGTGAAGGCGGGTGCCACCGATGAAGTCGGTGGTGGCTTTGGCTTCTGCATCCTCAGGCATGAGCCACACCGAAGACAATCTAGTCCCATAAGCACCTTCCGGCTGAGGTTGCCGGACGCCGCGAGCATCCTGATAAGCTCAGCTTTTGGTGCGTGACCCATGTTCACATGGAGCCGGGCGAGGCTGTACTGGAGCTGCTTGTCGACTTCCCGGGGCGCGTCTTCAAACCAAAGCTCTGTCTGGAACCCGTGTAGTGGCCGGGTGCTCGTTTGGTCGATCGCCTCCTCCTTCATGGCCTCAGCGGTCGCCTGCGGGTCCTCCTGAGGAAAGCCATAGAAGAACAGAGCAACGCGCACCGGTTTCACATAGCGCTGCTTGGGGTAGGTGATCTGGGCCATATCCTCAGACTCAAGTGCAACCTCCCCGGAATTAAGGCGAAGAGCAGCGCCTCGATGCGTAAAGGCAAAGTCCTGAGGGAACCGCCGACACTGTGGTGTCCAAGCTGCTTGTACCTTTTCGAGCCTCCACGGAACCAGTTTCTTAATAGTTTCTCGAAGAGGGTCCGTGGAGGTCAGGTTGAACGGCTTCTTGTGAGTGTTAGCGAAACGTCTCTCCAGCTCATCGAGGATGTGTCCCCAGGCCTCCGGATCGTTTAAAGGTCTGGCTGCGAGGACATCGTGGTGCTTGTGTTGGAACCGTGCGGGATTCCTCCTCCTGGCCTCCGTTTGGATGCCCTGGAGGACTGCGTGCACCATGCCGCCACATATCTCAGCATGGAGGTTGTTACCCTGATCATTGGAGAAGGCAGGCTGGTACTGGAGCTGCTTCTCGTCAAGCTTCTGGCTCAGCTTGTCACGGAGCACCGGGCTGTTGGTGATCCAGCGACGTACGGTCTTCGCTGGGTAACCTTCGGAGTCCTCCTGGCCGTAGGCGCCGTCGTGGCACGTAGTGGTCGTTACGTTCTTGTAGTGCATCAGTTCCTTGATAGCGCGGCTGCGCCACATCTTCGAGGAAGGCGGGGCTGTTCCAACAAAGTACCTCCCGGCCTTCTCCTGTTCGGCGCAGGCCCATGCCCCGAATTCGTAGAGATCCGGGGAATCCTTGTCGAACTCGGGAGGCCAAGTCACAAAGATCACGAGTGGTTGCAGGCCATGAATCGCCTGCTGTGCCAGCTCCTTTTGAGCCCGTTGTCGAAGATCGTGGTCAAACTTCTTGCCGAAGGGCTCGAGGGCGGCGAGGCCATAATAGCTCGCCTCATTGGTGATCTGGCCCGTTTCCGCAAAGAGCTCGAGCAGGTCGATCTTCGGGTGCTGGTAGGTGTCCTTGTACGTGGGCAGCGCGTCGCGGTGCTCAATCTCCACCTCATAGTACTTTCGAGCTCGCCGGAACTCGCTCACAAGCCACGTCGTGTGGCCTGTTTTCATGGGTCGTCCACCAAGTCCCAGGCGTACTCGCTGGGGGTTTTCTCTGGCAGCTCCTCCTGCTCGGTCTCCTCGTAGGCGCGGCGCGCTGCAACTCCTCGTTGGAAGTGGTTTTCGAAGTTTTGCAGCGCCTCCTCCGGGAGAGTGTTCCGGGCGAAAGCCGAAGGCGCCCCCTTGAGCAGGTTCATAGATCTCACCTCCGCTTCGGTAAAGTCCAGCTCTCCCCTCCGACGCGGTTCCGGCTTGGCCTTGGGCTTCAGTCCAGTAACCTGACGGTAGCCCGAAGAGCTGCTTGTTGAGGAGGTCAAAGTCGGGGCCAGCTTGGTCGCCAAGATTGGCCGCGCTCCAGATGGATCCGAGCGAGGCAACGGCCGTGGCGATGGTGATGAGGGCAGTTCTTCCCAAGCTCCGAGCACCCATTTCCACCTTGTTGCGCACTGCATGCACTTCTGGAAACTCCCGTACTTGTTTCCCGACTTCGCCAACATGTGAGGAGGGTGCTCGCATGCCTTGTTCAGGTTCTCGATGAGGTCGTCGGTGAGCCTTTGGTGAGCCGGGTCCTGGTGCGACAGCCAAGACCTCTTGCGAAGCCCCAGCCGGACGGTCTGGCACATGAACCTCAGAAGATGCATCTCGGCTACCATCAGCGCACGCACCACTCGTCGCCATGCCTGCAACCACGAAGGGGGCAGCGTCTGGGCGTACATGTGCCGCGGTCGTCGCAGGTTGCTTGACGAACTCGGGGTCCGGGTCACCTTGATCCAGAATGCTGCTCAGGGCTTGCCACTTCTTGAAGTGCTCTGAAGGAAAGTTATGCAATGCTATGCACACGTGCCCGCTGATCTTCACAAGAGGCACCTCTATGTCGAAGGCTCCAAGATAGGCCTTGTTCCTAGGGAAATCCAAGACCGCTTTGAGCTTTCGTTCGATCATCCCCAGGCTGAGCAACAGAGGTATATCGCTATCATCATCCATCACCGAAGCACCAAACAAGGAACATGTTTCGCCACTGCCATCAAGACATACAGGGAAATATGCATGCAACTTGCTGGTCTGGATGGGGCCGGTGCCGAATTTGAACCCTTCTTGCTCGGGCTGTGTTTTGGCATCCAACTTGTGCTTTTGCAACTGCTGGCGATGCTTATCCAACCACTTGCTGCTGCAAAGGCTGCGCTGACACCCTGTGTCGAGGACGGCATACCCTGCAAAATCCCCAGGCTTGCTAAGGAAAACTTCACGGAGAGGCCCGGTATGCGTAGTCATGAAAGTGGTAAAATACGAACCAAACTCCTGGGTCTCTTCGGGGCTTGGGTCCTGGAGGCTTGTCTGAGTATCGAGGCCACTGGGGTGGTACACGGCAAACACCTTCTTTGGTCCGGCACTCTTCTTGGCGTCTGGCTTCGGCCCTGGGGGCTGTGACGAACTGCTGGCCCGGGCACCTTTGCCCGACATTGGGCACGATGCGTCGCCGTGCCAGTGTCCCTTCTCACCACAAGCGCTGCAATGGGTGTTCCGCTTGCGCTGCTCAACGGATTTCCCTTTGCCGCCGCTGCTGAACTTCCGACCCAAGGTCACACCCTGAAGTCTCCTCGCAGTGACGGTCAGGCACTCCGCGACCTCTTTCATCACGGTCTCTATGTTGTCCTCGTCCTCGCTGCCGTCGTCGGGGATCATCTCCTCCTCGTCCGGGGGCTCGCCATCATCTCCCTCCTCTCCTTCAGGGATCTCGGGAAGATCGTCGCCGCCATCGTCGTCGTCTTGGTCCTGAGTCTCTTCGGCAACATATGCACGAAAAGGCTTTTGCGACTTGCCGGTTCCTTTCGGCGGTCGCTGTTGTCTTGGATCCTTGCTGCCCTTGCCGCCCTGCTTGCCACCTTGGTCCTTGCCGGCATCCAGAGTCCGGCCCCCACTGTTCTCAAACTCCCTGTGGTGCACCGTTGCTGGTGTGGGGCGGTGCTCCGGAAACTGCATTTGGGCGGCGTCCTTCACCGCATCAAAGTTGAGGCTCTGGCCGGTGGCCACCAGGATCAGCCTCTGCTGCTCGGCGGTTAACCTAAGGCGATCCAAGAGTCGTGACCCCCTAGCCTCGGTGTCATACATCCCTGAGACATCAATCCCGGCAGCCAGAAGGGATTTCTCAGTCCTTTGATAGCGGTTGCAGAAGGCCCGAACGGTCTCGTTGTTGTGTCGCCCCAGGTACTCGTAGTCGTGAAGAAACTTCCTCTTGAGGTAAATGGCTCGGGTCTGCAGCGGTCGACGCAGGGCGCCAAGGATGTTCTCCACGCCGTTGTCTGTGTCGATCTGGGACACGTCCATGTACTCGAGCTCTTCCTCCGCCTCGCCACGCAAGGAAACGTAAAGTGCCATGGCCGCCTCACGTGGGGGCATAAAGGACTTGACCTGCCGCTCCCAAACCCGTACCTTTCTCTCGAAGCGGTCGTAGGCGCGGATGTCCTCCTTCGCATAGTTCCACGCCGGAGGGCTGGGTGCTGTGCCGCCGCGGTAGCGAACGCCAGGCTTGGGTCCTTTGGAAGCGGACCAGTCATCATTGTCGTCCTTCCTGCCGACGGCACAGCCAATGTCCTTGAGGAGCTTGCCTCGCCAAGTGCTCTGGTCATCTCCTTGATCGTGCCGTCGTGGTCGGTCTGGGCCACCATGGTCTGCAGAAGGCCGGGCTTGTTCAGGACGGCGCTCTTCTCCCTGATCGGCTTGTCCGGGTCGAAGTGCACCTTTGCCGCCACGACCGGCCGCCGCTGCGGCTGCCCGGCGCTGTCTCCTTGAAGGCCTCAAAGGAAGAAGAGTGTCGGGGTCTATCGTCGCGTCGGTCGTCGCCTGCTCTGACTCCGCCGTCTCTCTGTAGCCGTGGCCTTCGCCTAAATCAGGTTCAGAAGGCCTCCATGGCGAGGTAGGCGAAGCTTCATCCAGAGTCGTCGGTGGGCCCCAGCGGGAAGAAGCCGAGGAAGAATCACCTCCGCTGGGTTCGGGTGCTGGGCGAGGAACGTACACCCAAGTGCCGGTCGAGGTCGTCCTTCGAGTGGGCGTGTTGCTGTTGTAGAAGTCACGGCTGCTGCAGTTCGCGCACAGCCAGCCGATGTCATCTCTAGCAAACGTCTCGCTCCCACAATCGAAACACTTCCAGCGAGGCACGGGTGCATCCTGTCGCAAAGGGGGCTCATCAAAGGTGTCACCTGGTCGGGAACCACCCGCGCCGGAGGCATCGGTCGTTCTCTCAAGTCCTGGCGGCAACCTCACTGAGCTAAGGCTGGGAACACCTAGGTCCACTTGTCCAGCAAGGAAGTCGTCCAGGGTCTCGCCAGCCATCTCGCGCGGGCAGCAGGCTCCGCTGCCAACTAACAGCAAAGCAATCCGAAAGGTCAAAGAGAAGCCATGTGCGCACTGACTTTTTCCTAGAAAAGGGCTTTGGCTCAGCGGCCGTCTCGGGAGACAATGCAGCGATGCAGTCAAGGCTNAAAGAGAAGCCATGTGCGCACTGACTTTTTCCTAGAAAAGGGCTTTGGCTCAGCGGCCGTCTCGGGAGACAATGCAGCGATGCAGTCAAGGCTCACGGCTCAGAGGCTGAACTTTCACAGCGTGAACACTGCACTTGGCAGGCGATGCTCATCAGACGTCAGCAGCGGCACCTGCGACACGACACATTGGTCTTCTGAGAGGTCTACCATTCCTCGCAATTTTGCATCCATGCCCTCTTCCAGCTGTCAACCCGCCCCGGCGCCAGAGGTAAAATAGTCGAAGCGACATGAAAAGTTGACCCAAGTTGCCTCACCACGACACTGCCGGTCCGTGCCAACTTCTGACTGAAACGGCAGCGAGCGAGTCGGGGGCGAGCAAAGAACGGATCGAGATTCAAGCTTCCAATCACGTCAAGACCCAAATTCATACGATTGGTACGAGTGCTATCAAAGCAAAGAATGCTGTCGCGATCCCAAGTGGGCAGCGGTCCTGGATCGTGTTGACGTATCGTGAACTCCGCTGGACAACAGCTGGCGCTGCCTTGCAAAGGCTGTTCGGACACGAGGTACACAGCAGAGGTAAGGCTCCTTGGAAGCTTCATCAGGGGCTAACTCAGCTCACTTGGTGGCACTGCAAATTCTTGCCGACTCGAAAAAGCTAGAACTCGTGCACGCTTTACGAAACTTCGAGCATCTGCTGTACGCAACACAGATGAGGGGCATCAGGACCACCAAACATGATCCTGAGAAGACCTTCTCAGCTGTCCAGCGGCCAACTGCCCGGACATCCTCAAGCTGGTGCAGACGGAGGCAGCGACACAGGACACCGTCTCTTGAGAAACCCTGAAGATCGGAAAAAGTGCCACGCTGGCACAGCATGCATGGCCTTGAAAGTTGGGGAAGGCAAGCGTTCCCGGCGGTTTTGGCCGGAGACGACGGCCCCACCCAGTCGCCGCGAGCAAAGGGGCCGAGTCGATCATGAAAATCTCTGGTGCGCTTGGACCCTCAAGCCCAGGGCAGCTCCCAAAGCTGTGAAGAGTTTGGATTCTGCCCCCTGTCTCCAGAAAAAAGGCAACTGAGAACCGAAAAATGTGGCAGCTTAAGCTGCTGGGTGGCAACGGCCGGCAAGCAAGCAGGCAAGCAACCTGAAAAGTTGAGGGAGTTTCATGTTGCACAATGCAGAACTTTAGGCCTCCACTGGGTTGCTGTCTTCCAGCAGTGATGGGTCTATGGTGTCCTTGCGAAGCTGGGTAACGCTTGCAGCAGAGATCCCGGCCCGAGTGCCTGGAGGGCGGCCCGAGCTGCTTAAGGAGGAATTCGTCTGTCTGAGTGGGCCACTCATGGCTCCACACTTGCATTGCCTACATCGTCGATGATCGTTTCCGGCAGCTTCACCCTGACCTCAAAGCAAATCCTACCTCGTGCCGTGTGGGATTGGGTGTGGGCACGCCTAAAGGTGCCGCCTCCTGGCTTGAATCCTCAGAGTTGGCAGGTTACAAGCAGAACGACAGCACCTTGGTGAGCTACAGCCAAACCACCCGGCCGATGGCATCCGGTGGATGGCGTAGCTCTTGAGCATAGAACGGAGCTTGACTTAAGCTGCACTTCGCTCCGAAGGCCGAGCTGCCTCAGGAGAAACGCGGTGCAAAACGACGTGAGGTCAGGCCTGAGTGACAAAACCGGAAGCCACGCACGCGAGCCAAGCAGTGCTACCCCCGGTGTGGGCAGCTTCGCTCGTGCAATTTGTGGTGGACCCACAGGAGCTTGCGTCAATCGTTCAAAGCCAAGGCACGACCGCAGCCGGAAAGCAGGGACGGCAAGGAGGTTGCAGAAACTTGCGAATTCTCGCCTCGGGCCGTGCCACTTTGAGATCGTCGTGCAACGCCGGGTGGGATGCAATGGTACCCGCAACAAGAGAAACACGATTACTGGTAGCTGAGCTCCACTGGCGGAAACGAAGCACAGAAACTCCAGCGACGAGTTCTGGTCCACGGCATGCGACAGCATGGCTGGAGGAAGCAGCAGGCTGCTGCGACTCGAGGATCAGGGGCTCTCTTCGGCAGTGAGCCACTGCCCTGTGCCAACACTGCAGAGTGCTGCACGTGCTTGGACCTTTGGCGGAATGGCAGAGCTACCCACAGAAGACCAACTACTACTGGTAGCTTGCCACTGCTGGAAGTGCAAAGGCACACCTGGCGTTGCAGCGACGACCCTCGGGCCAGTCCGACCTACTTGGAGAAGCTAGGAGTGGAAAGCTCTGCTGCTGGGGCAATGCAGTCGGCACTTCGTCAGTGAAGTGGTTGGCTACGGCTAAGTCGGCTCAAAGCCTCAGGCCACCAAGCGGCTAACCGGCACGACAAGACGACCTGCCAGAGTACCAACAGGGAGAGTGTCGCTGAAGCTTGAGAAGGTTTGCAGCAAATCCGCAAACGAAGAAGGCGGCACATGCGGCAGCGGCATAGAGGTGCTACACGTCGGCTTCGCAAACCAAAGACGGCGTGCATGAGTGGGATGACTTAAAACAGGCTGGGTCAGTCCTGTGTGTCTCGCAATCGTACCATCCTGACTTCGCTCGCTGATTTCCTAGGGAGGTGGTCGCACAGAATGTGCACAATGGAAACTCCCTGTCGCTGCTGTCGCGACCACAGGGGCCGAGTCCGCGAGCTGCGGCACGCCTAGACCAGACTTGAGCCTAAGGCAGCTCCCGAACCTTCGTACTGGCAAGCGCAGAGTGGCGGATGATTGCAAAGCTCGTTTTGCAACCAGCCCTGCAGCATTGTCACAGAAGATGTGGCGGAAGACACGCTTACCGCTGCTCTCTTAGAGGTGTCAGTAACGGGCCAGCCGGCTCAGCTTGCAACAATTCCAAAGTACTTGTACCCAGAAGGTTTTGGGTGGGTTTGGCTGGGTTTGGGTGGGTTTTATCGTGTTCAGAAAAGGTTTTGGTGGGTTTGTTGTAGGTTTGGGGCCAAATCTGCTGATCGAGCAACCGACTGTCTCGAACGGAGTGGCATTCTCTTGCTGCACGTGCAATTGCAGCTTTGTTCTCTGGCACTCGTCTAGCGGCAGATCTGCATTTCTCACATCTTTCGGAAAGACGATGCCGCCGATGAGAGGCCCGTCTGCAGCCTTGCGGCCAGAGCTGCAGCATGCGGCTTGTGTAGGTCTGGTTCCTTCACTCGGGCAAGTGCAACATGGGGGATAGTCAAAAAACGTGTTCTTGTGCATGTGGTGCATTTTCTGATGAAGCATCTTTTGGATGGTACATTTGGGTCAAGGTACTTGGGCAAACTGCGAAGGCAAGGAACGACGCAGGACCTTACCACATGCATGCACAAGAGCGGGTGTGCAACTTCTGCAGCGGCTCTTAGCCATCGTCATGGGCGCAGACGCGCGACATTTGCCTGACTATTTCTCAGCTTGCATAGTGCCGATCTCCCGTCAAACGGCTGCAGGTTGCAGTTTCGATCCTGTCAAACATGACCGCGAGAAGCCGAATGAAGCAGTTTGCTGAGACTTGAATGCTCTCGAAAGCCGTGGAGCCTTGTACCTCACAAAGCCCAAACCGGGCGCGGCATGTTTGTGTCTGCGCGTCGGCGGCTCTGGCCCCTGCCGCTGGCTCACCCATGCCCAGCAAGGCATGTGACAACAGCTGCATCGCTCAAAACCCATAATGGGATGTGCCTGGCAGCACGGCCTTTGAAGACAAGCCTGCCCGAACAAGCCTGCGACGCAGGCAACATGTTGTAAAGGCGGTCGAACGCGACTGGGAACATTCCGCTCCGCACGAGAACTGGAACATAGAGGCCGGAGGAGCATGTGCCGAACTCGCACATCTTGATTTCGCCACAGGCACTAGGCTCTGGTGTCTCTTCCCTACAGCGGGCCCATGTCCGGATGCGTCACAGCACAATGCAGACTGCAAGGCGTGGCATCGGAGAAATGCGTGGACGAGCTGGGAACCTTAACCCCACTGCATCAGATCTTTCGACGAGGGAGTGACCTGAGGGGGGGACTCTCTCAAACGGTGGGCAGGCACTCGTGCTGCCTGGGCCATCGCAGCTTCATTCTCCGGCAGTCGTCCAGCGGGTGTATTTGCGTGTCTCACATCTCTCCAAAAGATGATGTCGATGAGCAGCCCGTTTGCAGCCTTGTGGACAGAGCTGCAGCATGTGGTCCGCAGGAGGAAACTCGAGTCTGACCGAAGCTGAGAGGAGGCCTGGACTGCATCCCGGCAAGAGAGTGGTGTAGGCACGCCGCAGTTGCGTCTGACTTCCCACGCTTCCAAAGAGTTGGTGTCATGGGAAAGTGCGGCCAGTGGCTGATGTCTCGTCGGCTTTGCCTAGGCTGCCGGTCTCTCAGCCTGATAACACGCTGACATACACCCACTCATCGTGGTCAAAGTTTCGGACGGAACGTGACGACAGCAGCATCACTCAGCGGACTTGATGGGTGGAGTCTTGTGGCGTGGCCAGAAGCAGCAAGCTTGCATCTGCAATCACTGCAAACCTGCGGTTCAAGTGGTGCAAGCGCGAAGCTCGGGAGCTTTAGCCGGAGCTGTTGAGCCATCCCCCAACAACTCTGCTGAAAATTGCTCCACTCCTGACACATGTGACGACAAGCTCTCTCTGCCGGCGTGTTTCCGAGATGTGCGGTTGCGATTGTTGCGATGCACGCCTGAACGCTGAGATGCGAAGGCTGTCTAAGTAATTGAAAGGATGGGACCCGGGACCCAAGCACAGGCACCCCCGAGGCTCTGGGAACGGTAGCTGGTGATGCTTCTCTGCGGCCCTTTCTCATGTGCATCCCTTGGATCTGAGTCCCCTCCNATTGAAAGGATGGGA
The DNA here is from genome assembly GCA_003297005.1 of Symbiodinium sp. clade A Y106. NCBI lineage: Eukaryota > Dinophyceae > Suessiales > Symbiodiniaceae > Symbiodinium > Symbiodinium sp. clade A. The sequence goes on along the minus strand of BGNK01000103.1, from coordinate 76,149 downwards.
CCCGGGACCCAAGCACAGGCACCCCCGAGGCTCTGGGAACGGTAGCTGGTGATGCTTCTCTGCGGCCCTTTCTCATGTGCATCCCTTGGATCTGAGTCCCCTCCTCGCTCCCGCTGATGCTCTCCTGACAGTGTGCTTGGCAGCAAGACTCGCCAGCCCCTGCTCGGCCGGCAGACCAATGCCTGCAATGACACATCTAAGGCCGAGGCCCCGAATCTCTCAAATCTGAGACTCGATGCCAAGATGAGACGGACGTCGCGCCTCACTCGCATTCGCAGAGAATGCACGAGTATTCTGCCGTGCCGCTGCACCCCANCTAAGGCCGAGGCCCCGAATCTCTCAAATCTGAGACTCGATGCCAAGATGAGACGGACGTCGCGCCTCACTCGCATTCGCAGAGAATGCACGAGTATTCTGCCGTGCCGCTGCACCCCAACGTGCAGAATCAGAGCTGGAGACAACCCGCGAATCGCACATGCAAAATCCTTGGGGAGCAGACACGACACCCTACAAGGACGTGCGTTTCGGAAAGCCTGCGAGAAGCGGCGACTTGATCTTCCTTTAGCTGGCGAAATGTCCCATGCGGTTGAAGAGAAGATTGCCAGCAGCTCTGCACCAGCCGGCGTACCCCTCCCACATTCCATCAGAAGGGCACCACAGTCACCACAGCGACAAGAAACGTTTTCGGCAAAGAATACACAAGCCGCCGGACTGCCCTGCCTTACAACACGTTGCCCTGCTAGGCCGAGTGCCGCAACCCCCTGGACGAGCCCCACTGGTCGCGGGTCCCTCGCCATCATCAATTTCGCTGCTGCAAAGCGGTGGCCCAGCCAACAGTCCTTCTCAGCGGATAGGAGTGTTATTGAATCCATGGAGCGTCGTCTCTGCTTGGGTCGTGCATGTCGGTCACGCCAAATTCACGATGGCCGCAGCCCCAGGCTTTGCGATCTTCAGCTCCTGTTCTGCCGTGGTCGGTGTCGCACGAGGCAAGCAGACACAAGCGAACAAGCGCATGAAGCGGTGAAGTCTTTCCGCAACAATACATTGACATGTGAATCTGTCCGTTCTGTCACATGCTTCACACTCTGATGGCCTCGGCGTTGGCCCATGGTTCCCGCTTACGGGTTTGCACCAGCCAAGGGCTGGTTACGACGAGACTCTGGCCAGGAGGGCCCTGCAAAGCGATGCACTCGGACGGACAGGCAAGTCTCGTGCACACACCGCACACACCTGCAGCTTCAGAGACTAGACCCGGCTCGAACAGCGAGTTGCTCTGACATGGGGAGTCCAGCGTTGGCTGGCCAGAAAAACCCGCACTTCCTTGCTCAAAGATGCAGAAGTGAGCTCCAGGAATTCCACAAAGGCCTCGGGGAAAGGGCCCGTGCGAGAACGCTGCTCCAGCCTTCTGCCGTCGCGTTCACAGATGCAAAGAGACATCACTGCCCGTCCCAGCTTGCAGAAACTACTGTCAGGGTCGGCGTGCAACGGCATCGGACTCTGCCCTGCGCTTGTCCAACCTTCCTGCCACTCGGTGGACAGGAGGCTTCCCCAGAAGTACAGGACGGCCAGGTTTTGCTACTTCCGTCCAGCAGCACGCAGCAGCCCACAAAGGACGCCCGCTGCAACTACGCCTACGAGCACTGCAGCATCAAGCAGGCACGTGTGGCTGGCCTGGGCGCATGGTTCAGCAAGTTGAATCGGAGTGGATCGGGCTGGCTGGCAAGGAGATGTGGGCAGCTACCTGCGGGCAGAGAGATGGCATGTACAAGCCCTCACTTCCCCCAGCTACCACCCAATGCAAGGCAGGCTACCTGGATTCTAGATGGCAGGTTTGAGATGCCAGGCATTGCCATGTCCACACCTGAGGCAGCATGACCGAAGCAGCCTGCACATGGTTTAGAGCACAGATTGAAGAAGGCCCTGAAGTCTGTGCTACCACGGCTTCCGGGCTGAGCACTCGCGGCCAAGACCCTGGTTCGCCGAGCACGGAGAGCATCTGCAGAAGTTGCCCCACCTTCTGGTCGCCTTTGCTGACGAGCAGCGTAAGGCGGCATGAGCTCGGCACGGGAGCCTTCGCGAACCTCACTGCACAAGAGAGGACACCCAGGCGAGGAGTCACTGCGAAGCCACACAGGACACAAGAACTTTGGAACAAGTAGGAAGCTCCTGAGCAGCGAGGTGCACATTATGTGGTGGTTTCAAGAAGCACAGGCTCGTCGATGGGAGTCGACATTCCGCGTTTGGCAGCACTACTGGATGTCCGATGCTGGACAGAAGGCAGTCAGTCGTGTGCTGTTACCTTCACATGTTTCCGAGCCGACACGCCCTTCTAGACTCAGCCAGACCTCGCCAACTGCAGCTTCCGCTTCAGGACCCATAAACAATCTCGACACTGGTCACAAGGTGAGTCTGCCGAAACAGCTGCTTAACAGACCACCAACCCACGCTGAGAAATCGGCACGGTCAACAAGCTTGCTGCAGCTGGCAGGGGTGAGGTTCGAGACAAGGCCAGTGTCCACAAACAGTGCGCACGAGCACTGTTCGCCCCAGGACGCAGTGTGGGAGAGGTGCAACCGGCGAAGCTGCGTGCCCTGCACTGGTTGGACTTTGTGGGGCTTCCTCGCAGCAATCGAGACACCATACGACACAGCTTCATTTCGCATCCGTTGGGGCGTCCAAAACTTCAGCGAAGAACGGGGTCGCAAGCCGCAAGCGTGCACCGGGCAAGGCATGTAGGGCATGCCGAAACACACATTGGAGCCATGGAAAGGATGGTGGGGCTGGTGGTCTCCATTCCCTGGTGAATCCGCAGCACCATTCCCGAGCAAGGAAGGACACTTGTCGGCTGGGCTCCTTGGTAGGGGAGCTTGTGTGCAGCTGCGTTCATCCTCCCGGCCGGTGACGATTTGCACTGCCAGGGGCACCGATTCACTGCGGCGGGGCTCTGAGCCGGGACAAAACAAAGGCGAGCAAGAGACAACATTTCGCGGGCAAGCTGCACCGACACAAAGCTGTTGCGACGGAGGCTTCGCTTGACAATCGTCTCATGCACCACAGCAGAAAAACCCTCCAGAACGGCAGTGTCGTAGACCAGAATGCGAGTACTTGTCCCGGGACCTGGCAACGAAATCCGAGAAGTCGTGCTTCCAGAAAACCCTACTATTGCAATGCACTCGGAGATCGCTGGCTGGCTGCTATGGCTTTGACGACCTCATGCAGCGACGCAGGCGACCTGCCTGCATTTGCGAGTGGCATTCTGCCGCGTGGATGTCCGAAGCTGCGCTCCCTGCAAGCTGCGGGATGGGCGACTGAGCCCAGCGTCATACTCGATCTCTAAGCAGTTGGACCGCGCCAGGCGTCGCGGCTCGCAAGTCCGTCAAGTTCAAGCAAGACAGGAGCCGCTGCCCAAGACGTCACCAACACTGAACAACCAGGCCTGGCAGGCCTCAGAATGCAACGGTGGCGGGAGAACCAATACGAAGCATCGAAGGGAAGTGCCGATGCTGATGCGACTGCGGGTGTCGGCCTCACGTGCGGCAGTGAGCGTAGGACGGCAGCCTGCAAGCAGCTAGGGCTTAAGGGGTCGTGATGTCAACGAGGGATGTGTCAAGGAGGGATTGTCGCCCGGGCCAAGAGCCGGAGGACTTCGCACTTCCTCGCTCAGACATGCCGGCGAACCTCTGTGGGGAATCTTGGAAATGCTGGCTGCTTCGCTGGCTTCGGTGGCTTCGGCTTCGGGCCCTGAAAGCGCGTCGAGACAGCATGGCGCGTCGAGACAGCATGGCGCGTGCTGACGTCTTGGGTGCCAGACATCCGCCTGCGCAAAGCCCCCATATCGAGAGGCCTCCATCTGATTCAGCCAGAGACCGCCCTATGGCACCAACGGCACAGGGATGACTTCAGATGCCATCCTTCTTTGCTGTGAAGCTGGATTCAATGGCCGGGAAATGCCTCCGTCAAAGAGGCTGTTCGCTGGCGGCATCGTGTTGAAGGCGCCCGGAGCGAGGAGCTGGAAAGCCCGGAAGTGCGTGCCTGCCGTCCCTGCCGTGCCCCGTGCATGTTGTGGTGGCGCCCTGGCCCTGCAGACGCTGCTTTGCACAGCGTGCGTGCATCCTGCCTGTTCTGGGGTTATGCTGTCATCCGAGGAGTCCGATGTCGCCAGGATGTCCATGAGTGCATGTCACGATCAGACCAAGATGCTGCTGAGGATGAGGGCCTCTTGAAGTCTGAGCCATTGGCAGGCGGGTGCTCATGCCTGCTGCTTCAACTTTGCCTTACATGCAGCAGCAGGACATGCCAATGGCTTCAGAGGCATCGATCGAAGGGATTGGCTCTGTAAGGGGCCGTGGCTGCAGAAGGCCATGCTCACAGACGGCTGTCGCAGTCAGCGCAGGACGCCAGACAATCCGGGCCTGTGAGCTCGGCCGGAGCTCTCTGAAGAGGGAGATGCAGCCCCCCCCCTTTCTTGTTTTTCCTTCTGTGGCAGCCAGTGGCGGCACATGGTGCGACCACGCGGGCCCTGAATATGCTGGACCTCGGACGCACAAGGCTGCTGGCCCAAAAGCCTTGTGCCTGGATTGGTGCATATGGTGTGCGAGGGCAGGAAGAAAGGGCGACGAGGTTCCTGCGGTTGCCAGCCCCATGAACATGAAGAGCTAGGTCAGGGTGAGCGGATTCGTGTGGGCCGGCACAGAAGCCAAGTTCTCGAACTCGGACTCGCACACAGGGCGGGGCGGCATGCAGATGCCCGGCGAGGCCACCGCGGCGTTTGCTGTTCTTGCACGAGACCTTTGCTGAAGTTAAACTCGTAGCGCACTCGCAAGCTGGCGACTTCGATGCGGGGACTTTGGAAGCGTTCGCGGGCAGCGCAGGCTGCGCTGCAGGCGCCTGCGCGGAAGTCTTAAGCCTCCCCCGATTCGCACTGCGCCTTTGCTTGTCAATGTTGCTGCAGGACTCCCAGCCCCAGGCGGTGCACGGCACCTGAGAATCTGAGAAAGGCGCGATTGGGACAGTCCGAGGGCATCAGGGCCACTGGCGGAGGCAAACACCTGCATTGCTGGGCCCCCGGCGTCGCATCACGATCCGAAGACTTTCGGAGTCTCGCGCAGTGCCCAGGGCCAGAGGCGAAGGCACACGAGCCGCTCGCCCAAGCAGGCTCGGTAGACGGAGAGCAGCAGCAGCGAAACCGCCAAGCCTGCAGCAAAGCCCACACATTCGCGCTGCACACAAGCCGTGGCCCACATCCCTGTCTGCCCGACGCGAGCCATGCAGGGCCCGGTGCAGTGTGCCACGGCTAACGGCTCCATTGCCCGAGGAAAGCTCCCGGGCATGCGGTGAACTGTGGCCTTGCTCTTCCCGGCGTCGTCTTCGCAACCTGGCAGGACTTCGGAAGGCTCACGATGCCTTGCTTGCTGCATGTTGTTCTTCTTCTCTTCAGGCTCAAAGCCGGAGACTCGTCCGGGAGATACTCCCACCTTCTAGACAGAGAGCGCGGTGCCGGCGCGATATTCGCCCGGCCAGCTGCACTCTTCCACGAACAATCATACAGACCCTTTTGCTGCGGCGACAAACCTCCCAATAACCTCCCGGCTGTGACGCGGCGGCTTCCATCGCCTTCGCTTGGGAAGAGTGAAAACGCAGGGGTGCTTGCTGATGCTCTTCTGCCGCTGAGGGCAGAAATCCCAGGCGACACAACGGCAAGTGTGCTTGGATGCAAATCCTGCTCTCGCCATACTCGCCCGCCTGCAGCTCACGCTCAGCAGTGCTGGCAACTGCGCTGCATCCAGCTTGCACTTCGAGCTCGTGTCATCGCACGGCCTGGCCGCATCGGCGAAGGTGGGAATTCTGCGCGCGCGGAGACCACAGGAAATCTTCCGGCACCGAGCATGTTCACCTACTAAGGATGCTCAGATCCCCTACAGACCGCCCCTCGCAAGACAAAGCTGCGGCAACGTGCTGGAGTTGGAGCACGGCGTCAAACCACATGCATGTGGAAGGAGGAAAGACGAGACTGCGGCGACCAGCGTCCCGACACGTGGAGACATGCAGCGCTGCAAATCGATCGCATGCAGGGCAACACTGTGTCGACGCTCAGTGCGGCTTCAAACTTCCGCGCGGCAATTGCGCAACACGAAACAGTGTGGCTGGGCTGACGGCAGGCCTGCGCCAAGTGAGGTCTGCACGTGCGCTAAGGACGCACGCCTGGGCCTCACAGCTTCTGGCCGTGGCCCTGAGAAGCCCGCTGACAAGCCAGCCGTTGCCATGAAAACAGTTTACAGCATGAAGGCTCCCATGACGTTCCTCGCGAGAAGGGCTGGTCGGGACCGGCCGATTCCGAAACGATTGGCACAGTCTTCTGCTCGCGCAGCGACCCTCAAGGAACATACGGTTGCAGACAGCCCTGTCTTGAGTAGGGACACGCAGAGGCTGGGCGGAGCGAAGCCTGTGCATCAGCGGTACGGCAGCTGCTACCACGGCTGAATCGTAGAAGAGTCGCATAGGCGAACTCATCGCAAGCTGCTGCTGGTCGTGCCGACTAAGAGCTGCAACATGCAGGCATTGGCATGGCTGCATGTCCAGCTCATGCATCTTTACGTTAGTTTTCAGGTCTCTGGCCTTGCTCTTGCCAAAATAAGCAACGGCCACCTATTGCGGGCCCTTCTCAGCCTCCAGGGAGCAACTCCGCGGGAGGCAGGAGTCCACGATTCCGTCTACCTACGATGCGGCCAGCATGTCTGAAAGAGCACTCCCGCGATACTTCACATCCTTTGGCTACNCCTTCTCAGCCTCCAGGGAGCAACTCCGCGGGAGGCAGGAGTCCACGATTCCGTCTACCTACGATGCGGCCAGCATGTCTGAAAGAGCACTCCCGCGATACTTCACATCCTTTGGCTACCGAGCATGCATGGGATGGCCGGAGACTTCGCAAATCCCGAGCGACGTATGGAAGGTGACCGACACAAGTCGTGACAAACTTCTTCCAAGACATCATGCTCCGCCTTCTTTGCGGCTGAATAATACGGCTCGACGGCTAGGCACCTCTTCTGCCAGCTCTGCTAGAGCGAAGGCTAGCAGTGCCGCGTCCGTCAGCTTGCTCTTATCGGCTTCATAGGGCAGGTGCTGAAGCTGCCATCCGTTGCGGAGAAAGCTTTTTCCAGGGATTAATTGCAATGGGCGAAGCTTATCTGGAGCGTTCGCCCGGCATCATGCTGGTGCAATGAGGAAAGACGCACTTGCATCAAGTAGGACAGGGTCTGGGAGTTGAGGCCGGACCTTCATGGGTGCGAGGCACGCTAGACAAATGCCATGCCTTGAGAGGAAGAATATGGAAAAACAGGCTCGCTGGGCTGCAGATGAAGCCCTGGTCCCGAAGCCCTGTCTTCGAAACTTTGGGAACCAGCAAGAAACAAAAGCTACTGCATTCTATTCTGGCACACCTCATCAGCTCGTCTTCCGTGTCACGTGGGCGCACACTGGCGAATTGAAGGGCAAAGTGCAAGCTTGCCAGATCAAGTTTTGTANAGAAACAAAAGCTACTGCATTCTATTCTGGCACACCTCATCAGCTCGTCTTCCGTGTCACGTGGGCGCACACTGGCGAATTGAAGGGCAAAGTGCAAGCTTGCCAGATCAAGTTTTGTAGATTGGCACGCCGCGTGAGGCACCGAAGGCGGCCCGTGTCGTCTGCTCGAGCGTTGCTGGAGTGCTCAAGAACATGTCAAACTCGTGATGTGCAGCCTTCAAGCCAGATTGTGAATTGCAGGCAAGGGTGGCAATGCGGGAAGCTGACAGCTTTGCCCCATGCTGTGGCCTGTGGCCAACGGAGGCACAATTCCGGTAGGATGGCAGCTGCGAGCTTGCTCTTGCGAAGATGAGCAACGGCCACCTATTGCGGGTCCTTCTCAGCCTCCAGGGAGCAACTCCGCGGGAGGCAGGAGTCCACGATTCCGTCTACCTACGATGCGGCCAGCATGTCTGAAAGAGCACTCCCGCGATACTTCACATCCTTTGGCTACNAGAAACAAAAGCTACTGCATTCTATTCTGGCACACCTCATCAGCTCGTCTTCCGTGTCACGTGGGCGCACACTGGCGAATTGAAGGGCAAAGTGCAAGCTTGCCAGATCAAGTTTTGTATAGCTGCCCGGCTGCCGCCCGGCTGCCGGTCGATAGCGACCAATGCGCCCTCGTGTGCCACTAGGAGGCTGCGAGAAAAGGCATGTGCCTCTGCGAAGTTGGAAGCTATGAGGCACTGCATCGACGAGAGACAAGCAAGCAGCAAAAATGACAGCCCAGCGCGGCATGCGATGGTGACAAGGCTTGCCGCTGCCCGTCGAAAAAACCCTCATGTGCTCTTGGATCAGCAATCCTTGCATCCGGTGCTCTGGAGCGCAATGAAGCTTTTGCTGGGAGGCAGTTGCATCTGCTACTTCTCATTAGAATCGCTGCATTCCATGTTGATGCTTCTGAAGTGCGGTCCTTTGGGGAGAGAAAAAGCACGATGTCAAAGCTAGCAGATACTTGTCCCTCTTCAAGTTACAGCTGTGTCGACCGCTTTGACACCTGCTCCGTCCCTCGTGGCCGGCATCGGCTTTTTCGCTGTCGTCGGAATGATGCGGCCCTTATGGTATGCAGAAGTCCGCAGCAACAAATTGTATAATCCTTTTTGCTGTTGTGGGGTCCTAAAAACAAGTGGCAGGGGCTGGATGCTGTCGTCGCACATGTCCGACAAATAACTTAAGCACGCTTCCGGCATTTGCACGACGGGTGAGCTTCCTTGCCGCATTCAGATATCCGCAGTGAAACTTGGAATACTAGGTCCTGTTACCGGGGTCTTAAACACAACAGAAGATGAAGGTGGCCGATTGCAAGCAAAGCCCGGAAGCGATTTCCAGTTGGTGTTTTCATTGGGAGTTCCCTTCTTTCGGATCTGGGTGGTGAGAGTTTGACATGGGGCCAGATCCACAAACTTGCAATCTTTTGTCAGACATTTCCACAAACGTCTGGCACTTCTGGAAAAGCATCAGAGCCTCAGGGGGTTAAGCACATGACCCAGCTGAGTCCACGCACTGTTGAGCCCTCCGACCGCCAGCATTTTTTATGCATTCACACTTTACGTACCAGCGATGAATCCTTGCCTTGCCAACGAACTGAGCGAAAGCGGATCCATGATGCGCAACCCGTTTGCGGCAAAAGCCAAGAGCGCCCTATCAGCACAGCAATGCTCAGATGCTTCATTGCATGAAATCACTGACCACCTGTTCGTAGCATCAGTGCAGCAAGCATCGGACTGGCTTCCGTGTCCGAGATCTGCTGGAAATACGCCCCGAAGAAGCCTTTGTCAATCAATTTGCTGCTGGGCAGCAGCGCACCCGTAGGAAAGCTTCTTAAGCACCTTCCTCCTCTCCGGATGAGCCACGAAAAGTGCAGAGGGACACCGACCCGCAACCCCCGCAAGAATATCAACATACCTCAGCCGATGAGTGCAGGCACTGGCATGTTCTCGCACCAGGTTCCACGGCGAAGGGCCCCACACCAGTTCACCGTGCCAAGGTGCGAAAAGCAGGCGACTTGAGTGGATGCGCCGGAAAGACTCATGTCCGGGTCGGGCTTCAGTGGCGCATAGGCAGAAATCGTCCGAGACCACTGTGGCTACTGCTGTCAATTTAGTGCTGGTAGCGGGTGACTGCGGCAAACTTGTTATCCTTTCTTGCCGCTGTCTGGCCCTTAAGCAAAGCGAGCACATCAGCCAGCTGTGGCTGCCCAAACATTGAGCCCTCCCACTGACACGTCCTACGCGAGGACTCTCCGTCTTACCAACGAAGGGCTTGAGCGACGGTGGGTCCATGATGTGCCAGAGCCCGGTCGGTTGGAAGACTGCACAGCGAGAACGGCATACACCGTCTTTGCTGGCTTGGCAAGCTCGAAGCAATGTCGAGTCTTCCGAGGAAGCTGTTGCAGAGGCCAACCCCGCTGGCAAAGACCTTAGCACTTCCTCCAGCTACTTGGTCCGCATCCTGCCACTTTTCGCTACTGTTAGAGTACTGTTAGAGTGTGGGTGAAACCGTATGCTAAGAAGCTTGATTTGGCTAAGGCTGTTTGGGCTGAGCTTTTGCCGTTAGTGGAGAAGCACTCTGACACTTTGGCTCAGCTACATAGCTCCACCAACGCGGTTTGGATGACGGAACGCTTCCTTCAAACTTTGGCGCACCATGCTGCGGTATTCGACGGCTGCTTTGGCGGTCTTCAGGACGATGTCTGATCTTGAAATGCCGCCCCTGCCGGATCTTACCCAAGCCCAGCTTGTTGACGCCCTTTGGGCTATAGGACATGTGTGTTCAGCTTGACAGCAGCTGCCATTGGCACGGCTCCTTTAGCGTGGTGACAAAGAAGACTGGGGATATGCACAAGCAAGCTCTTGTCCACGATCACTGGACATTCCAGGTGACCTTTGTCAAATCCTTGGAGCAGTGCTAGCAGCATGCTCACACATCGGTCGAATTCCTGCATCTTCTCCTCTGCAGAAGGTGCTGTGCATGCCAATCGTGCACGANGACATTCCAGGTGACCTTTGTCAAATCCTTGGAGCAGTGCTAGCAGCATGCTCACACATCGGTCGAATTCCTGCATCTTCTCCTCTGCAGAAGGTGCTGTGCATGCCAATCGTGCACGATGCTCTCTGCCGGCATGGAACGCTTGGCAACAAAGCGCGCAGCTCCACCGAAGCAAAGATAGCAGAAACACAAGCTCTGCGTCGTGTTGCCATAGTCATATGTGCAGGGCTCCTAACTCGAGTCAACCGCATATGATGGACACTTGGTCTCACGTCTCGTCGGCAGGTGATGAGACAATGCTTTGATCTGCTGACATGTACGACTGCCACTCACGCCCTGCTTTCTCTAAGCTATCAAGCTTGCGCTTGGCCATCCAACTCTGTGCCGTTTGCTTGTGGTCAGTAGGCTAGCTCTCCAAGTGCCACACACAGACGCTGCAGCTTAAACAGCAAGACAACCCTGGAAGCATCAGCAGAAGTTTTGGGACCTGAGCAACTACTCGCGTGACGCAAGTGATAGCACGAGTAGGTTGCGAGTGAGCAGATGCTACGATCCTCGGCTGGCACGTTCTTCCTCAAGAGCCTCCATGTTGTGGAAAAGATGCTCAGGTCTCCCTTCAGGTGACCACCTCGTCAGTCACCCTGCGGGCGGAAACTGTGGTGCCTTGAGGATCCGCTGTCACGTGCCTTGTGCTCACCGGAGCACGGCTAGTCGGAGCCAACAACAGTTGGCAGCACAGAAACCATCTNTCGTCAGTCACCCTGCGGGCGGAAACTGTGGTGCCTTGAGGATCCGCTGTCACGTGCCTTGTGCTCACCGGAGCACGGCTAGTCGGAGCCAACAACAGTTGGCAGCACAGAAACCATCTCTTCAGCTCCAAGCCTGCCAGGAGAGCCGCTGTGCACGGGCAGGAGCCCCGCGGCAGGAGCGACACCCTAACGCACCCTGCCTTGTTGTCCTGGTGTGAGATTTGCCGGGCTCTGTCTGCCAGTTCTACAACTTCATCAGGAAGTGCATAGGACTCCAACCATGTTTTGAGACATGTTTACGCCTTTACCCTGAGGTCTACGATGTCTAAGGGAACGCCATGTCTGAGTTTGGGACGGAAGAAGTACTGGACTTGGCAAGCGCTCGGTCATTGAGGCGGCAATCCCGAGTTGCAAGAGTTCAGAGGAGGAGGAAATTGACACCTCTAGGTCAGTTGCAGCTTAAACAGCAGCAAGGTTCACCCGGAAACATCCGTCTGACTGCTATCGCATTCGCCAGTGCGGAAGTGTCTGCTGACCAGCACGCTGATGCACATGCCCCGGACGGGGCAACCACGAAACGACGGCAGCACGAAGTGCATACCCTCCCAGGAAACCACGAAAAGTCATGGGGAACCTGCAGCCCAAGCCAGTTCAAACGTATTAGCATCCGCCAGCGCCTGGGCGGAAGGATCAATTAGAACTCACAAGCTGCGCAAGCCCATGCGAGCAAGAACTGTGGTTACACAAGCGCCATGTCACGGCTCCTTCAGTGTGGTGACAAAGAATGACGAGGGATGTGCACAAGCAAGCTCTTGTCCACGATCACTCGACATTCCAGGTGACCTTTGTCAAATCCTTGGAGCAGTGCTAGCAGCATGCTCACACATCGGTCGAATTCCTGCATCTTCTCCTCTGCAGAAGGTGCTGTGCATGCCAATCGTGCACGA
>BGNK01000103.1:16624-63736 GCA_003297005.1 Symbiodinium sp. clade A Y106 | reverse complement strand
TCGTCAGTCACCCTGCGGGCGGAAACTGTGGTGCCTTGAGGATCCGCTGTCACGTGCCTTGTGCTCACCGGAGCACGGCTAGTCGGAGCCAACAACAGTTGGCAGCACAGAAACCATCTTTTCAGCTCCAAGCCTGCCAGGAGAGCCGCTGTGCACGGGCAGGAGCCCCGCGGCAGGAGCGACACCCTAACGCACCCTGCCTTGTTGTCTTCAAGCATGTTTACGACCAAAACCTTCGGCCTGGGGTGGGATCTACCATTTTCAAAGGGACGCCGCGCACGGTCGCTCAGGCAATCCCGGGTTCCAAGGCCACACCAGACAATAGCTCGGTAAGCCGCAGGCGGGTCCGACGGACAGTACAGGCAACGGAGTCCAGACGCCAACACAGCACCGCCTTCTCCACCACGGAGTCGACAGCACACCGTGGATGACGGCTCAGGCTCCTGGGATGAATCAATCCTCGCGGTTCTGGAGGGCGATGGAGCAGCATCCCATCAGTCAGGAGAGGCCCACCCCGCCGGCTCTCAACCAGTGCTGCACTCCAGCTACCGCAGAAGCAATCTCTGGGTACGGGGCAACACTGTAGTCGACAGCATGGAAATACCAACAAGCGCGTACCAACCACATAGCAGCGCCTGTACCGACGGGGCCCTTGAGCGGCGTCGGGTTTTGTCAGCCACGTTGCCTCGTCAAATTAACCCTGCTCCCTATCCAAGCAGGCAAATTGGTCAAACGAGAAAGGTAAACGCATCAGCTTTGAGCGGCTGCACATGCGACTGCCAAGCCCCGCTTCCGGCCGACACTGTCACTCACAAGCCCTCTTGGGCATTGCACGAGGGGTGGTCTTCTCGTACAAATTGGCGGCCTCCACCCGTCGCGATCCATCCATGATTACGCTGTCAACTGACAGTCCGGTACAGCACCTGGCATACTTCTCCAAATCCTCCGGAACTCAGTATGCAGACACTCTGCACAGTGCCGTGTCACCTTTGGTGATCTGAGGTGGAATGGACAAGTCTCAGTTCCACGTATGCGACCACCATGCACCGAATGCTTGGCACATCTTGGCATGCGGCCTTTGGGAGGGGCACGACCGACGCAAGGACAATAACGTCTCCAAAGTAGTCCATCTAGATGCGTCAGCTTCCAAAATGCTGCAGAACCGTTCAACAAGGCCCCAGAGAGCTTCAACCATGCGGAAGTGCTAGACATAGGTCGCTGAGCCTCCTGTCCCGGAAAGCCGACACCTTCTGAGTTGCAGTTGCCCTCTTGGGCAAGGGCAGATTGACAGGGCTTGAAGGCCATTTGGATCTCACGGCCTCTGCCCCTGCCAGAAACTATGGCCCCTGATCTGTGCATTATTAGACAGGGTCACGAGTGCAGTAACAGTTGCCATCTTGCTCTGGTACAGATTGAAGGGGCTTGAAAGCAACAAGGTTGTTTGGATCTCACACAAACAGAAGACTGCGAAGTTTGACCAGCGCTTTGGGCGAGGTCACGAGCGCGACAGCGCGGAATTCTCAGCTGCAGCAGGACGGAATCGCCTTGAGACATGGGCTCCAAGGAGATGTTGTCTCTCATGGGGAAGAACTGCAAGGTGCCGGCACAATGCCTCCACATGTGAAGAATGCACGGGTCTGCCGTACAAAGCCCGAGCGGGCAAGTGCTTTGCTGTGGGTGTTCGGCAGCCGCACAGAAGACAAGCTTACGAGGGTAACTTCAAAAGTCCGAGTTGTCCACTTGCTCTGCCTGCTCACCGATTGATGCCCTGACCTCGAAAGGAGAAGGCATGACAGCGGCGAATTCTTGTTCTCGGAAGAGCTGCTGTAGACAGTGCAAGCACGTGCTCTGTTCTGTCCGTGGCAGACAAGTCCGGACGACATCCGGCAGCCCTTACCATTGAGTTGGGAAGGCACTTGCCGGATTTGCCAGGCACGTGTCTCGCAGGATCCGAATGCTTCACAAGCAATGGTGTGCTAATTCGGAGAGGTAGCATCGACAAGTCCTGTAATGGCAGCTGACCTTCGAGCAATGTGTGCCCTCTATGTATCGCATCCTTGCCAGATCGCACGACGAGCCATATTCAAGCCGGAATCACAGACGACGTCGCACACCTGCTTTAGAGAACTACTGATACAAGCCTACAACCCTCGCTCGCAAATCCCACTATTTGTGGCGAACATTGAAGTGCATTTGCAATGATGGCATAGGGTTTGACCGGGCTCTGGGTGGAGAGACAGTGATGTTGGCTGGATAGTTGTGCGAAAAGTTGAAACTCGCGGTGAAGCTTCCCACTCCGACAATCCGAAGCAGGATTTCTTCTCGAACTCCATATGCCTGGATCACTTCATGTAGCAACTGTGACATCCAATGTCCTTCCTGTGACCACGGCGGAGGGAAAACCACCCGGCCGAGCCTCAGCTGATACAAGCGAAAAACCGTCACAGTCGTGGCCTCCTAGCTGCAAAGGAGGAACTGCGAAGCATCTGCCTTCACCACCCCGGCGACATGGTACTGGACTGGCTTTCTTCACCCCACTGTCCGAAGAGCCTCAACAAAAGATCGGGAAGCAAGAAAGTTCGAGCAATACCGTACAAGCCCTAGAGCCCCAGAGACCTAGAGTCTAGACCGAGAAAATCTTCACAGATTTGCCGATGCTTTCCACGCACAGAACAAGCCAGACATGCTTCAACATGGCACGTACCTTCTTTCTCTGCGTCTTCGGCTCAATACTTCCCCAAAAATTCGCCAAATCAACACAACTATTCATCCCTTCACGCTGAGAGAACTGGACGTGATTTGGGCCGAAGTGCTTGCATTGGAGCAGTCTATCGACGATCTGGTGGAGTACCCCAAGAAGAAGAAAAGACTTCTCTGGGAAGCAATCCGAGTTCCTGGCAACAGGCCGATGTAGCAACGGAAGCACGTGAAGATGGAAACGCTTAAAACATGTATGGGCCACACTTAGGCACATTCGCTAGATTAGTTGATAGTGTCTCTGCATGTGTACACGTACTGCCTCGGGCTAAGAATACCTGCAGGGGGTCACTCTGCGGTATAGCTTCATGCCGCCAAACAGAAGCTACGAGCAACACATCATGCAGAAACGCACTGTGCAATCTGTGCATGGACACACAACAACTGTGCTCAACGAAGACACGGTTGCGGATGGGACCACATCTGCAAGAAAAGCCTGTCGCATCCAGATTAGACCGTGGGGAAACAGCCATCTTGCACCTTTGAAATAGCTGCCCCACTTACCTCTTCAATACTCGCTTCAACCGAAAGCGCGTTTTTCATTCAGATTTGCAACAAACCCTTGCAATCGCAGATAGCCCACTGTTTTACGGCTTCGCGAGCTCACGCTCACCCAGTCCCTAAGCAGCGCCGCGTCGCGTGACCGACCGATATACCGACCGCGGGGTGCAACTCAAGAGCTACACTACCCGAAGTACAGCCGTGTGCACTTGGCACGCCTAGTAGCAAAACAAAGGCACTTGAGCCAAAACGTTTCGTCTTGACAAACATACAAATTACAACAACATGCAAAGCTACAACTACAGCTGGCCTGTGCACATGCGGCAGTGACATGTATGTGCACTCACAACTGTACTGTAGTAGAGTACAGCATAGCATAGTATAGGTAGTGTAGCATAATGTATTATAGTATACTGTACTAGACTGTACTATACTATACTATACGGACTGCACTGTACTGGATGATATTTTCTTACATGGTATTGCCTTACACTATGTCACACTAGAGTGTCTGTAAGAAATTGCAATACATGTGGGCATATATTATACCACCTCTTTTCGAGACAAGAATACAGAATGTACAATGTATAGTATGCAATCAAAAGTCTATTCTGGTTATATTCTATTATACTCTATTATATACTTATGTCATGTTAAAGTACGGTATATTTTGTTGCAATGTAATACTGTAGCGCATTATATTGCACTATATTGTATTCAAATATAGCAAAGTCTACTACAAAAGCTATAGAAAACATAGAAAAAAGAGTTTTGCCACATTTTGCTGCATCATATCACATTACGTATCTTATATGATATTCGTACTGGAGGCTGCGTACCTGAAAAGCAGCAAACGCAGGGGCTGTGTGCACCCCTCAATTAGCCGATACTCCAATTTGATATTTCCGGTATATGGCATTATCTGATATTCTACTATAGTTTGCCGTACTGCGTTGTAGTCTTGTGTAACATATCGTCGTGTATCTCCTGGCATTGTACTTCATCGTATTGCATTGCATTGTATTGTATTGGTTAGCTTAGTTTAGCACAGCACAGCAGTACAGCACAGAACCTTATATTATATGACCTTGCAAGGCA
The DNA here is from genome assembly GCA_003297005.1 of Symbiodinium sp. clade A Y106. NCBI lineage: Eukaryota > Dinophyceae > Suessiales > Symbiodiniaceae > Symbiodinium > Symbiodinium sp. clade A. The sequence goes on along the minus strand of BGNK01000103.1, from coordinate 59,380 downwards.
ATTAGCCGTTCTATTCGATTCTGCTCTGTTCTGTTGGTAAAAACTCATGAAAAGTTACAGCCGGGTAAAACATATTATATGACACACACACACACATATATATATATATACATACCATATACACTCTCAGTACGCTGGCAGCCGGCTGTGTAAGATCTGTCATGGTTACTGACCGATTGCTCCTCATTGAAAACGTGGCCGATGTCGGCAACCTCGGGTCGGGACCGCAGGTGCCGTAAACACCATGGTATTAGTATAAGTAATAGTATTAGAACTCGTATTCGCATTAGTATTCGCATCAGTATTGGTGTTTAGTATTCGTAGTAGTACTAGTAGTATTACTGACTATGAATAATATTGGTAAGGTCTGGAAAACGCTTTGTGCTTCGAGTCGGAATTGAAACATGTGGCCGATCTCCCTGCGTCAGCTCAGGCGTGGACATCCGCTTTGCTCGACAATGTCTGTGATGGGCCCGGGAAGTCGCGCTCCGTGATTTACATGAATCGCGCTTGGGGCTCTTTACAGAAACTGTTACACTCTGAGATACTTGGAAGAAACTGAATGGCGTAAAGGCTACAAGTCTGCAACCTGAAGAAATGGCTGCAAACCAAGGGCCAGGACAAAAACACTGCCGTAGCATAGAACGAGATGGAGCGAGATCTTGCCCAAGGTCGTGAAACAGGTCCTGATGTCTTGATGGAATGCGTAGAAAGCCAGCATCGACGTCGATACCCGAACAAAGTGATTGGGCACCAAGAAAACACCCCAAGACATCAAGTTTCAGCCAAGCTCAATATTCAGAATATTCGGAGACGGCATAATGAGACAAGAACGCAGTTACAATTCGTGCAAATGTCCTTAGCATTATCTTCACCTGACGGACATGGAACCCTGGCCTTCTACGCAAGTGGCCGCAGATCCTAATTGCACACTCATGGCGGCGAGGGTTCGCCACTGGATAACTTGCAACCAAATTTCACGCTTACGCAGGACGTGGTAACATCCAAATTGCTGTTGATAAGTATCACAATGGGGCTTCGTCCTACAATGCTGGAGCGGAATCGAAGGAGGAGGGAGGAGAGGAGGCAGAGTGAGAGGGAGGAGAGAGGAGGGAGAGGGGAGAGGGGTGGCAAGCGGAGGGGAGAGCCCTCGATGCAGCCCCAGCGGTTGCACGGTCTGATGCAGATATGAAGAGAGTCTTAGAGCATCAACGGAGCCCAGAGAGAGGAAGGCTCTGCGCCTCTTTGGCCTCGCTTGGGAGGGTCCTTTGCCCATGTCGGCCGAAGGCCAGGAGGCCAGGAGGCCAGGTCAGCTCAGAGCCTGCAAGATGCCACGAAGACACCAAGCAACCCTTCTTGGCTCTTCGTCTTCATCGAATCGTATATTGCGAAGAACTTGTGATACCAGTATCAAGGTGATGAAAACTGAGAAAGAGCTGAGAGCTGGGTCCTCGGCCCAGCTTGCATCGCTTTGGCAGCTGCCGCAGCTTGCTTAAACCGTGGGAGCTGCAGCTGGGCCTCAAGCGTGATCCAAGGCTTCGCAAACGAGCAGTTGCTCAAAGCAGCTCCAACTGAAACTGCTGCTGAGCGGCCATGACAAAAGCGGAGGGGTTCCGCGCCTCGTGCACCGGCAGCTCAGCTGCCACGGCCTAGGCGGGCTCGCGCGGGACATGGAACCCGAACATTCGGCGAAGCCGCGCCTGGAGCTGGAGAGGGAGCTGGCGGAGTTGTTGCGCGCACTGCGCATCCAGGCCGAAGCGAAGGATCAGTGCCTCAACGCCAGGGTGCACCTGCGAGGCGCTCCAGATGAAGCCGCACTCCAAACTCTGAGTGATCCGAAATCCGACCTGCTGTCCGTTCGGCAACGTCACGGACACGATAGGCAGGGTTGGCATCGCATGTGCCGTTGACATCATGATGTCACCTCGGCCGAAGGGAGCTTTGCCGGGTCGCTAGGAAGCGTCAAATGGGGCCCAGCGGACACGAGAGATCAGCACTGCAGACCTCAATGTCAAGGATTGTCCAATGGCGCATGCTACTTCCGCTTGACGACCGTCTGCCACGGTCTGCACTCAGAGGCAATGGCGGATCACGCGCTCCCATCAGCGAACCGCGCTCCAGCACCGACCGCTGGAGAGCGCGCCTTGGTTACACTTCGATGCCGTGTCCTTCAGAACCAAAGCACGTCCGTGGTCTGCGACGGAAGAGATCGGAGCTTGGCGGCAGCATGCGGCTCCACCTAAGCATGTCGCGAACATGTTCTTGGACGTCGATCTGGATTGGTATTTCTGCTTTGCTAAGCGGCGCTGTTGAGCGACAGGAAGTGCTCTACTTCCGGATTTGGCGGACTCGGCTCGACCCGGGCCTGCAAGAGCTTGATTGAAAGAACTTCCTTGGTATCCCAAATGGTCCCATGAGGTCCCGTCCTGATAAGCAGCAGCCGCCAAGAGCGATGTCGCGCTTGTAGTCACGGGCAAAGCAGAAGCTTGCCCAGCAGGGACAGACCTTTGCTTCCAGTGCTTCATGAGATCTCCACCCCCACTCTTTGTGTTCCAGTGCCATACACTCCAAACGAAGATGATTTTCCGATTAGACAACAATACCTGCCGGGCTCCAGCGCGAGCAAATACGAGCCGAGGCGCGTGGACTTCGGAGTGGCTGCCTTGTCGAAGGCATGGCTCCTGAGGCAGGGCTTCGGAGGAGCTTGGGCAAAACTTGAACCACCACCCCTGTCCTCTCTAGCTGTCTCCTCGGCTTCTCGCGGTCCTGAACGCCGAATTCGCAAGTCTTCCATCTTCTCGAAGCGTCTCGGCTAGGGCTCAGGCTCGCGAAGGCTCACGCGACTTATCCTTGTGCCGATCTCGAGCTTTCCTTTCCTCGAGACAGAGCACACCAACCACCACCAGCCAGATGTCAGAGGCTAGCCTTGTCCCGATCTCTTTCTCTGCTCCTGGCACAAGCAATCTCGAAGGCCGAAGAAGGAACGCCCAAGGTCCCCGCATCCCCGCCGCTCCTTTCAGCTTCTCGCTCATCCCGCATGCGCTCCCGAGCTTTCTGTCCTGGGCTATCACTGGCCCCTGGAAGATTCAAAGTATCCAAAGCCATCCCAGGCCGAGGAGCTCTCTCGCGCCCGCCACTCCTCCCTGTCTCTGTCTCGGTCTGCGGTCTTCGCCGGCTCGAGCCGGTCTCGCTGCAGATCGGAAGAGCGTCGTGTAGGGAAAGAGTGTAGATCTCGGTGGTCGCCGTATNCCGGTGCCACGGCTACCCAGCGAAGACCCATCCTGGCCTGTCCTTTGCCTTTTCCCGATCGCGCTCGCAGTCCCTGCCGTCGGACAACTTTGCTCCAAGTGATCTGGGTGGCTCCTAGAGCGAGAGAGACCTTCCTTCCGGCTCTCTGACACAAACTGCGACACGACGGTGTGCAAATCACGGTTGTCGCACTGCGATTCCCCGCTCCCCACACATGCAAAGAAAGCATCAGCGATGCCAGCCCTGTCACCCGCTGCTTTCCAAGTCTGGCCCAACCGAGCACATCAGATGCTGGTTGCATGCCCCCGTGGTTTCTATGACAACGCAAGGTTGCGGCGAGAGATCCGACTCCCTGAAGCACATGCGCCTTGCCTGTCACGCCTCTACTACAGTGGCCTGTTTGGTCCTTCTAAAGCACGTACATCATATACACTGAGCAGACACGAGCCTTGCCACGAAGCGCGTGACAGAGCTGGTGACCATTTGGGAGTGTGCAGTTGAAACATCTGCAAGAACTACTCCGACGGGGTTTGGACACTAGCGGGATCGCATCGAGAGTGGAGCCCAATGCTTGGCAGAAGTACGCTGTACCGCACAGGCTTCCGCTTCGGCCTCTCGCGTCGTTCCTTCGCCTCAGCCCACAATGGAAGTGACATGGTAGTCAGCTCTCCTCTTCCTCCAAGTGCTGTCTGGGCACTCGCTGCTTCTCCCGCTCTTTCGTGTGTTCTTCGGTAAGGGCCTCCTTTTCCTGGATCTGCTTCTCCTTTTGCTGTCCTTTCTCCTTCGCCTTTGCACACTCCTTTGCTTCCTTGTCGACGTGTTTACCCTTCCTTGCCCGTGCTTTTTGCTTCTCTTTCGTTTCCTGGGCCACGGTGTGGTGAAGCCCTTCTTTCGCTAGGATGCTCACGGCCTCTCTTGATCGCGATCTCGGCAACGAATGCGAGGTGTCCTGGCAGCAAAGGCTGGGACACTGAGCCAAGGGCTTGCTCAAGCACCTTTCTGCAGAGGGTAGCCACATTCTTGCGGCTACCAGTAGAGTGAAACTCCGACGCTTGCACTAGCATGCTCTGCGTCCTGGTCACTGCGTCTGGCAGTTTTTGCATCTCTTCTCCTACGTGGCAGGTGGTCGTAGGGTCTGAGCATGGAACATCATGATAGCACAACTGAGCACACTCGGCGAGGCCTGCTAAGTTCTATCTGTCAACACCGCCAGTATTGACCCGAGTGTTACTGGCAACAAACATGCAGGCTTACCAGCACTGCAGATAGAGCTCTATGTGGCCTGGAAGGTTCAGCTTTGGAATCTTCCGGCCTGGCAAACAAAGAGGACAACTTCCAACTCATGTTTCCCTGCAATTGCCTGGCTCTGAAACACGAGTCGGTGATACGGATCAGCAGCATCCTCTTCCGGCTCATCCGACGTATCTGGCAGGATGTGTTCAGCTGCAAAGTCGCCCCAAAGGCATCCGGCACACTGTCAGCTGACCTGCGACGGGGAAGGGGTTGGCTTCCTGCAGGTGCAGGACACGACAAGTCTGATCACAATTATCGATGACAAGACCCATTAGCGCGCCATCTTCAGAATCTTCCAGCGAAGCTCACTTCCGTCTGTTCGGCGATGAACCACCAGTCCATCCTCCTCGAAAACCTGCACGAAACGAAGATTTGCTGTGGTTCACCAGTACATGGTTTCTCTAGCTTTACGACACCATCACCCGCAGCACCCCGCCTCGATCCGTCCGCCAGTTCCCGTCGCCGGATCATAGAAGCAGGAGCCCGCTGCCTGGGAAAGTCGTGATGCGACAGCGGCAGCACCCCCAGATTGCAGGGCATGTTCATCGCAGCGTGCCTCCGGAGCCCAGGCTCTGCACAGAACCTGAGAAGTGATGCACTAGTCTCGTCTGGTCAAAGCTGGGAGGGTCACCGTGAGAGCACCCGAAGTGTCCTCGACCTGGCAAGAATTCCAAGCAGGTCCGGTTACGGAAGTTTATGAGAGGGAACAGCCGCCTTCCCCGCCACAGCGTCACAGAGAGACCGTCTCTCCAAGGGAGCCGTTCTACCTGAAAACGCATAGCCTTGAAGCCCTCAATGCCGAAAAATCTGTCTCTGTCTCGGGCTGCGACCGCAGAGGGACTCGAGAGCTGCATCCGACATGCAGAAACAGGATCCCGAGTGCTCCCTGCAGATTGGGGGCAAAACACACGCGGAGCAAGCGCAGCACCACTTCACACAGCTTCCAACCGGCACCACATGCCTCGGAGCCACGACCATGACAAAAAGTCCTGCAGTTGGGCTCGCAGCATTGGACAGTGCAAGACAAAGCACATTGGCATCAAAGGCGCATTGTCGATCGTCTCCTGCTGTGAAGATCCAATAGCCATGAAGGTCTGATGGACCCGCGGCAACGAGCTCCAGTGCGACCTCGTCAGGGCTTTCCTCTTCTGAAACACATTAACTTCACTGGAAGAACAGCTGAGGGCCAGTCTGTGCAGTTGGCAGCACCTCAAGCTCGTTTTCTCAGACAAGCACTCCCTCCTGTCTCCACTCCTCTCCGAAGTGCGATCCGGCCAGTCTCCAGACTCGCTTGTCGTTTTCGGCAACTGCCATTGCTTCACTAAAACCTCAGTGGTATCCGGCGGCTGCAGCCGCGGCACGGAAAGGCTCCTTTGCCGCGACCTTTGGCTGCGCATGCTAAAATCATGGCAACAGCTCCAAATGCCCCGACAAACCGAGCTTGCGGCCACACTGGAAGTGGCAACTTTCGCCCAGCGGCGAGCAGAGCCCTGTGACGAGGAGAAAGGAGAGGGAAAAGCACTCACCTGATCTACTCAACTGCGCCCATGCCTCACGGAGTCGCGGGGCCTAAAATGACACCAAGCCGGGGTTGACTTCTTGGGATTCCAACTTTCATCCAAGAAACCTGGAGCCTTACCGTGATTATGGGCTCCTACCGCCAACTGTCAGTTGGAGGTCTCAGACTCTACTGCGATGGCCAAAGAAAGCTCCTCCTCAGACTGCTCATGCTCCAGTCTGACTCGTTTTCCAGCGCTGCTGGCCTGACAAAACTCCCCAGGATCTCACCACTTTGAAAATGCCCCCCGGTTTGCAGGTCGTGGCTTCGTGGCCTCGGCCCTGCCCCCAAAAGGGCTTGAGGACACCTGCCAACGACATCACAAGGAGCCGAAGCGGCGAGACATTCCAGCGGGCCTCGGCAAAGACCAGGTGGGAACTCGTCTGCACCTCTTCGACCAACATCAACAAGCAGGCTAGAGGAGCCGTTCTAGCCTCACCTGAAGTCGGACATCTGCCCCCTGCGCCAGGCTCAGTACACTCGAACCGGCTCAGTTCGAAGCAAAGCTGGCCGTCACGCAGAGCTCCAAGGGCACTCCGCCTCCACTTTCAAGTCGCGGAGCGTAGGAGGCCGCCCTCCTTCCGCAACCAGTGTCCAGACTCCATCTCCGTCCAAACCTGAACCAGCTTTGATAGGACGGAAGAGGAAGGCCCAGCCCCAACGCCATGGAAGATACGGTAGAAGCGACGTAGCACCTTCCGCCGGAGCTTCCATGAAGTCAGCAGGGCCAACTCCATATCCTGCCTCGCGGAGTTTCTGGCTGCGACACGGTTTGCATCTTCGAACTGAGAGTGGAACATCTACCAGAATGCTGGCAGCATGCCGTAGATCCTGGCGAAAGAAATCAGAGGCGGCAATTTCGCACTTTCAATCCAACTGCTTATCGCACAGCCGGCATCAGTCCTTGCAGCGCAGGAGAAGTTGGAGTTGGTCCAGCTTCGAGCCCTGAGCACAGACGGCAAAATCGAGAAGCTGCCAAGAGTTCACGAGGCGCACCTCTCGAGGGCAAGAGCCAATCTGCAGCGTTTCCAGCTTGCGCTGTGCAAGGATGGAACCTTGGACGGGGGGCCAACTTCATCCGGTCCTCTCCGATTTAGCAATGCTGACTACACTCTACAACGACGTCTTGACATCCCCGGCCCCTCCCTGTCAGCAGATGTGGCCGTCTCTGTCGGCGTTGCGTGTGACCGGCAGCCCGTCTTCACTACTGTACCCATGTGACGTTTCTGTGCTCAACTTGGAGAGGAGGCGACTCCATCGCAGGCAAGACGCGCGCAGCAGGAGGCCAGCTCCATTCTTCAGTCGCCGGTCGGTGGCCGAGCGAAGGCAACCTCCAAGCAAGCAGCCAAGCAGCCAAGCAGCCAAGCAGCCAAGCAGCAAGCGACGCGGAACTTCCGGGCCGGGGCCTGAGGACAGCCCATGCTTCGGGATCTGCTTTGCTGCCTCGGCACATCTCGGCACTCTCGACATGTCACAGGGACTGCTCTAAAGACGCCTTGGCCCAGGCTGCCGTGGACATTCGCATGTCCGCCGCTGAAAGGCTCAAACAGCAGCCGATCACCTGCGGCGAGCAGCGGTGCAAGGCTCCGCTCTGCCTTCATCGAGGCATTCCGAGGCATGTCCAAAGACACGCAGCTTGGAGTTTTTCCGTTCAAATCGGAGTGAAGCTGAAGACGGCAGTTGCCCCAGGTCGACAGCAAGAGCGATGCTAATGCCTCACTCCCGTCGTGTTCCAATGGGAAGAGAACGCCAAAACACAGGAACCCATCCGGGTACCGTCTACTGAGCTTCCATCTGCATCGTTCCAGATGCAGGTATTACTACTGCACCAGGTAATATGCTGTGTCTCCGTACGGCTTCTTCTGTGACTGATGTTGGGTTGTATTTCTGACACGGAACGACCCTAGAATCTAAAGAGGTGCAAGAATCAAAACTTGGTGCTTCGCAGCTGACAGACGACTGTCCCGAGCTGACCAAAACTGAGTCGCAACCACCTTGGTCTGGCAGATCGCAGCAGTACGAAGGGTTTAGAGTTTTAGAGGACCCGAGCAGCATCTAAGGCCACCGCATATAGAGTCTCTCAGCGCGGCAGACACAGTGGCAGCATGGAGGACAACACACCCGCGCCTTGGGAAGCACCGCGCATCGTGTGGGAGTCGGGGTCATTATGCGAGGGGCTTCTGCTGCTTGTTCTGGGCTCCGCGCTCTTCATGTCGAAGGAGTGGTCCCCGTCGGGAAGGGTGTCGGGCCTGGCTCCCACACGTCAAACAGCGAGAGGCCAAGCAATGTATCGACGAGGCCCCAGACGTGAACACCACGTCCTTCGCCTTGCGCATGGTCTGCGCCAGCAGCTGCCGGTAGGTACCAGGCGTGGACCTCGGACATGAAACACAAAAGCAAAGCCCTCGGCCCGGCCTTCCGACGACGCTCTGACCCTTCTGGGTCGCACCTGTTGCGATTGCCCCACACAGCGAACACCTTCATCTTGCCGGTCGTCGTCTGGCGCAAGGCCTGTCTACAGCCACATCTTGCATTCAGCTATGACTCTTCCTTTGCCGATTTACCGAATCCGTTTGCCTGCATCTTCTCAGCCAGGAATGACGGGAAGAGCACGATGGGGCCTTCGATGCCACAGCATCTCTCGAAGAAGCTCGCGACCGAATGACCGAATGTCCCTAGCAATTTGTTTCGTCAATGCAAAAAGCACGTATCTCGGGTTGGGGCTGAAGAGGACGGTGGCGGCCACCTCAACAGCTGCTCTGGTGTGATGCGAAGCCAGCCAAAGACTCAACGACTCTCCGCGCCTGCTGCGCAAAGATGTTCAGGAGAGATGCATAGAGGGCAATGCCGGCCCCCTTGCCGAAGCCGAGAATCACCACCTTGCGCCCCGGCCGGGCCAAGCACAACCCGAACTTGGACCATCCGGGCCCGTCCCGGGCCTTGTCCCAGCTGAGGCCAAACTCCCCCAGCTTTGTCTCGATCGACTCTGCGAGGCAGCGGCCCAAGAGCTCCACATCGTGGAGCATATCCAGGTCCTGAGCCGCTCCGCTCGCTACTTCTACCGTCCGCTACGTGCTCTCGTCTCGGTCTCGGGCCTGGTTCTCGAAGGCCTGGCGGTCCCGAAGGAAGAAGGAGCCGTCCACGACCTCTGGCAACTTCAAGGAGAAATCGGTGAAGGCCTGGCCGCGACAGGACAGGCGGACAGGCTCGCTTCTGAACCCCTTCCGCTTGCTGTCGGCCTCAGCTGCGGGATGCTGAGCCCAAGCAAGGGAGACGAAGGCAGCGCTTCCAACTTGCGAGGCGACTTCCTCAAGACGGAGCAGAGGAAGCACAGAGAGCAGCACAGCAGCACTGACCGCTTTGTCTCAAAGGCAGGCATAGCGGTCCCTTACGGCAGCCGCTTCGTTCTGGGAGTCATCTCCCAGCCAGATCACCAGTGCATTGGGACTGTCCAGGTTACCACCTCGAGGTGCTCAGGTTCTGATCCCAGCTTCTTCCGGCGGCCGGGGGTCTGAGGCCCAGACCCTCGTGCGCTGTTGGCAGAGGACCCTATAGTTGCAGAAAGCATCACATTTCTAAGAAGAGACGAGGACAAAGCCCACCAGGCCCACCGCCCCCAGCCCAGGCCTCGGGGCTCATGGCAGCCACGCTCTGGTCCGTGAAGAGCAGGTTGAGCCAATCGGCTTTCAGCCTGTCGCGCTCTTCCTCCTCTTTCTTCTTGGCGGCCTCCTCCTCCTTAGAAGACGCATAGACTAGACCCCCAAAACTTTCAAGCAATAGCACTAGCAATTTAAACAGTAGTAGCACTCGAAATAGTAACAGCATTATTTTAATCGTTATTGTAAACTCTCGTTTGACCGGGTCCCTGGCCTTGTGCTTGGCTTGCTTCTCCTTTTCCGCCCTCTGCTCCTGAGCAGACAAGGCCAGCTCCTCCTGCAAAGTGGGGAAGACCAGCACCACCTGAAGGGGGCGGGAGAAGAGGGGAAAAAAAAGAAACATGGGAGGATAAAAAACTGTTGTGGCCTGGCCTGGGTGTTGTCGCTGGCATCCGCAGCTCGGGAGAAGGCCTCGCTGCAAGCATCCTCACCGACCTTGTAAACGACGGTGTCCAGGACGAACTTGTTCGCCCGCACAAGCTTGGTGACCTCACTGCTGGGCAGGTAGACACGGTCACAGGGAGTCGCAGACATGAAAAAAGAAACATGCTATGTGTGCCGCCACGATACATTTTCCATGACAGCCATCATCTTCTTGGCGTTGGCAGACAAGGAGTGCACCCACCTTGAAATGTTGAAGCCAACAATGCGACCACCCCAGGCCGCGAGCAAAGGCGGCGAAATCTCCAATGGTTGAGCAATGCCGTGGCCGTACACAACAATCTGGGCATCCTTGTCACCAGATTGCAGGCAATGGATCAGCTGCTCGCAGGAGTCACGCGTGGCGATGCCATCCAAGGCGAGTTTGGGCAGCATGCGCTGATTGCGATCTCGCCACCGCAAGAGCGCGACGGCATCGGGGAAGACCTCCTCTGCTCCCATGGTCACCAGCTGCTCCGAGATGCGCTCGTACTGGGCACGCACAGTAGGTGTTGCGGCTGCTCGGTTGTCGACCTCCGCCCAAGCTGCCTTGGAACCGTACTCGCCTTTCGCAAGATTTTTGGGAGACCCGGGGAGTGGCAGCATGCAGAGCGGCTTCAGCTTCAGGAGCTTGCAGAGTTGCAGCAGAGCCGAGCCGGAGGCGGACAGGTGGGCAGCGTTGATCAAAACGGAGTCGCCAGGCTTCAGCTTGCTGCCAAACTGCTCCAGAACCGTGTAGGCGCAGACGATGGTTGGGGTCAAACAGATCTGCTCAGGCGTCAGCTGCTCCAAGATCTCCGAAGGGATTCGCAGCAGGTCATCCTCGCTGCATGTAAGCAGGGTTCTGCCAGTTCCAATCGGATGTCCGGAGGAGAACTTGGTAGGCTTCGGAAGGACCAGAACTGCATCCTCTGGCTTCAAGTCTTCCACCCGAGTTCCTGCCTGTTCAACTCTGCCGACCCCGGTCATGCCAAGGCAAACACCGGTCTTCTTGAGATCAGCATAAACCATGGAGTCGTCCACTGGTACAGCAAGCATTCGTACCAGCACCTCGTCATGGTCAATGGTCTTCTTCAAGGGCCGAGGTTTCACCTGCACCTGTACGGCGCCACCCATAGCTTGCCCGTAAGCATCGGTCTTGGGCGATCCCAGGACGTGCTGAACTGGCCCAGGGTGGTTGATCTTCGTTGCTAGCTCGGAGGCATTGAAGAGGTGCGTCTTCATGAAGTCCTTATCAGTCAGGACCATGGCCTGCTGATCCCTTTGCCGGAGCCACTCGGCGAAGCCCTCTTCATGCGTCTGGTTTCCTGTGATGATCCGGTCCTTCAAGCTCACAATTGCTTTCTCATCGGCCTCCTTGCTGCGGGGTTCGAAGTGATGCCTGCCACCCGCAAATCCCTCCACGAACTCCTCTTCCGCAGACTTCTCGGCTCGGCCGGTGGTATCGTAGCGCCGGCGCTTCTCCTGGTCTGTCAAGACATTGTAGGCCTTGTTGAGGAGCTGAAACTTCTTTGGGTCTCCGCCCTTGTCCGGGTGCTCGGCGAGGACCTTTGCACGAAACTTGGACCTGATCTCGTGGAGAGTGGCATCCCGGCCCACGCCAATGAGCTGATAGTAGTCGGCCTCGGACATCGCTTCAAAAGAAGTAGACTGGGGCAGAGACACTCGCGTTCTTGAGCCGAACCTTCAACTTTCGACAGCAGCTCCAAGAAAGCTTGGAAGGGCACATAACGGCAGATTGCTCGTACCCGTCTTCATAACACGTCTCCTAAACCGTGTGTGCGTGTGTGTAAGTCAGGGCTTGGGGCAGTGAGACGTGCGCACCCCTGGCATCACCAACTGCCTGCTCCAGAGTTCGGACCTTCACAGTGGGCATTTCCTCTGCACAGACGGGCAAGGCCCCTTAGTTCCTTCTTGAGGCCAAGGCTGCGAACCAAAGTCAGAGGCAAAGTGGTGTCCTCAAGACGGGGATGGACTGGGTATATTTGCTGGACTCCCGTCAGCTGAGGCAGCGTCGGTAACAGGACCTTGCCACAGTTCATTCACAAGATCCTCGGGATCATCGCTGCGAACCTGACAGAGGATCAGACAACCCGACCCGACGCAGCCATTCTGTCCGAAGAGGCCTTGTATCTCACGAGATCGACTTCGAGCAGGCATGGTGACATGAAATTCCCCACTGTGCCGAACGCATTTGCCTTGCCTTCCTGGGGTGTTGGCTGTGAGTTGTGGATGTGAGTAAAAGGAGCATCTGCATTGTTGGCTTGAAGACTAGTCTTCTCGAAGACTGCCCCCTTGGGGCTTGAGCAAATGGTTAGCGAAACTTCGATTGCCAGAGCGTACGATGACTGACATGGCAAGACAGTAACAGCACACATCTACGGAACCAGCAGAGCGCTCCTTTCTGGAAGACGTGCGTCTGGACCATTTCCCTTAACTCATTCCGTTTGGCGTGACACGTAAACTCCTGACCCCGGAACGTTTCCTCATGATGAAGACATGTTTACACAGCAGAATCGCAGGTGCGTCAGACGGCCTTTTGCAAGGCCAGCTCCTGCACAGTTATGGCAACCAGGTGCATAAAATGTTGCCACGACGAGCTAGTTCAAGCGGCTTCACGCAAAGCATCAATCACACGACATATATGCATGTACAGATACTTACCTCTCCCGCCCTCTGTGGGCGGTTGGGTGCGACAAGGGTGCAATGCATGCTGTACTGTACTGCTGATACATCACGTGTCCTGTATGTGAAGGCAAATACGCAAGGGATCGTATGTTTTGCATCTGTTTCTATTTGACTGTATGATTGTATGTGTTCTGTGAGGATTTCTGCTGCCATGATGATCCGTGTGTCCATGCTTGTATCTAGCATTTTGCGCCATTGCCATCGCGGCTCTTGCCGGAAGCTTCACAGGCAAGCGCTGCGCTGGGAAACCACAGTGCAGACGGCTTCCCAGGCCTTCTCCATTTGCTTCAGCAGGGTCTCAACATGGCACACTTCCTGCAAAGGGCATGCCGACGAAAGGCTTCGTGATGTCAGGCAGACCGGACCGGGCCTGTTCGGAACTGTTTGGCAGTGCCTGGCCAGACAGATGGTCAGCTCAAGTCTCCAGTCTATCAGTCTATCCCTATGCTTCTAGGGCATATACGGCATTTGCGTCGTGTCTGATTGCAACGCTCTTCAGCTGATCACCAGCAAACGCCGTGTAGAAGTCTGCACTGGCTCTGTGTGTTACGGGAGCGTCGTGGCTGTGCCAAGCACAGCTTCATTGCGATGGCAGATGCAGCCTCCCTTCTCACCATGCGCAATCAATTGAATTCGTCCAATTTGGGAACCTTTGTGGCTATGGCCCATGATGGCAAAGACTGCCATGGCTCGTTTCTTGTCGCTCAGAGTACACAAATGGTGTGTAGACTGCCCCCTTTGAATCCCTGCCTTCTGTTCCTCACCTTTCTTTTGCTGCAGGTCCGCAATGAGCTCCAGGAATGCAGCTTCTTTTTCTTGCAAATCCAAGCGCATGTCCTGGACGTCTAGCAGCACATGGGTAGTGGCTCTGCAATGCTCTGCCCCTGCCGTCCTGCAGGCGCGTCTTCTCCTCGGGGCTGCAGTTGTCTTTGTGCTCTAGGCGAGCTTTGATCTGCCTAGCACGGCATTGTGGCGAAGGCTACTCCCAGACGTCAGAGACTCTCCAAGTCGGCCTTTGGTTCTTCTGCGATGCGTTCTTCAGCCCTTGGAGAGTCTCCAGCGCTCTGGTGAGCTGCAGCTCGTTCATGCCCTCGATCTCCTGGCAAAGCCACGGCGAAAAAACGGCGATTCAGCTATGGATCGGTTGTCCTTCTTGACAGCTTCCATTACCTGCACCAGCGCTTCAGACATAAACAAGGTCCTTCCACCTGCCTTCCGTTCGAAGCGAAGATACGCATTATCATATTCTGCTCTGGTGACATCGAAGCAGCATCCACGCAACAGCAAACGCAGATGAACCTCGTTCACGTCGAAGCGCGCTTCCGGCAGAGGCCTCGATTCACAACACACACCCGAGATCAAAATACTGCCCGTTTGCCGACAGTGTGGCGAAGCTGTCACCATGCTCGATCTCAGAGATCTGCTGACGAGAAGGTGGCATCCAGTCCATGAGGCACTCAACTGCCTGAAGTTTGAAGACTGAGAAACACGGTTTTTGTCAAAGGAGCACGCTCTATTCTTCTATGGGCTTCTGCTTCGCCTATGATACTACAGTTACTACAGCATCTCATGCAGTGTACAAACATTGCCAGACTCACCTGTGCGCCCAAGGTTTCTGCGCACAGGCTCCAAGCTTTCACAGCTACCGGCCTTCACGTCCTTTTCGTCACAGGCAGCCATGTAATGCACCGAAGAGGCAGCCATCGCCTGCACCATTAGCAAAGGCCAACCCACAAGCAATACGAAGAATGTAGCATGACCTTGCCTGCGCAAAGGCAGATGCAGGACCGGGGGCCGTAGGTTTGCCACGCTTCGATATGGTTGTGATCGCACAAGTCCTCGCATCGCAACAGCATGTCTGGCTGAACACTGCACCTAAAACGAGCACGAAGCAGTCCTATCGCTCACGGCAATCTCTGTCGCCATCAGCATACCCTGCCCGGATGCTCATCATGGTCACAAGCAAGACTCCAACTGCAGACAGATTTCAACCAGGGGGGGGGCCAAGCATACCCGGCCGAAGCGAAGACTGATCGCTCAAGCAAGGCTAGTATACGGTATTGATGGGATATGGCAGTATGATGGTCTTGGCCCCTTGGCCATCTGCTTACGTCGCCTGATTCCAAGAACAGCTGATGCGACACGCGAACATGTGACGGCGACCTCAGGCTACGATCGTTGCTTCTCATAGGCCTTGCCGCTGTGTCCGCCGAAGACGAAAAGGTGTGGCTTCGTGGATGCAGGCATCTGGCCTTCAGAGCCAGGAGACGGAGAGATATCCCGGAGCTTACGGTTCAGTCGCACCTGTGAGGCCGCATTTGCTCGTCTCGGTGGAGATCATGCCTGCGAGTCCAGATGTGTTCGACCCATACTGAGCCTGAAACCAATAAACCCTGATAAACGGACCTTCGACGTCTCCGGAAGATGGCTCAGAGTGGGGAAACGGCTCAAGGCAAGTTTTCCAAATGAACCTAGAAAGAGAACGACGTGTTGTCTATTCCATGACAGTCTATTAAGTGTTTTAATGAATCCTGTCTGTCGTGGTCTTGTATCGACAGCCCGCGGGGGCTCAATCCTGCAAGGCTGAGCCTAGATCCGACCAGCTGCGCTTGAAAGGCACAACTGACACTTACGATGCCTTCAGACCACTTTCGGTCCCTTTGTGCCCTTCCTTTTTGCGGCATGTTGTGCTGTGGCTGAGAGCAGGCCGCGCAGGTGGTAACCGCCCAATGCGGATCCACCTCTTGGACAAAGGCTTGCAAGGCCTGCTTCCGTCCAAGCCAAGCACTTGGGAGGAAGGAAGCTGGCCCAGCTTGGCCGGAAAATGCTGCGACTACTTGTCGATTCTTATAGAATCGGCGCGTGCATCATGCAACCAGGACTTGCTGTACGCAGCCTAGTCTCGAGTCTCGACCTAGGGCGCGATGCCTTCCTTCGAAGGATCACTGGGTGGCTCCTAGTCACTCAGGACAAGAACTGCATCTGTATGTGTCAGCTGTCAGCTCTCTCCAATTGACGACACGAAAACCCCGCACCTTCAGCTGGTGTGTTTAGCGTGAAGCTGCCATGGCGGCGCTGCCATGTTCGGTAGTACCTCAGGAATTATTTTTCTTATCAGGTAGTACCTCAAGAATCAGTAGAAGCGATGAATGTCAGCCAGGTCACTGCAGACAGAGCTCCCAGTTTATCCTGGGACGAGTTGGACATGCCCGTGGGTGCTATGGCACCAAGTGAGATTTTAGGGTGTTGCTGGTTCGCATGATTCGTCAATGCGGCCAGGGAGCTTGAGGCAGAGACCCAGCAACAGCAGCATCCATGTCACCGAACTGCCTCATCACGCAGATGCATATGTGAACGGATTGTGCCCCCACAATTAAATTGGACGCTTGAAACCGTAATTAAGTCGGGCTAAGTGCTTGAGATGCTCTCGATTCCAAATGCCACCTCCAGTACATGGTATGCCACAAGCTCCCCGGAGTGCCTTCACGAAATGTCAACCAACTTGCTGTCCCAACATCGTAACATCCCTTGACACATGCAGCTCCTTGCAACACCTAGTGCATGACAGCTCATCTATCTTTACTGGACACCCTGGCCCGTGGCGTCAGTCACACTATGCCACTATGCTACTATGCATATGGTGGTCTGCTTCTAACATATGTGAATGAAGCTCGAGCCTGCAACGATCCAGGTGGATTGCAGAGCGTCCCCGAGCCCTGCAGGTACAACGACCAAGGCAAGAGGAGCCTCTACCACCACCTGTATCTGCAGCCTGCCGGAAAGACGCAGATGTTGCTCAGATAGCCTTGGATGCAACGAGAAAGCTACGGCACCGGCTGCGCGGAGTATTGCTTGCTGTATGCCAGGTAGCAAGCAAGCAGAGTGGCCTGGTCAAGCTGTTGTCAATCGCAACACACCCGGACGTTAGGTTGACACCACCACTCGCATTTTCTGGGGAAGATCTGGATGTCGATGATTATTCGTCCTAGGTAGCCTGAATGTTAATGAAGACACTGCAATACGAACTCACTCAGCTTCGAAACCACTCGGCTTGCCCAGTTTTCGGCTTGGCCTGGTTGCCATGTCGATAGCAGGTACGTCAAGAGAGCGTCCTCTCCTGATATCACATTCCAATGGTGCGGTCTTCGTTGGGCAATGCACACCAAAGGAATCATTGCCCCCCNTGGCCTGGTTGCCATGTCGATAGCAGGTACGTCAAGAGAGCGTCCTCTCCTGATATCACATTCCAATGGTGCGGTCTTCGTTGGGCAATGCACACCAAAGGAATCATTGCCCCCCTGCTGCTGATAAAAACACTCTGAACTCATTCCAGAAACCCTTAGCTTAGAATCAAGGTGTACACACACACACCCCTCCTGAGAGCATGTCCTGAAGAGAGAGAGAGAGAGAGTGAGAGAATGAACATGTAAAAGAACGAGAGAGAGAGATACACCTGACCGATGTCAACAGTGTAAACTGTCAAAGCGGCGTCCTGGGCATTTCTATCCGCCTGTGCATAACTGTTGACCTGTCCGGTATATCTCACAAATGCTCGTACCCGTCCTCATCATGAAGAAAGCACTTGTGTGGTCCGTACCAGCTGTGTCGCTCCTCCTGGTAATGTGAATGACTGTGGTAGCAGCACCTCACACCACTGGCACTGATGACGGCATCGGATCGGTCCATCTGAGAATCGAAATCTCCTATTGAGAATGTCCCAGATCTGCCACAGTAGCTCAAGTAGTTGTGTAGTGGACGCTTGACTGATCCTCGAACGTGTATCTGCCACTGTTCGACTGTCCATGGCTAGTGCAGTAACTCAGAAGAAGCCCTACTTGTCTCGGTCAATCTCTGCAGTACTGGACAACACAGCTCGATCATGTGGCAAATTGACATTACACTCTCCACGGCACGGGCCCTGTTTGCATCTGATTCCTAAACGAGCGGGTTGAGTCAGCGGCCTGATGATGTCGCTGAGTTCTTCTTCAGGACATGCTGTACAAGCTGCAAAGTACTGAAGAAACGACGTTTAGGTCCTCGTGTCTCTTGAACAACACGATCCCCGTGTTTCTTCAGGAAGTTTAACATCTATTGTGCTCGGTTAGGAACGTAGTCATCCTGCAGCTGCTGAGTCGCAGTCATGCGTGCACGAAACTGTTTTCTAAAATCCGGGATCACTTTGATCCGGACGCCATCCGCGTCCTCATCTAGCATTCTAAGGTGCTTTTTGGTTTTCTGAGGTTGTTCCTCAGTCTGTTCCGTCATCTCAGGGCGTCCTTTGTGTTCCGGATGTGACTTGCATGATCCAATGCTTGAAGCACTGCCAAACTCATCAGAATCGAGCACACACTCGTTATCCGAACTGGGTGGCGCAAGGTCCTCCGAGTTTGGTGTTGAGAAGTCCTTGTAGTCGTCGTCGAAGGTCACTGATTGTGGCTGGCTTTCTAGATCAGAGCTACAAATCTTCGCGGAATCCGGCTGGACATGATCTCCTGTTCCGTACAGGAGAACCTGATGTACTGTCAACAAAGCTTGAGCAGAATGCACTGGAAAGAGAGAGAAGGAAGAAAGAGAGAGAGAGAGAGAGAGAATACATGAAAGCAACATGTTCCCGTCCTGTGGAAGTGATCGGAATTTTATAAATTTTATAACGACAGATGAATGCCGACAGAATTTAAAAGAGGGTGTGCAATCTGTACAAGACATCTGCGCGGGAAACCCCGGCCTCGGTAGATTTCAATTAAGTCCTCCACCTGTGGCCGTATCAATCGCATCGGTCTGGTGAGCCTAATTATCGTCCGAGTCCTTGCTGAAAATCCTGAAAGAACATGTTCTCGACTGCCCACGGACTGCAATGTACGTAACACAGTAGTGTCCGTTGGCTGAATGGTGGTGATCGTGCCTTGTACCACAGAACAAATGGTGCCTAGAAACTTNTGTTCTCGACTGCCCACGGACTGCAATGTACGTAACACAGTAGTGTCCGTTGGCTGAATGGTGGTGATCGTGCCTTGTACCACAGAACAAATGGTGCCTAGAAACTTCTCTTCATGAACATATTCCAACAAAATGGGCGGTCCGTAGAACTCGAAATTGAGCAGTAGTTGTGTCCATGAATTTCGACGAAGTCCTTCATGAAAGTGAAAGGCGCGATTGTCGGCATATCGTACAGCAGTGCACAAACCGATGTTGTGCAAGATGTTGCGAAAATTTCGCAACCATAGGAATTCTGTTGTTGAAGCCACAAGAGCGCACAACACAGGTGCCAATGCAGATCCCATACTGGCTCCTTGAATCTGTCCAAAAGTGAAGGCGCCACACTGAAAGAAGCTGGATTGCAACATGAAAGCCGTCAGATCCGGTAGGTCCTCCAAATGCATAGTCCTGGTGTTTCTGGCCGCAAATCTGCGACGTCCTCGAAAGACTCGAAAAGCTGAGTCCTTGTTGCGGAACGAAAGCTGTAATGCTTGTTCCTGCCACGGTTTCCTCCACTTTTCCTGAAGCAAAAACAACGTGTACGTCAAGGCCTGCAGAATACGATCACGTGGAACCGAATTGAAGAACCCAGTTAAGTCCTGTTGTGTCAAGTCCGTAGGTTCATTAGCAGGAAAAGACATCATGGAATGCCACATGGTACGAATCACCTGTTGTACCGACAGCATGTTGAATGTCGATCCTGGTGGAAAAACCACCAGCATAATCTGAAACACACCTTTCGCCAGGAAAGCCGTCAGTCGTGAATGCCAGCAATGATCACAAGCTATGATCGGTCTGGCTTTCATGAAGGCCTTGCTACGTTTAGGTAAAATGCGTGCCACTGGCAGAGATGCAGACCACTTGCATCCCCAAGCATATCTCTGATTCCATCTGGGGAAAGATTGGAAACGTGATCACATGATCGAGGACACGCCCACACTGCATCGATGAAAGACTGTGACATCCAGAAAGGTTGTCTCTAACAATTGATGGAAAGCAAAGGGACATGCCACATGAAGTGAATGCGGAAAATGGTCTACTGGTGTGCAGACCAGTCCTCGAAGCTGTCCAAGATCACGCTGGATGGTGCGCAACAGCTGAAGATTCTCCGATTGTAACGCACAGTTATGCAATTGTAATTGATGTTGCATCCACTGCTGAAGTCCTGAGCGTATACGGTCAGGTAGCGTCCACCTGTTACACCAGCGATACGTGCCCATTGCTTGTCTGAAAGAAAGGTTGTGTCATTCAAGTTCAAATCTGCCAAAGGAGAGCAAGGAAGAATCTGACGCACATGTGAAAACAAATGTCCTGAATTTCTCCTTGTGCCACATCCTGCAGTCGCACTCCTGTGTTTGCCAGGTGTCCATGATCTCAAAAAGGTCCTGAAATTGAACACCGACTTTGACCAAAGGACGTCCCTTGATCTCAACCATCTTGACAGAAGGAAGATGCAAAGGTGGAAAGTTCACTCGTTCACGTTGCACAAGAAATCGCAGAATACACTGTACTTCTCCAGCCAGGTCATGCGCAAGGGGAGGGAGCCTAAGAGGAACATTCGTGGGCGGATAGTGTCCCCTTCCGAAATTCAAGAATGAGTCGGAGTTGACTGATCGCTCTGGTCCTGAAAGGTTCATCGATGACCGCCACCAACCGGTCACCAACCTGCAGCGGAGATAAATGGCCTGCAGAGGTACCACGTGCGAACGTAACCTGCGAGACTCTTCAAATTTCTGTACGCTGTCAATCGATACAACGAGAGAAAGATGTCCTTGATGGTCGTGACGCGGGCATGATAGGCACCATGAGTGTGTCTGATCAAAGCATCTGCTTTACGAATCCTACGAAGTCCTGCCCTGGCTTATGGCATTCGAAAACGAACCTGTTTGATCCTGAGTCTCTTCATGACATCCTGAACTCAGGGATAATTCAAAAGCGGTCGAACTGCATGAATCAAGGCCGCTTCAGTGGCTAATAATGCAAGCCCATCCGCTTCATGATGTAGAGCAATGAGAATGCCTTTGCAAAAGTTCCGTTTGCGATGAAAGACTTTAAGAGCAGGTTCGTAATGTGACAGCTTCTTTCGAACAAGCTGTATGAATTTCCTGCGGCGTGCGAACTCACGACGTTGCACAGTATCAGAAGTAGCACCGATGTACAACATGGCCGACTGCAAAGTGGAAGTCACTGAAACACGAAGATACACCATGCTTTGTCGTTGATGCCATTCCCATGGATAGTCCTCAGGAACCTGAAATTGAATCAGCAAGTCTCGGATGTAACGAAAATTGGAAAACCTAGGCAGCGAGAAAGATGTCAGAGCACACGAAAAAATGTGGGATCGAACCCACATGCATCTGTCAATGACGGATCAAACACTTCTCATTGAGTTTGGCCGCCAATGAAACCGGGAGGCCCCACTCTACCGCGATCTTGCCCACTGGTTTCTTAATACCATCATCCAGTTTAGAGCAAGCAGCAACAAACTCGGAGGCAGCTGTGTCAATGGCCTTGTTCTTGCCCTTCCCTAAGGCGGTAGAAGCAAGCCCATCCGATGGCGCTAAGGCGGTAGAAGCAAGCCCATCCGATGGTGGAAAGATGTCCTGAACGTGCGGTGGCGTCCCAAAATTGGCTGTCTGGTCGTCATCCTGAAGCTCTTCCTCAGGTGCATCCTCGGGAGGAGGCGTAGAAACAGGCACAACAACTTGTTTTGGTCCTCCTTTCCGTTGGCTAGTTTTTACACCTTAAGGAGAGGCCTTCGGTGTCGGACGAGACGATCCTGACGCTTGGCCTTTCAACCGAGCATTCTCTGACTCCAGCTTCTGAAGCCGCGTCAACAAGGTCTGATTGGCCTGAACAGGAGCTTTCTTCCGAAACTCTTTGACAACGTCCTCTGCGAGTTTCTTGATGGTGTTGTACCGAGCTGTCCAGTCATGCACATCGGACGCGGGATACAACTTCTTCTGAAAAGCATTCAGTACGGTAACAAAATCCGTACCTTCCTGTTCCGCCTGATCCGAACGAAGTGCTCGCATCAACACTCCGCAGAAAATCGCCTCTTGTCTCGAGCGAAAGTTTTCCCACTGAACCGTCCGACCATGGGCCACCTGCCTCAAAGCCCAATTGTTGACCCCTCCCGAGATTACTTTGCACAAGGGAACGTCCATAATGTTCATGCCCGAGGTTCCCTGTTCCCGCATTAAGCGATTTGACACCACAATCTTCGGAAGTGTGAGGCCATACACTCGATTGGAATCCCACTCATGTGTTGTCTGCTGCCAGGTCCTCGGCATCTTATTGGAAGATCCTGAAACACGTGGAGATCTAGTCCAAGATCTGTGGCGCGATGCACGCCCCGACGAGAAATCCTGACTTCTGTGATGCGACCGGGGTGGGGTCCTGGCTGAATGCTTGCAGTCTGGCACAGAACAAGTACAGCTCTGATGTTACGATCGATGTCCTGCTGCGGCGCTGCCTTCATGATGATCTTCTGCTGCCAGCTCTTGAGTTTGACACTGACTGCTCCACCCACCACTCTGGACAGCATCAACTCTGTACGCAGGTCCTGACCACTGGTTGTAAGAAGAGCATCCCCAGCATATCTCGGAGGAGCAATGGGAGTACACTCGATCCCTGTCGGGGGGTGGTGGCGGAGGTGGAGGAGGCGGCGGCAAAGGTGCTGCCTTGCAAGAACTAGCTGGTGCAAGCAACGACGTCCTGGGTGCTGGGTAGGCGGTCCTGGGAGCTGTCTGCTCCGTTCTGGTCTGNGGAGGTGGAGGAGGCGGCGGCAAAGGTGCTGCCTTGCAAGAACTAGCTGGTGCAAGCAACGACGTCCTGGGTGCTGGGTAGGCGGTCCTGGGAGCTGTCTGCTCCGTTCTGGTCTGCCAACCAGCACGAGAAGCTGCCAAGTTCACTGCTTGATCTGCCATGTCATACAGAATGGAAGCATCAGAAGTGTCCGAACTCGGCTCTACTTGCATTGCACTTGCAAGTTCCACTGCGCCCAGCATATTCTGCCGTCGTCTCTTGTCTTCAAGAGCTACCCCCACAGACCCTTTCGGAGTACGACCCCTAGCCTTGGGTTTAGCTTGCAGCTTTATCGACCGATCGCTGTCCTCGCCTGAATGGATTTCGGATGTCTTGGTGTTCGAGGAAGAAGATGATTCCTCAAAATCACAGTCTCGGCGGTCCTGTTGGTCCTCCATAAGATCCGCCCCCTGTTCATCAACTGTGACACTTGGAACGTCACGTCCTGCAGGCGGCTGAAAGTCACCTGCAATTTCCATGCGCTGAACACCGAAGTTCGGCATTGGAAGGTCTGATGGAGACGGCGCCTTTTCTTCCACAGGAAACAACAAAATGTCCACACCCACGACATCAGCACTGGACTCCATGACTGCAAGAAGAAAGGAGCTACACAGCTAAGCGTGCAATCANCGACATCAGCACTGGACTCCATGACTGCAAGAAGAAAGGAGCTACACAGCTAAGCGTGCAATCAGAAGCCAAGATGCTGCCAGATCCCATGAGCTGACACTGTTCAACGCTCATATATCCAAGCTCGGATGGAGCACCATGTGGCTACTGGAGCCTCTAGGGGACCCGTGGGTCACGACAGCCCATCACCTGATGAATCGGGCCACAATTCAACAGTTGGCCCCGTAGGAGCGTTCAGGCCCACCTAGAGGGTTGGCCACCATCAAGTGCTGTGCGCTCCATTAGTCTGTCCCGAAGGAGTACGACTTGATATGGTACTGTTTTTGGGCCGCACAACGCACCCTGGCAGTTCGCATGAGCGATTGTTGCCGGTGGCGACAAGGCCGCACGCGGACGTTAGGTTGACACCACCACTCGCATTTTCTGGGGAAGATCTGGATGTCGATGATTATTCGTCCTAGGTAGCCTGAATGTTAATGAAGACATCGCAATACGAACTCACTCAGCTTCGAAACCACTCGGCTTGCCAGGTTTTCGGCTTGGCCTGGTTGCCATGTCGATAGCAGGTACGTCAAGAGAGCGTCCTCTCTTGATATGACATTCCAATGGTGCGGTCTTCGTTGGGCAATGCACACCAAAGGTATCATTGCCCCTCTGCTGCTGATAAAATCACTCTGAACTCATTCTAGAAACCCTTAGCTTAGAATCAGGGTGTACACATACACACACACACACACACCGAGCAGAAGGCTCTTACGGGCCTGCACCACAAAGCCCCAAGCCACACCACGCTTCCAGCGGAAACGCTTAATGGCGAAGAGCTCTACCAGGCCCAGTGTCAGCCCAAGACTATGGGTCCTCGTCACTGACAGATGCCCCGGCACAAGCAAATGCCATCTGCTGCTGGAGCCCTGCTTCACCCTGTCCCCCACAAAATCAGCAGAGGTAGGTTGGACTGAAGAGTCAAGGCCATGGGAACCACCTGAGAAAACAGACAGCAACGGCAGAAGCAGTAGAGATCTCTGCGGAACATGCACAATGCTCGCATATGCTCACCATGCTACTGCGATGGCCACGAGCAGGTGCGGCCCGGGACCGAGAGGATGGAACACCATGTGCGGATACTTCCTGCACGCGACAGAACAAAGAACAAAGAACCCAAGCCATGCAGCCAAGCCCAGAAAAATCACCCTTCACGTCCTGATCAGCATAACGACTGCCCCAACAAGTACGACGGGTGACCTGAACTGCACAACTGGGCCCAAGTTGACGCCAGAACGATGCGAGGTGTCAAAGATGAGCCGGGCTGCACCAAAATACAAAGCAGAATGCGCCCGAAACGGCCCACGCAGTCGGCAGAAGGCTGCCTCTCTTCTGGACCCCTCTTTCTTCGTACTGGTCTACCTGTCTACCTCTCTCCGATCACAACTCCGCACGCAAGGAACTGCAAGCGCTAGCCGCTTGCTTCATGAAGTCGTAGCTCGATGTGAGCAGAAACATTGCACTTTTGGGTAAGAGGCCTGCAGAACAACTTGGCCATGAGTATCAGCGTAGCACCAGCGAAAGGAGCAAAGTATATCCAAGACATGAATCCGGAGATGCACCAGAAGGCCATCACCTGGACAAACGACTGAGCTTTCATGGAACATGAGAAACATAGCCGCTAGCCGCTGAAGCGAAGGCGGGTGGCTGTGATGGTGGCAGCAGCCTCAGCGATGTGCAAGGCCAGCAGCTTCGGCTCGGAGATGAAAAATCGTAGCAGGAAGCGATTCTCCGGCGGCAAGCGATAGGGAGGGAGCGAAACCAACAGCACCATTAATCGGTAGACAGCCAGGACAGCGAATGCAGAGATGCCCAGGATGCGCAGGGGCAGTGACAAATGCAAGCTGCTGCTGTTCAAAGCACTCACCTCACAGGATCTCTGACAGGTTAACAGGAATGTCCTACCAGGCTTCAGTTCAGCTTGCACAGTGCGAAGCCTGGTACGTCATGAGCAGAAGCACCAGCAAGAGCGTTCTGCAGCACTGCGTTCCGAAATCACGGCACTTGTGTCTGACCTTATGGCATGCACCGAATCTGCTGAAACAAATTTGCGAGCATGCAGCCATCACACCATACCTGGCCTCTTGAAGATATCATGGAAACAACTGGCGGCAGTGTCTCATTGCTTTACATGTTCTAGTCCTCATCACCGCCCTGATGAGTGCACGGGCATAAGCGTCGTGATTATGCGATGGGTTTGGCGAGGATGGCTTGGGCTGACATGAAGGCACCTGGACCTGGTGCTGTGGCAGTTGCCATTGCTGCTTACCCCGGTTGGACTGTGGTTGTCCCGGGAGTGATGGAGTGATCATTGGCATGAGGAGTATCCTTTGCTGGGCGAGGTAGTGTACACGGTGGTGGATCAGAATTGCAGTTTTTTTGCCTCACTTCTGCACCTTGCCCTGTCTTTGTTTTAGGAGTGCTCCAGGCTGGAGCTCTGAGCTCTCGGAGCTTCGATCCGCTTTGGGAGCGTCGAGGAAGTCTCTTCGGATGGCTCCCCTCACCTGCAGTTCTGTCCGGAGGCTGGGCCAAGCAACGTTTACCTGAACTCTGAGCTCGTACGTCCAGCACCCCTGACGCTTCAAGAGAGGCACTCTGTAGTGCCTGGAGGGTTTGGCTCGCTGCGGTGGCTCTTCTCTCCGTTCTTCGCGGTTTAGTTTCGAGTGCTAATGGGAGGCCTTCGCTTCTCATTTCTCCCAGTCGCCCAAGCTTGAGCCTTGCTACTGCATAGTCTTCTTTGCATGGTTTTTTGTGTGAACAGGGCCGTTCCGGTCCAAATCCTACGGAAACATCAGCTCTTTCTGCTGCTTGCTAACTTCGGGACTTTGCACTGGTAGATACCAGACTCGTGGACCTATGCAGTTTCTTATCTTGCGAACAAAGATTGGAAGCAACTGGTGCTCTCCAGAAAAGGTAGCCACCACACGAAAGCAAATAAGAACTTCGGGTCTGTAGAGGTGTGCACAACATTGGCTCGATCTCTTCTAATTCTGGTGCTGTCGAGGTTGCACTGCGGGGCCTCTTGAAAAGAGTCAACTAAGCAGCAGACGAAGTCCCGCACGCCTGGAATCCTTTCGGAGCCATGATATGGCTGGTGACAGACAGAGCACATTGGAGGTGCATCGTTGGTGGCAGTCCGACGATGGTGTCGAATCCACTCTTCGACGCAGCTGGCATGAACACCACTCATAGAACCACGGCAAAGGCATGGCTGAATCAAAGGCTCATCTGTGGTGTCACGACAAATCCAACATTCCGTAGGCTCATCAGAGTCTGGTACGGCAGCTTCCAGATCTCGAGAACTCGCCTCGGCCTGAGAATTCTGTTGCTCCGAAGGTCCCAGCCCGGCCTCCCCGACCTCGGGCCCCTCGAGTCCCTCGAGCACCGACACCGAGACTGCGGAGTTCTCTCGAAACTCTGGGAAGAGGGCTCTAAAGGTGGAGGAGGCAGCGTTCACTTGCCAGGACTCGGCGGCAAGCTTGCGGCGTTGTTCTTCTGGCGCCTGTACCGCGCCGTAGCCCTTCTCGCTGGAGATAAAAAAAGACAAAAGACCCACGAGGATAGTCTCTACCGACCAAGCCGGATTCCAACTCTCTGGATGGAAGTCCGTCATGCTTAGACATAGCCGCTTCCCCGTCTCGAGTCTCCCACTTGGAGTGATCATGATGATCGCAGGTGGAGCGTGCGGGTAGGTGCTTGGAAAGAGAATCTTGCCATGGTAGCAGCCCTGGCTGTATGGAGTATCATTTGGAAGGGAATGAAGAACAAAGTGCCATTCCAATAGACTCTCCTCCCGGCGAACTGCACAGCTGCATGCACATGTATGGATTCGTGTCAGAAGCAGCGATCCTCCGAGGGACGCACCAGAAGCTGAGGGTTGCCGGAGGCTTGCAAGGCTTCCAAGTCTTTCCGCAGCCGCCTCTCGTTGCAGAGGGGCTGGGAGGACGTTCACTCTCTCATGTAAGTCTTCCCCCTTTCCTCCCCTTTGGTGCCTCACCGCAGCACTAGACGCCGGCGCTGAACTTGCAGGCTGCTCTGGAGGTTGCATGAGTGCTTACAGAAGGAACGTAAATGACTGGGCTCCGGAGACTCCATGTGCAGCTCTGTGCTACACTCTTATCTCGCGACGTGCAGCAATCTATGGTCTTGCTCAATCTTACCATGCAAATTTGAAGTGAAGCTGGAGCGCGACGAGTGTAGGGACATCGTTCACACGGCATGCCACAGCGCGTGGTGCAAGTTCAAGTTTTCTGGTACTGCTCTGTCATGCGACGCAGCATCAGAGAAATCTGCCCAGAGCCTTCGTCAAAATCACGACAACAGACAAGTTGTCTATCTGACCAAGGCAATGCGAATGATCTGCCTTTTGTGAAGGTCTGCGCTGAGCGGGGACCGCCTAGCACAGCCGTAGCATGGCCGTCAACATGTCAAGACCACCACCGAGCCAGCGACGTATTGCGAAGCCCACAGCGCGCAGGAAAGCGTCGAGGCGGGGGCCACCTCGAAAGAAACGCAAAGCTCGAAGCGACTTGAAAAAACCCTCGGCGTGGCTGGCTGAGGACCTGACGACGGGCGGCATCGGTGGCAGGGCTCCCCAGGGACCGGGACCCGCACCAGAGACCGGCACGGGAGGCAGGGCTCCCATGCCCAGGCCTTGAAAAAGACACCGGTGACCGGTCTTCGCTGCTACTTCGACCAAAGCAACTGGCTCACAACACACAGTGCCGCAAGCGCTGTGCCACGCTACAGCAGTACCAAGACATCTTCCACCTGAACTCGAAAACGACGACCACGACTTCTGCTACTCCCTCATTGATGCCAGAAATCAAACATGTTCCAAAAACCGGAAATGGCGAAAATCGTCAACAGCAAGAGGACGAAGCCAGCAGCAGCAGCAGCAGCAGCAGCAATTGCAGCTACGCTACCACCAACACAATAGTCGCAACGACAACAGCTGCAGAAAGAGAAGCAGAGGAGAGGTCTTCGCTTTGTTTGACGTGCATGGAGCGGGCTGCTTCGACTTTGAACATGGCAGACTTGCCTGCTCGTAGCGAGCGGAAGGAACATGCAGCAACACTGTTGAAGATAACACTAGCAGCGGCTCTGACCATAAAGGCTCTTGCTTTTGGCCAGTATTTACATGAATCCGGCATGAACTTGTCACTCGTGTTTGTCTGTGTGTCGTCATCTTCAGCACTCGTGTACTTGCACATTGCATTCATCATGGGGTGCAACACTTGCAACGGCGGAGTTCGAGTGCCCAGGCCTGGGCCAACCGGGGGCAGCGCACTGCTGCTCGTGAAAGGGGGCGCCTGGGCTGCTTGTCACGGAAGGCATCTAGAATCTACAAAAGTACCGTCCCCCTGGGGCCCTGGGGACCCGGGCAGGAGCACTCACTGGTCCCTTGGAAGCAAGTCTTAAAATCAGTGAGTTTTCAGGATTCGTGGATCCGTGTCGATGAAACGGAAAAGGCATCGGGATTCAAGTCAAGCTCGCCCCAAGTCCCGCCTTGGACAAGGTATCTGCGGCCAGCTTTAGCCTGAGAGGGGCGGCGCGACGTTGGAGCGCTGTCGCACCTCCTCTCGCTCCTTCCCTCCCTGCCTCGTGGTAACAACATCACCGAGGGCCTCTCTGTTGCAAAGTCAACTTTGCTCTCGCTTGCGTTCGGCCCGCCGGCCTTCCACATGGCAGCTTCGGCTTCGGGTCCTGCCGGCCCTGGCACTGGGAGAGCTCAGACTTCGAAGCAACGAAGCCACGCTTGCGCGAACCCGTCGGGTGGTGTTTTTCTTGAGGAGTCTTGTGCCAACTCTTTGTGGACTGGACTCCCGCAGTGGGAGTGCAGTATGTCTACCCCACTTTGCATACCTGGAATACTTACCATGATCTGATAGAGTGCATGGATTGCACTGCTCTACGAAGCGCCTGTCAACTCCTGATCGCCGCAACTCCAGATGCAAACATCATATGCATCTCTTCCGTTGAATCCGTCCCCAAAAAACACCTTGAATGGCTCTGGCTCGGGAAGCATCCTGGGACGTTAGAGCGGGCCTCCGGAACTTCCTGAATCGTTCGCAGCGTTTGAAGGCACGGTAGCTTCCTCGATCGAACCGGCGCCTGAAAAAGCAGCAGGATGCTAGCAGCTGCTAGCATGGCTCAACTTTCTACCCGAGCAGTCGAGGCCCCGGCGTCCCACAGGTATAACCACCGGGAAGGCAGGTCCTCGTCTTCCGTGGCTCCGAATCTCAGCCTTTTAGAAGGAAGCACACACACTCGAGCAAAGCGGGTCCGACATCTCCCGTCAGGCTGGATGGTTCGCCCATGGCTGCAAGCTGCACAAGCTCAACGTGCTCGTGAGTGTACGTCTGGGACTCTCATGTGTCAGGTCACCTGTGGAGTCGGGCTATGCACTTAAGCTGCACGGATACCATCGACGGCAGTATTTGCACGGCTGCCTGGCCAAGCGGAATTATAGGTAGGCCCATACAAGATCGGGTCCCCGGCTGTGCCTCTCCCCCCAACTGCAGAAGCACCGCATTTTGTAACGCTGTTCGCTGAGCCAAGCCTTTCCAGTGCAGATGGAAGCCTTGACATCACATCGCCACGGAGGTCTCTAGCAACCTTCGGCGAATCCAGTTCATGACGAGACGAGTCTAAACTTTGCGATGCCAATCGCAAAATAGATGCTCATGCAACAGCCACAAGGCTTGCAAGAGCAGCGAGAACGCGACTGCAGATCCAGGCAATGCCTTTCTGTACACAGTGTGCGCGCAGCGTGGTGGAGGGAGTGCAAACTTCTCCGAAAATCGTTCACTTTGTCATGTCGGTGTCTTCCTGGGCACAGTCCACGCCGCCATGCAGAGGCTTTGAAGCACGGGCTCACCTACATGGCCTCATGGTCAGAGCAGACAGCGTCAACCACCTGTACAAGATCGAAGTCTTCCTCGGACCTGCCATTGCAGTTCAGGAACGTGTTCAACCAGACACCCGCAACGCTGGCTTCTCGGCAAGGGGCTTGTTTTCCGGTTCGGACTCATAGCCAGCCATTCCACGTGCAACCTCCGTCCAGGACTTCACGGTGAATATCAGGACACCTGCAACTAAAGCTTGCGGCTGGTGGCCGCTTATAGATGGAGCACGCAGGAGGAGAGAGCAAACACAGCACCACAGGGCTGAGACATAACCGAGCCTGCCATCACCTCAGATCACACTTCGCCCCTTCACTCCACACTCTTATTCCCTTTGACTGTCTTTGAGCTGCCCGCCAGTAGCATGCTGAGGATGCGAGAGAGGTCCAATTTCACCACATGCCCAGTCCAGCCAGCCGCATCGATCACCGCACCAAACGCGAGCTTGCCCACCAGCCTCAAGTTTAGGCGTGCAGTACAAAAGCTGGAACGACGCTCCCGTCACCCGTCCACCCTGGGCAGAGATCAAGGAGCATGACGAAGTAGTTGACCTTGGACAGCGTATATCAGCACTCGCATCGCGAATTGCGAGACTCTGAGAGCACTCAGCGTCCGACAGTGTAACCCAAGAGGCCCGGCAGTACTGCCAAAGATCCATTGTACAGCGCACTCTGGGCAGAAGCCAAGAGCCACCTGCCACCCAGCCCATGCTGAAGAAAGTGCTTTGCCTATTCGTTGGCTCGTTATCTCTTCGTTCAGAATCTTCCGGTAGCATCCTTTGTCTGTGGACAATTTCCAGACGAATCCGCCTTCCAACCCACACCGGCTTCGCTTTGGCTCTTCCCGTATCTGTTTTGCTTCCCTCTTTGCTCGCTGCCATCGTACCTTTTCAGGAAAATACAACATTCTTCTCACAGGCTTCCACTGGCCCCCTCGTTGACAGCCTAGCCTGTGCAACAAGAGGCACGCCACTGCTCAAGCCAGTCTGCGATGAAGGCTCTCGACTTCTCAGATCTTGAGGTACAGCAAATGCCACAAAACACCTTCATCGACGTAGAAGGTTGACAGTGGGGAGAGACGACAGACCAAGACGAGTCCCCATCTCTTTCACCGGGAGCACTGCCTTCCCCCGGGATCGCCACAACAAGGACACTACCACCACCACCGCCACCGCCACCACCACCACCACCACCACCAGCACCAGCACCAGCACCACCAACATTCTGGTGCCTGGCGATCACAAGCGCCGCAACAACCCACATCATCGAATGAGGGACTGATACATGCAAGAAGGACAAGACACACAGCACGACGATGAGCATAACTGAGAGGAAGAGAATATCAAGAGGATTAAGATGAAGATGATACTGACATTGGTTGTCTCTGCAACATGACTTCCAAGAAGTGTCTTCAAGAGGAACCGTTCAGCGGTTATCGCTTGCTCCGCTAATGTCTAAGCGCGGGACCACGGCCAATCCGAGGCAAAGAGCTCAGGGTGGATGCCCTTCCCAACGTAGATCCACCACATCAACGGTATTCGGCAGATGACCTCCGTGGCAAATGGTTACGGAACAAAGAAGAAGTTGATATACATCAACGAATAACATGCTTAGTGTTCAATCCGAGAGCCACCACAACTGCGCAAACGACAGTGGCGCGGCTTGCAGAACCCAGCTCCAGTGCCAACTGCGAGTTGCACTTCGCCATGAGTGCATAGCCAATCCCACAAAAAACGGAAATTATTACCCACCTGGGCAGTGTCACATTACAGTACATGAAACCATGTCGCATGCAAACTTGCTGTTTCGAGCACATGAAGGATTCGGCGGTGAACTCCTTGACTTCCGCGCCAGCTGTTGGGAACAGAATATCTCCACCATAATTTCTGAGTGTCGGAAATTCGGCAGGTCACACGAAAGTCGGCACAGTCTGACATCGTGCAAAAGAGGTGAACCAAGCCACAAAACCACGGCAATGAGCACGATTGAGAAGCCCACTATCCGCCGAGGCTCTGACCAGCGAAGTTTGCCTCAGCACAAAGCATGATCCCGGCTGCACTATTCCCTGCTGCGAACTTCCTGGAACTTTCTGCAGCTTAAGCGGCGACTTGCACAGTCAAAAACCATGCCACCGGCAAGCATGCCGGATAACATTGCCAAAAGGACGATCTTTACGCCCAAATGTCTGAAAGCCGGCACAGTCACGAACTCGGCGACAATCATGACCTTGACACAAAAGCCAGGCATCGCATGATGCACAACATGAAAATATTTCACTTTGAGCTTAGAACAATAAATGCTTCAAGGAACGCCGCCAAGAAGTGAATACCTGGATCTAGGCTTACCCCATGGCTCCTGTTGCCAGGCGCAACAATATGAAACTACTCTGGACATAAACATGACGGCGCAGCACAGCAGAGCTACGTGGGCACCTTGTTCATCAATGCCGAAGGAAGCAGCAACAATCCGCCAATGGCAATTGAGATTGTAGCTATGTATATGACATGATACTCAGATCTGCCTGGCCGAGGAAACTGCGCAGCTTCGAACTTGAACTTGAACTAATGGAGCCGGCGAAGCTAAATTGCAGTGGCCGGCTGCGCTGACTACTGCAACTCTGTTCCACATGGCAAAACATCTGAAAGGGCGGGCTGAATGCCTGGCTGCACATGTCCATTCAGCCGCAAGGAAAACACCCCGCAGGCGGCCACAGAAGCACCAACTGCCACAGACCACAAATAGAGTAATATGTGATGCCATGCCGACACCGCCGAATATTCTTGGCCAAGTGTTGTGGCACTTGCTTTCATTCTCGTGAAGACATCCGCTGCGGATCCATTGGGCGAAGATTGCAATACACTCAAGCTTCCATGATCCTGAACCCCGGTCAACACTTCGGTGAATGACCAAACATGTTGATCATACCGCTGAAATTATGAGAAGCCATGTTCAGCTCAAACTAAAACACATACATATGCTTGAGAAACAAAGCAACCGAACATAGCTACATCATGTCTGTACAAACGAAAGTTCAAACGGCCGAAACATGAAATCACGTGTAGTCCTGTCCTTCGCTTAGCATCAAGGTTAGAGGTCTGAAAAGGGTTCCCAAATAATTCTATTCATAAAAATATCTTCCGAACAAAATAGAATATAAATATAAAATCCAATCTCACAAAATCNATCTGGAAAGTATAAATCTTCAAAGAACGTAATCAATCGCAGCTAAAGTCAGAGAACACGCGAGGCACTCACTTTTCTCGCAATGGTTGGTGTTCTCGCGGTGGCCCTGGTAGGGCGGATGCAATTTGTTGCATCATGCCCCCCCGCGGCATAGAACAGAGGCTATTAGCCTGTCTAAATATTCGGAATGTCTGAACAAACCAGGGTGGGTTGGGTGGGTAAAACGGAAAAACTGTTGCCGCGGCCTGAGCCCCTTTGCGGCTCGCAGTATGAGTTTCACGAGGATTCTTCAGTCAAGACATGTCAAAACATGCAAAGGAAAGCAATCATGAAAATTCATGCTGTCATGAAAATTCATGAAATCATGAGAAGGGAAAACTGCAANCAGTATGAGTTTCACGAGGATTCTTCAGTCAAGACATGTCAAAACATGCAAAGGAAAGCAATCATGAAAATTCATGCTGTCATGAAAATTCATGAAATCATGAGAAGGGAAAACTGCAAAACTTGAAAGGTATGTTTTCTTTTGATCTGCGAGATCCCCAAAGGATCTGACTCCCAAGAGTCTATGCCCCTCCCCCCCCGGCCCATCAGCTAGCTACGGACAGATCTACAGGGTGAAACCCGGTTTAGCNTATGTTTTCTTTTGATCTGCGAGATCCCCAAAGGATCTGACTCCCAAGAGTCTATGCCCCTCCCCCCCCGGCCCATCAGCTAGCTACGGACAGATCTACAGGGTGAAACCCGGTTTAGCTGGTCATGAAACTGTTCGAATACATGCTTACGTTGAGCGCTTGCATAAAAATTAGCTGGCACACGGGGAGTGTTCAGGTAGAGAAATCCTTTCGGAACAGCAAACTGCGCTTACGGCCCTCCAGAATTTATGGACCCGAAAGCATTAAAATTAAAGCTACTAATCCAGTCAGGCATGGATATGAGTGCGCTTTACAGGAGTGCTGCACATTGAACTCAACAGATCACAGCCGCACGGCAACATGGCCCACAAACTTTATGGAGTCTATGGTTTTCACCCGCACGTTAGCTTGGGCCTCCGTATTGAGTTGATGCAAAGCTACACGAAACCATTCAAAACGCTCAATTCACGGCAGCATGGATTACAGGAACTTCTTGAAGACTTGGTGTACATAATCTCCTTTCAACCGAAACAAACTTCCTTTTTGATCAATACGGTGATCTCTTTCTTTGGCGGGAATCACATCCGAGGGTTGTTAGCTTTTTGTTATGGACCGAGCGCAGCTGATTGCTGTCTTAAGGCCGCACCACCCAAAAACGATGAAGTTCTGTTGTCTTCATTCCTTTTCTTGATGGACCAAGCTGATAGCTGCGGATATGCCTGTGAAGCCATGTCTTTGATCCCTTCATCTGGAAGCATGTATCTGAGCACCAAAACGAGGCCAATGAATCCCGTGCACAGTCTTCATGCAAGTTCGCCTGCACGTAGGAGTAAACAATTACATAGATGGAAGCGACCGCTAATAATCCAACATCCGACAGAGCAATCAGGCACTGCTGCGTAGATTCCGTCACCTGGTTGGAACTGATAGAATCTAAGAGTCTGGTAGAAGCTTTCCAAGTGAAACAGGTCTCTGTATACCTTTTTCCATGAAGCTTTTGAGACAAAAGCCAGCATAGACATCCACTCCTCT
Organism: Symbiodinium sp. clade A Y106; assembly: GCA_003297005.1. NCBI lineage: Eukaryota > Dinophyceae > Suessiales > Symbiodiniaceae > Symbiodinium > Symbiodinium sp. clade A. Next base: position 24,307 of record BGNK01000103.1, on the reverse strand, counting down.
GGGGTGTACCAGCAATGGAAACACTCTTCATGTTCGAACAGAAAGGACGCTGCTGTTGCTAGCCACGTCACTAATGCCACAGGTGCAAGAATGACCCACTGTGACAAGTGTCAGGTACAAGTGCCAGCTACTGCCACCCCACCAAGGTGAAGAGCAGTCCGGGCAGAATCCATCTTACGAATCCAAAGAAACGCACATAGACCATCCAGCATGCCAGGCTGTGAAACACACGAAGATGACTGTGGCATGCAGGGTCTGGAGTAACACCACTTGGACTGACGGAGATCTTTGCTGTTATGCGAAGAGACCGAGGAAGACAAACGATTGCAAAGCTCCAAAATCAACAAGGAAAGTTTGATCGCAGGCTCGTGTCGGACAAAGATTGGAGGAAGCAGAACTCTGTCAGCACATACTGTCACGCAACTCGCTCACCAGAGGGACGGCGTACAGCAGTACGGACACGATTTGGGCGCGTATCTTTCCGTCGTTCTTCGTTGCCCGACTTCACTTCCCAGCTTTCTCGCTATGCCTGCGATGTGCTCACATCCGTCGTCCATCTTGGCAGCACGTCACCGACGACCATGCCTGCAGCAACCTTCAACAGGCATGAAGCCCTATTGAAGCTTCTGAGGAGGCCCTCTTACGTCCCCTACAAAACCAGTCCTATCTGGAACTCCTGATTTTGGAGCCGCTGAACACACAAACAGAGAGGCCCTTCGAGGCTTCCTACGATTCTGTAGGAAAAATGCGCACGCACAGCAAGCAATCGAAGCAGTTGAAGCTACAAGCTCAGAGCAGCATCCGCCAGCACATGCCGCAAAATCCTCGCAGCAGCGTGCCAGCATTTAGCCGCAGTAGACTTATCAAGAGCATTACAAAGGAGGGCGGCGAGCCTCATGTGCATCAGAGGTGAAGCCGTGTAACGTCTTTGGTCTCGACCCAAACTGCAAACAGCAGACGTCCCCGCCCCGCCCCCCGGAGGGGTGGAGCTACTCTACAGCCGACAGCATGCAGTTTTCTCAGAGCGACGGCCTGTGTCTCGCTCCCGCCGACACCTGCGCCGAGATTCTCTAGGACTCTAGGATGCCTGGAAGGGCCTCCTCAGTNAGGCAAGAAGTGGGCGACATGTTGCGGTGCAGAGGTCAGTCGAGCAATGGCACGAGGCCCTCTGGGGCTCCGATCCACTGCTCGTGGAGAAGCTTGTGATTTTTAGGTAAGAGCATCCCAGCTCTGCTGGTGACAAGCGTTCTGGCTGACAGAACGTGACGCGGCCACCGGGAAAAAGCTTGGCAAGATCACGGTGCAGCTCCAAGCCCAGATTGGGCAATCCGGATAAGGAAAANTGAACCATTCATGCACAGAAACAGGGCCAGTTCGCACCATACGGTGTTCACGAAACTGGTCCTCCAAGAATCTTTTGTACCGCGCGAATGTGTACACATCCAGCGGCTGAACAAATGCTTTTTCGTAAACGGATTTTCAAACTTAGGCTTAAGAAAAGTCCGATCAACATATTTGCAAATGATTCCCATATAAAGCGAAAGTCACTTATTGCAAGGATATCAAATGCAAGCACTCAGATGAAGGACCTCTCATTTTCGCACGGGGCGATACAAGTCTGGCGACCGCCCCCTTCGGGGGCGTGGGTGAGGAGGGTGGGAACAGTAGCAAGTACGCCAGCTACGAGCTACCGAGCAATGCAGCCTGACGGCAGAGTCGGGCACATCAGGCACAGACTACAGGAGACAAGAGCAGCACCCAGCACCGGCGGCTAGACGCGCAGCGCACCAAGCACAGCCTACGGCTACTCCTACAGTCTACAGCTACAGTGGCAGACAAAGCGGCCCGAGAGGGCATCACAAGCGGAGCTCAGCAGAGAGCTCGACGCGGTACGCAAAAGAACTTGGCTAAAGCTTTGGCGGTAAGCAACCCGAGAGGGCAGCAGAAGCGGAGCTCAGCAGAGAGCTCAACGCGGCACGGAAAAAGGGCACTTTTCGTAGAGCTCAACGTAAGACCAGCGGCAGAGACGTCCTGGCAGGGCATCCAAAGTGGAGCGCAAGCGAAAGCTCAGCACAGAAGTGGCCACAGCAGGCAGCTCGAGAGAGCCCAGTGCACAGAAGGAAGGCATCAGAAGCTCGATGGCATACAGAGCCAGAGCTGCACACGGGGCGTGGAGGGCGGGCAAGAAAATTTTTGATGCTCAGCTCGAACACTGAACTGCAAAGGCAATACATGGAATGTTGCAACTGCAAGGGCAATACATGGAATGTTGCAAGCAGTCAGGACGCAAGTTCAAGAATGCCAAGGGAAGCCAAGACATGCTGTAAAGTACTTCAAGGAAAAATTTTCACAAAGAACAAGGTTTGAAAATGCTCGCTGCACTCGCGGTCCGAAAACGAAAAAGGATTCGCAGATGGCGCTCGCTTGTCTGCTATGATCCTTTTCGTAAACGGATTTTCAAACTTAGGCTTAAGAANGAAAATGCTCGCTGCACTCGCGGTCCGAAAACGAAAAAGGATTCGCAGATGGCGCTCGCTTGTCTGCTATGATCCTTTTCGTAAACGGATTTTCAAACTTAGGCTTAAGAAAAGTCCGATCAACATGTTTGCAAATGATTCCCATATAAAGCGAAAGTCACTTATTGCAAGGATATCAAATGCAAGCACTCAGATGAAGGACCTCTCATTTTCGCACGGGGCGATACAAGTCTGGCGACCGCCCCCNGCAAATGATTCCCATATAAAGCGAAAGTCACTTATTGCAAGGATATCAAATGCAAGCACTCAGATGAAGGACCTCTCATTTTCGCACGGGGCGATACAAGTCTGGCGACCGCCCCCTTCACCCCTTTTTGGAAACCTTAGCGGGAGCCACAAGGTCCTTAAGGTCACAACCGGAAATGGGGCACGAGGGACTTACCCTAACGCAACCAACCTTACGAAGAAATCCGAAAGCGGCGCGAGAGGGATCATCCGCGATGTTGCTTTGGCTCGCCACACGAGCGAACCATGGCCAAGACGCACTGAGTCCCTCGATGTGCTCAAAGGCAAGGCAAGAAGGATCTCTCTGACATGCACATTCGAGGAAGTCCCCCGAACATAAGCATCTTGAGCGGGAATGTTATCAACGTAGAATATGCACCGACGACCAGCAAGGTACTGATGCCATGCCTTGCGAGCAACAGCCACAGCATAAGCCTCAATGGGGCCAATCCAAGGTTTCCTAGAACTAGCCCATTTTTTGACAAGATCATCAGGCACGACACACCCGAAGAAAGAAACCAAAGTCCCCTGAACCATGATGACCCCGCCGATAAAGTGATCATCGGCCTCACTTGAGCCGTCCGTAAAAACATGTACAACATGGTCAGCAACCTGGCAGGGCACATGGCGGGGCGAGCCGTTGTGCAAACGAGCAATGAATAGCCCGAGAGAAGTCCTCACGGCGTCAGAAAGATCCAACACTGGCCCCGCATGGGCCTTGGCCCACGCACGAATGTCGGCCATGAAAAGCCTCCCAGACTTCCCAAGAATGTAGGAATCGGTATAATGCAAACGGCCCATCAAGCTAAGATACCTTTTTCGNATGTCGGCCATGAAAAGCCTCCCAGACTTCCCAAGAATGTAGGAATCGGTATAATGCAAACGGCCCATCAAGCTAAGATACCTTTTTCGAGTTATGGAACCCGCATCAAGTACATCCTCGAGGGCAGCAATGAGTTCTTCGGCCCGTCCAGGCTTGTTCCTAACAAGAATGAGACTCTCGGCAGCACGCGCGCAACTTCGATGCCAAGCACTGTAGCCCTAGGCGCAAAAGGGGAAAGCTTATCGGAGGCAAACCTAAACCCGAGGAGGTTACACAGGGCAATCATAGTGTCCATAGTATTGGCAGCAATCCCTTTGGGAGACATCACCGGGAAGTCGTCATAAAAGTTGCACCATGGCAAACACAACTCAACCCCTATGCGCCAAAACAACCTAGCCAAGCGATTGAAGTGTAGAACAGATGCCGAACTGCCAAAAGGAAGAGCCTTCGACCCGAAAAGCCCCGGCACGAGCTTGACAGGGTCAAGAAGCGCAATCACAGACCAAGCACGTGACTTGGCAGACAAGGCGAACTGTTTGTAGGCAGCCCGAAGATCAAGGGTGGTAAGCAAAGGATCGGCACCAGCTTTACGCCAGCCGGGGTGCAGCACACCATCAAGCACCGCACCACAAGAGAGAGTCATTGAGACTCTGCCGGTCCCCTCAATGGCCCGCACCCAAATACGGCATATGCAAATAAGCTCGTCAAGCGCATTCAAATCAAGCTTGTCCATAGACCCGAAAGCTAAGTTNAGAGAGTCATTGAGACTCTGCCGGTCCCCTCAATGGCCCGCACCCAAATACGGCATATGCAAATAAGCTCGTCAAGCGCATTCAAATCAAGCTTGTCCATAGACCCGAAAGCTAAGTTAGCCTTATTCTCTGTAAAACCATCCACCGGTCTGAGCTTGCGACCCGCGGACGACGACTGTTCAACACCAAACCTTCGCGTCGGCACCCAACGGTCGCCATGCCTCTCAGAGAGTTGCTCAGGCGTCAAAGGCCCCTCAAGAATTCCATCCGCAACCTCTTCAAGGGTCTTGCTCCACAACTCATGTGCGTGGGAATCACCGGCGGATGCACCGATTTTCCCCAACAAGGCAGGCCTCAAGAATTGGCCGGCAGGCAAAACCTCGACGAGCAATCATCCCCCGCTTGAGTCAAAAGAGAAGTCGAGGAAAGCAACTTCGAACCAGGGGGCGCATCACGAAGGGCTTCAAGAAGGCACCTTTTTGCATCCACCGGNCAAAACCTCGACGAGCAATCATCCCCCGCTTGAGTCAAAAGAGAAGTCGAGGAAAGCAACTTCGAACCAGGGGGCGCATCACGAAGGGCTTCAAGAAGGCACCTTTTTGCATCCACCGGCGGCAGCACATGAACCTGATAAGTAAGAATGCGCTTGTACTCGGGCATAGCAGGGGCAAATTTGCGCCCACGAGGCTGGCGGGCAGAAGAAACAGCTGCCGCTGCAGAAGGCACCTCAGTAGGATGGAGAGGCAACGGGCGCCCGAGGTGCCTAAAAACAAGCAAAACAAATTGCTGGCAAAATGGTCTGGGGTAGGCAGCTTCCTCTTGCGTCGGAAAATGCATAGAACCGTCGGCCTTGCGAAAAGGTTTCCAAGGGAGGTGCTTGTGCCCGGGGCAACGCTGACGCAAATGGTCGATGGCAGGACAAGAGGTAAGCAAGGAGCGATGTGTCAAACGAGCTTCACCATAGCAACACATATCGAAGCTGACCCTTGGGTATGCTCGGACAAGGTGCTCAAAGCAGGGCAACTGCCACAACAAACTGGATTCAGGGTTCTCAACAGTCCAAGGAATCTTCAAGGTACACAGTAAATCAAGAAATTTAGCAAGGCCAACATAAATTTTGTTGGCAGCCAAAACCTTATCAAGATTAGAACCCTGAAGCGAAGGAAGTCCCATGGGATACTGCGGCGACCGCAGGGGAGCCGCGCTCACNAGAAATTTAGCAAGGCCAACATAAATTTTGTTGGCAGCCAAAACCTTATCAAGATTAGAACCCTGAAGCGAAGGAAGTCCCATGGGATACTGCGGCGACCGCAGGGGAGCCGCGCTCACTGATTGAGCGCGCTGCCGAGCACGTGCCACAGGGCGGAGCAGCATGCACAAACAAAATTGCGTGATTAAATCACGCAAGAAATTCCAAGTTGAGTCCTCCGTGAGGCTGAGATTACACACCTTAGCCAACGGGTGATGGCGATTATGCTGATGGTCAATGGGCATGACAGGCACACCGGCCTCACGAAAACAGCGAGGCAGCATTGCCGTACCAGCACAAAGCTCAAGGAAAAGCGGCTCCTTGGGAGGTGGAACCACAGTAGGACAGGCAGCGGGCGCCTGCAAAGGAACCTCAGCAGAGGACACCACCTGCAATGGAAAACGAGGAGGCCACGGCAGCCGAGCAGGTAGCTGAGGATATTTACGAAAGTGTTCAACATCATCGTGTGAGGGCAGGGCAAACCGCAGTGTAGTCAAACGCGCCGCAGCTTCCGGCGACAGCTTGTCGATGGCCGACATTGAAAAAGCAACAAGAACCACCCGCCGACCAGTCCAGGCATCAGTGAGATGCACGCTCCGCCTCGCATCAAAGAGGACGGGTCCGTCACACACTGGCAAAGACACCCCTCTAAGCTCAGCCCCATCAATCATGCGAGTGCTGGGCCCATTACACGACTGTACCCAAATGGAGCCCTGAGTAAAAGACGACACAGGCACAACCAAGTTTGGTAAGAAGGAATTCTGTTGGTCACGGTGTGGAGTGGTTTGCACGCTGTCAAAAACAACAATTGTGGTGAANACCCAAATGGAGCCCTGAGTAAAAGACGACACAGGCACAACCAAGTTTGGTAAGAAGGAATTCTGTTGGTCACGGTGTGGAGTGGTTTGCACGCTGTCAAAAACAACAATTGTGGTGAAAAAAATGCGCAGGGGCCGACTGCCTGACAAAAGCAGCCAAAACCGCAGTGGCCCGGGGGAAGACAGCAACATTGCTGCGAAGCCCAACCTTGACCTTTGCAAAGGCACCTGTAGCAAAGGAGGTGCCACCACCTCCACCACGCGGGGGAGCAGACCGCGGCATGCAATCAAACAGCCTGAGAACATCAGCCTGTTCAGTCCACTTACCCAAAAGACTTGCTGCAAACTCCTCAGCAGAAGGAGAATCTAAAGAGTCGGCGGCAACGGGCGCATCTACAGGAGAACTGCTTTCAGAAGACGAATTCACAAGAACTTCCCCCAACGGGAGGGCGTCCTTGTCATCGGTTGCCTGAGTATTCAGCGGAGTGCATAGTCACTCCTTCTTGCGTTTTGGGCAAGCTGCATAAATGTGATCCCGTTTGAAACACCCTTTGATGCAACACACGTGCAGGCCACGATCGCACTTGCCATTGGCTACGGGCCGCTGACAGCGACCGAGATTGTGATCAAAGCAAATTGGTAGCCCGCGAGTAGTCGNTGCAGGCCACGATCGCACTTGCCATTGGCTACGGGCCGCTGACAGCGACCGAGATTGTGATCAAAGCAAATTGGTAGCCCGCGAGTAGTCGACGGCACACCGTCGGAAAGTTCAGCAGGTATGCGGACTGCGCCTTTGCCTTTGCCTTTCCCTTTGCCTTTGCCTTTCCCCTTGCCATGCCTGCGATCATCATAAGGCTACTCGGCGGCGGAGGCAATACCAGAGGCTGAAGCAAATGGCAGCCAGCTATATTAAGCAGTCCGGTGTTGCTGTCACCACAAGAACTTCAGGATGCCCTGCGGGCGCTCAAACAGCGCAAGGCTGTTGCACGAGGCATGGCACCCGCTGCTGTGTGGAAGGCTCTGGCTTCCCCGCTCTCGCANAAACAGCGCAAGGCTGTTGCACGAGGCATGGCACCCGCTGCTGTGTGGAAGGCTCTGGCTTCCCCGCTCTCGCATTACCTTTCTGAGGTTCTGGGGGCTTTGTGGCAGCCCGGGCATCTCGGTCTGGACGCAGTCAGACCTTCACTTTCTTCCGAAGCCGCAAAAGACCACAAAGCGCCCGCAGGACTTACGTCCCATTGCGCTGCAATCTGCCGCTGCCAAGGCGGTCACTACAGTC
>BGNK01000102.1:297663-368426 GCA_003297005.1 Symbiodinium sp. clade A Y106 | reverse complement strand
CCTCCCCTCCTCCCTCCCCTCCCCCCCCTCCCGCCCCCGTAGTAGTAGTAGTAGTAGTAGTAGTAGTAGTAGTACTCGTAGTCGTAGTCGAGGTGGTAGTGGTAGTGGTAGTGGTGGTAGTAGTAGGAGTAGTAGTAGTAGTAGTAGTAGTAGTAGTCGTAGGCGTAGTCGTAGTCATAGTCGTAGTAGTAGTCGTACTTAGTGGTACTGGTACTGGTACTGGTACTGGTACTGGTAGTGGTAGTGGTAGTGGTAGTAGTCGTCGTCGTCGTAGTCGTAGTCGCAGTCGTCGTCATCGTCATCGTCCTCGTCGTAGTCGTAGCAGCAGGAGTAGTAGTAGTCGTCGTAGTAGTAGTAGTAGCAGTGGCAGTAGTAGTAGTCGTCGTCGTCGTAGTCGTAGTCGTAGTCGTAGTAGTAGTAGTAGTAGTAGTAGTAGTAGTAGTACCAGTAGTAGAAGTGGTAGTAGCAGTTGTTGTTGTCGTCGTAGTAGTAGTAGTAGTAGTAGTAGTCGTAGTAGTCGTAAGAGTATGAGTATTAGTAGTACTTGTAGTAGTAGTAACAGTAGTAGTAGTAGTAGTAGTAGTAGTAGTAATAGTAGTAATAGTAGTAGGAGTCGTAGGAGTCGTAGTAGTCGTAGTAGTCGTAGTAGTAGTAGTAGTAGTCGTAGTACTAGCAGTAGTGGTAGTAGGAGTAGTAGGAGTAGTAGTAGTAGTCGGAGTAGTAGTAGTAGTAGTAGTAGTAGTAGTAGCAGTAGTAGTAGTAGTAGTCGTAGGCGTAGTCGTAGTCATAGTCGTAGTAGTAGTCGTACTTAGTGGTACTGGTACTGGTAGTGGTAGTGGTAGTGGTAGTAGTAGTAGTAGTAGTAGTAGAGCAGCAGAATCGTTATAGTAGTCTAGTAAAGGTAATGCTGCTGCTGCTGCTGCTGCTGCTGAAAGCTGCCATGTTCATGTTGCCGCCCCCACTAGAGAATTAAATGCTTTCGCGTGCGCCCTCGCAGAAAACCTCACCCTTATTTTATGTTTTGTTGATTCCTCTCAAAGCTGTCAATCTTGACTCTACCTTTCAGGAGATATGGTATTTTGTTATTCCTTGATCCCTATTTGAGTTGCTTTTGATCCAAGACATTTTGATTTGTTCATGATCCCTGTTTGATTCCGTTTGATCGCTCAGCCCCGAAGATCCGAAAGTTCATGTGGTCTTTGAGGCGTTCAGTGTTGAATCAACCTCTCAAACCTTAAACTGCCCGAAGTTTGAAGTTTGGCGTTAGAGTCCGTTAGAGCTTGCGGTTGAGCTTGCTGAGAAGTCCAGTCGTGCACTCGCAACTGTTCTGAGTTGAGTGTAGGCTTCCGCATGTGCTGCAAGTCTCACGTCGTTGTTTGGCAGTTTCTGGGTAGAGAGACGGCCAGCAAGCGGCTAAGGAGCTCTTGCGGAAGCCTCTTGGGCCTCGAAATGATCGACCTCGTCTTGTGTACTTCCCCTCAGGAGGCACTCCTCCAAGGGTTTTGGGCCTGGTTCTTAACCATCTACTCTACTTTTTGGTGGGGATGAGAATTGTTTTCGGTGAGCAGGTGTTCAGCTGTTGCGGTGCCACGACAAAGAGAGGCATAGGGGCTCTGTGGGCCTCGATCAAATTTTCGATGATTCATTCCATTCAGAACCCCGTACGTCAACATTACATCACATGCCAAAATAAGCTCATTTCGGATGGTACCTTAGGCAGTAGGGTCGTGTGGCTTTGTGCAAGCTTTTGCGGAGATGTTCTGCAGTGTGGCTGCAAGCAAGACTTGCTACAAGATGCCGTCTAAGGACAGGTGAGGGCTGAGGGCTTGCTGCATGTGCGCATGATATGAGCCGACATCTGCAAGTTCCCAGACAATCTGCCATTGACACTCACCTGAGCTGGATAAATTTGAGAAGGATGTATGCGACGCCGGCGATGCCACCCACACAGAGGGACGTCGCAGAATCACCCTCAATAGAAGTGGGTTGCCTTCGAGAACTCTTTATCGCATGCCCTGACCAACCTCTAACAACTCACAACACTGAACCGAAGCATCAGGTGATCGTGAACTTCACGAGCCAAGATGCCTGTAGCTGCACTATTGAAGCTTAGTGTGCAGTTTGATCTTAGGGAAGTATGTAGGGTTTCAGATTCTGCCGGTTTTGACGCCCCAGACCCTGCACCCCAGGCCTAGGCCCAACCCTAAACCCTAAACAGGGTTTAGGGTTTAGGGTAGGCCTTACGCGCTCTAATTTCAAGCCCAGAGCTCGGACCTTCGGGAGCCCGACCCGGGCCCTGCAAAGATCCCAGAGTTTGTAATGTGACTATTAGTAGTATTAGTATTATTATTGTATTATTAGTAGTATTATTAGTAATATTAGTATTATTATAGTATTATTAGTAGTATTATTGGTATCATAAAAGGATTATTAGAATATATTGTCTCCTGAAAGCCATGTAGGGTACCCTAAACCGAATTCAATCCAGGAGTGAACCAGTCTATCACCACTGCCGGCCGTGTTGAACTGTAGTTTCACCAAAATCCCGAAACCCACCTGAGTTTCATTCACAATATGAATGAATAAATAGATATGTATATATATATATATTTATGTATATATATTCATATATATATATATATTCACACAAATATCAGTAAGACAACGGTATCGACACTGGTTCAACTCGATCCATGGAGTCATTTTCCAACGTAGGGTTTGCGCGATTGTCCAACCGGCACACTAGTTTGTGCAGCTATCCACATTTCGTACAGTTTCGACTTCCAGGGCATTCTTCTTTTCAGGCCGGTGCTCTAGGTTGTCGTTCCAAACCCAAGCAAGCTACGTGTAAAAGAAACGACCTGATCTGTCTTTTCACGTGCCGTTTGGGGATCGTACTCTGTGGTTTGGGAAGACTACACAGAACACTTGCCACAGTCATAGCTTACTCAGCTGTTCAAGTGCACAAGCGCAAAAGCTCAGAACCCAAAAGCGCAATTCCCCACAGAAACCCAAAAGTTGCCCTAAAGCCCCCGCAGCCCATCCCATGGGCTCGGCGGGCCTCAGAGCTGAGGACATGATGGCTGCGGACGGGAATATGCTGTTTGAGGTCAACCTCGCCCAAAGGCCACGGTTAAGGATCAGGTTTCTGGGTTTTGGAGTCATGGGTTCAGTTTTGTACATGGGAGGTTCAGGTTTAGACTAGTTCCCTGTGATCTGACCGACATGATTCACGGCCGAACTTTTCAAGCCGTTCAGCAGCAATAGCAAGATTACCTATCTTTCGGCTGCTTCTGTGCCTATGTAGTTGTGCTGTTCCCTTTGCCAGTATGCTATGGCGACATGTGAGCAGCGGGCACGCGTTGTTACTGTAGCATGCAGGATTACGAGATGCCTCAAGCTCATGCGCGTGCATGAACCCAGACAGGGACTTTGGAGTTGCCATTCAGCTCTAAAGGGACAGCCGGCGACGAAGCGTGTCTTCAGTTTCTGTTTGCCACTGTTAAAGTCCACGTCAAGCCGCACTTATCAGTGAGAGAGCACGAGGCCGAAACGGCACAACAACAACGACAACAACAGCAACAACCAATACCACAACAGCAACCACCACCACCACCACCACCACCACTACACTACTACTGCTGCTCTTGCTACTGCTGCCACTGCTGCTGCTGCTGCTACAGTACTGCTGCTGCTCCTACGACGACTACTACACCTGCCACTTGCCACCTGCCACCTACCACATGTCATTTCTGTTCGAACTTCAAGCCCATTTGCGTAGGTGGCTGCTCATGCTGTCACGGCTGTTTCTGTTGTGGTTGTTATGGTGGCGCTGGTGACACACAGGCAGATGGCTTGCCACAGAGTTGTGGATATCTTTGATGCAGAATAGCTTCAGTCCCTTAACTTGACAGGCAGGGCCTGCGGAGCAATCTGGCCTATTTCTTCAATCAGCCCATCCCGCACCAGCGATTTGCCCAGGATCGAACGGAGGTTTTGCCCTCGCAGGTTCAGCTTCGGGGTCGTTTTGCTTCGTTCACTTCGTGCGAAAGTTTCACATGGTTACGATACACTCTAGGGCGCAATCTTTTCGTGACAGATTTATGATTGCGCCCGGTCCATGAGCTTCAGGGTCCATTTTTCTTGAAGCTGCCCGACAAGCATTTCTCCGTAGCTGAGGAGACGTGCTCAAGAGAAGTTGGGTTTGGGGTACGGTCCCCGACTTTTGATGACTGAGAACCGACTCAGAAGCGCAAAGACACTTAGACCAGGGCCCAGAGTTCCATTGCATGACTATGCCGTACGTGGGAATGTCTCCAAGTGAGACAGCCCATCCCAGACACCAGAGAAGTAGGATCCCTCGTCGTATAGACCGTAAACTATGAATCCTAAAGCGCTAGGCCATAGCCATAACACCTAGGACCCTAACCGTAAAAGGCTGAACCAAAACGATAAGATACTCGAGAGATGCCCCACCTGGTATGTTTCTGCTGGTATCTCGGATTATGTCACAGCTTGTCACCTTAAACTGCAAGTTGTCGAGCCTGCGCCAGGCCATTCATGTTTTCTCCGGTGGCCGCGAGATACCCCTTCGCCTGGCACATGCACGACACCTTTGTTTTGAGATTCGCCTACAGCCAGCTTGGGGTTCCGTGCTTTGGGCCTACACTGTGCCGGTTGCTGAGGGAGCCCGTTGCTGTCTGAAGAAATATAGGTGTGCCACTGCGGTAGACCCACAGCAGGTTTCGTCCGTTCTTTGCCCATGCTGTCATTCGCCCGCTTGAGGCCCGGAAAGACCGGAAAAGCATGCCCGAAGGGGGATGCCGCACACTGACTTTGTGATTTACAGAGAAATTCAAGAGAGATTCTGTCCTGAACCACAGAGTCTCTGGACCCTCTAGACTGACTCTATAAGTACTTACAGCCAGCAGGCGCTACCCTGTCCTTGCAAAGTACCCTTCGCTTTTTTGCAAGAAACCCCAAACCGCCCAGGAACTGCAGGCCTCCGGGCGGGATTCGAATGAGCTGCATCCCACCCAGCACGATGAGTCTCCTGGCGTCCTCTTGCAGGAGCTGGCTTTTAGTCGGCGATTGATGGAACGGAATTATCCTATCGAGTTTTAGGTACTTGCAGCGTCCAGTTTAAATCTCAGGAACTTCCAGGGATTTGATTTGGGCTTTCGGATTTAGGGCGGTTGCAGATAGGGCCGTTTTGGCGTTGGTGGACTAAGGGCTTCCGGTAGTTTGTGGCTGATAGTTGAAGGGCTTGCTCGGGCCCGTTTTGCGAATTTGTGAACTCATGCCTGCTATCTTGAGAAGCCAGGTTCATCGAGTACAGTCCCGACCATTTTCACGGTGAAATGAGAGTTTCAGAAATCAGGGACCCGTCGCAAGTAGCAGGACACCCAGCAGGATCCCTTATCGCCTCAAACCCCCAAACTGAACATCAGCAGGAGCCCACCAAGCTCCCGCTCCCGGCGGGTAGCTTCGCGATGAGCGAAGCAGAACCCAGAAGCAGCTCTGGGCCTGTGGACGTGCTAATTCATCTCTAGATGTCTCAATCTTAGATCCTCCAAGACCCACCAGACTCGCAGGTGGTTCAGGTACGAGAATTAGCAATGCAGGACTTGACCCTATCTGAATGCGGCTTGCTGCTGAAGGAGATTTGGTGGTACTTGGCGGGCAGAGTCCTGCGCCCTCTCTCGGCCTTTCAGCCTTTCAAGGCTGTACTATCCAATGTATCAGAACGGCAATGTAGTTCCGATTTGGGCTGACCAGGATACAGGGTTCAGCTTCTGCAGTGTCCAGAGCAAAGAGGGGGCCCAGGACATGAAAGAGACACGACCCCTTCTTGAGGCCACAGATCCCCAAAACACGGAGCAGCCACAGCAAGAATATGAATAGTAGTACTAGTTACTAATATCATACTACCTAAAACGAGGGACCTCAGATGAAGGGTTCAGGCCCCCGTTTGATCCTCCCACAATAGAAAGAAGCATGACAGATTACTCGGGCTTTGTCCGATTTTGCATTTGCTCGGAGAGTAGCAGGATGTCGGCGGACGTTTTAAGGTCCGAGCTTCATGCTTCTTTTGCGTTCCCTTTCCACAGCTTGCGCATAGCCAGCAGAATCAGCAGCTGTATGAGTTGCATGCCTCCACCCTGGCATCCCTCGAGAAAGAGCTCCTGCTAGGGGGCTTCACAGATGGAGACAATGACCGAACCTTGCTAGAAGTTGCTGCCCTGAGCCGGCTCTTGTGTTTTGACACAGACACTACAGTTACCCTCGGAGCAGACAATAGGCAACGAGGATATGCGCGGGGTGATTATCAAACCTGCCTGCGTGGGAACTCGAACGCTGGATCCACACATTGTGGGGTCTTGGGTTCAAGACAAAGTGCCAAACATGCACAACGCAACCCGCTCAAGCTTATGAACCCTCAGCCAAGCATGTCTAAGATGTTAAGACTTGAAACCGTATCACAATCAAATTCCTTGAGCGACACAGGCCCCGTTGGAAGCCGGCCCATGCCTTCCAACCTACCTGAAGTTCACGAACTAGATGCCCCTAATGCTGAAGGTGGAAGGTTGTATGTAACCGTCAACACCAAATCCAAGAGCTTCGGTAACAAACAGCTCAACCCAGAGATCCGGACATCTCCAGATTCGGGATGCTTGGGTGTCGGAGGGCTTCTGCACACTTCTTGAAAGGAGCCTCTGAGAGTTCTGAGAGCTAGACATCATACCAAAGGTTGCAAAGCTGTGCTAGTGGTAGGTGGGTTCAGGATTCCTAAGCCGTGAACCCGAAGGCCTAAAGTCTGACCTGCAAAATCCCAACCGCAACAAAGTGAACCCTAAAGCCTAAGCCGTATTGGAATCCCCTCCACGCTCCTCCGTGTCCCACCTGTTCAACTGGGAGGGCTCCACAGACACAGCAGTCCGACTGAGCGCTAGGTTTCGCAGTTCCAGACCGTAGTTACTAAGACTAGTGCTCTACCGATTGCGAAACTTCTTGCTTCACGTTGTGGTTGGGATGCTTCGTAAGACTGTTGCCTGTTGGAGGCTGTAACGCCTTCTGAAAAGCCTTTAACAGTCTTCCACAATCTCGGTACTCTTGGCCCAAACCCTCTCTGCAACGGCAACCACTTTGTTTTACTTGCGAAGTGGACGGGATAAGGACGGGCTCAGCTACGCGAATCCGGGTTCACGGGTTTTCAGGACCTGTGCAGGGACTTACTAGTAGGGTCTCCCGGTTTCCCCATGAGCGTTCTACAGCTCAGGTCCGGGGTAGACACTGGGCAAGCCTAAACTTCAGCCGTAGGATTCGAGGCTGACAAAACTGGGTCGGCCAAAAAGCCGCTCAGGCACAAACAACACAACCCTACACCTACTTTGGAGCTTCGGCGGATTAGACTGAGGCTCTACTAGGGACATTTGTCTCACTCAGCCCCGTTCTTGGGCTATTTGCGCGAGTGTCAGGGGCACAGGCTCGGTGCTGTGTCTCAGGTCTGGTCTAGAGGTTTGGGGATTTTACACGTGTAGGAGGGATTAAACTTGGAGCCATTGGCAAAAGCCCTTCACCCAAAATGGCCCAAACCCTGAGCCATGAATCCTGAAAACCCCACACGCTGCCCCCATGAGCCCCATAATCGACACTAATTTACCCCCTCACCCCCCACTAACATGCTTCCCCCCACCTGCCAATCAAGCACGCGTAAACTTTGCCGCACTTCCTCCCTCCCTCCCCCCTCCCTTCCCTCCTCCCGCCCCCCTTGATCCTCCCCCCTCCATCCACCCAACCCAGATGCACCACCCACCTTAAACATCCCCATCGCAAGCAGCGTCCCCCTCATGCGCCCCAACACTGACAACAGCGGCAACAACAGCAACAACCGCCACAACCCACAGCGACAACAACAGCCACCCACAATTACCAACAACCAACCGACCGAACTACCATTCCAACAACATCCAACCCACCAGCGATCAACCAACCGACCGGCCAACCCACCATTCAGGACCCCGAAAGCCCAAAATGAACCCAAAAGTCAGCGGTAAACGATCAGAATGCGCCTTCTGACTGTTTACTTTTGGGTCCATTTGTTGTTTGTTTTTCAGGGGGTAGGGTCCGATGGGAAACCTAGGTTGTTCTGCAGAATTGTCGGAGATTTTGGTGGCTCGGTAAGCAGATCGTATCAAAAGCGTTTGTATCCAATCCGCCACCACCGCAAATGTCTTCGGAAGAGAGTTGAGAGTTGGGGTGACATACAGCGGATTTATTTCTCCCGTGTCCACCACGATCCTCTGTGACTTGGAGGATGCGAGCCCCACAGCGAGAGCCGCGCGTCGGGGATCTGCCGCGAGCACAAAATGTTTAAGGTTTCCTTGCAGGGTCGAAACCCAGCTTTTGAAATTTGGGTTCTTATAAGGTATGTAGTCTTATTCTGGAAGTTTGAACTTTTCATCCGCGGGGTAAAGGGGGAAGTAAGTTACGCTGAACGTAAGAACCCCATAGTATTAACACACCGTTGAACCCCATAGTAATTACCACGCTGTTTCACACCACCCAACCTTGAGGGCTGGGTTTAGAGCTTAGCGTTTAGGGTGTTGGGATCACAGGTTTTCGTTGCAACTCCTGTCTCCCCGACCGGCGATGTTTCAAGAGTGTCCCTGCGGGATGTGCACAGCCTCACCCACAAGATGTTGCAGGGATGGCAGCTTGGCAGAGGTTGTTTCGGTGTCTCCGCTTTCAAGCCCGTCCAAGGCAAAAAAGATACAGAAACGGGTTCTGTACACAGTTTGCTGATGTGTATATGCCCGAAATTCATTCTGTGTTTTCTTCCCATTGCAGCATCAACTGCGATCGCTTCGGATGTAGCCGCAATGTAGCATCGGTACTAAACTCCTGAGCATTACAAGCGCCTTCGTTGTGGTGTCCTATCTTTCACGCTTCTGGGGTGTTGAGTTTTTGTAGGGTAATCTGGGGTTTAGGGTTTGTTTGGTGTTGGGCCAGGCACGAAAGGCCCGCCCCGGAATCCGAGTTTAGGGTGCTGAGCCTTGGGGCGTGGGAACCCCTAAACTCCCTAAACCCAAAAGGCTTCGCAAACTGGCTCTTGGAATTATGGTTTCGGGTTTCAGCTGTAGTGTTATGCTTCAATGTGTAGTGTGAGAGCTTTCGACGTGTTCCGGTTTGGGGTTGGGTTTAGGGTTTATGGTCAGGGCGGTTTATTTCAGCGTTTTGTCCGCGAGCCGCACATTGCTCCCTCAACACTTCTAGGCCGTGCTCGAAAGCTGGCATGTGTCTGATTTGTGCTAACAACAAAACAAATCTCTAGACTCTAAGCCTAAGCCCCTAAGACAGAGACGTTAAGTTATTGGAGCCTGCTACCTCCGTAGACTCCTGAAACCCTAAACCTCAACCCGACATCAGAAAGAAAGACACTGAACAACCCTTTGCGCCTCGGCTACGGATCATCTGGGTCCTCGATCCCAATTTGCAGATTTGGGGATTCAAAGTTCCAGGGCCTGGGTTTAGGGTTGTTGGGGTGATGGGTATTAGCGTTTAGGAACTTGGGCCTAGGGCTTCCAGATCCTTCTGCAGGATTGTTTCCCCACTTCGGTCGAAGCTAGTTGAATCTGCACCCATACTCTGCCGAATGTCAAGCAGTCCTTCGCAAACCCGAACTAGTTTTGCTTTAAACATCTTCGCAAAAGTCGTGGCACACCCAAGAAACTGCAGCCTACCACGTCGTCCAGAACAGGAGCACTATGAGATTGTGAGCCATTGACTATTGTTCTAAGCTCCGCCCGAAACTTTTCCCAAATTCTAAGCCAAGTTCGAGAGAACGAGAACCCAGCCAAGCCGACTCCGGAGTTTTGAAGTGGGAGTTGTTTCAAAACCTAGACATTTGAGGTTTGGCCTTGCCTTGTACGTAGTTGTCTTCTGCTTCATTGCATGGCATTGGGACGGGGTTTATGTTTTCTTACTAGAAGCACATAGCCAAGGATCAGCCTTGCTGTGCCAGCTACGAGGGTGTGAGTGTGAGGTTTTGTTTTGAGGATGGGGCTTCTCGGCCACACGGCCCATCAGGTTCTGTGACGGTCGCGCAATCTTGCTTTGAGAACAAGGTGTAGCGATTAAGATTTAGGGGCCGAATCAAAGGTTCGTTCAAGCATCTGCAAGGCTTGGGGCTACGAAGGGCCAGGCCTAAAGACGTGAGTTTTCAGGTTTCATAAGGGCGAGTCCGCCCTGAGCTCAATCCAAGACCCTCCCAAAGCTTGAAGCCCAAACTTTACACCTGGAATCCCCCAGAAAGGGGACCTGACTTGGAACAGCTCCAACATGCGATTTGCTTGATGCTTAGTTGCAAGTTTCGGGATTCTGGGAGGGTTGGTCAGGAAATAGACTTTGTTGGTCTCTTGGGCATTCGTAGCAGGTTGCATGAGAGACTTAACTTAGGTTTGAGTCAGGGCGTGGAGTTCAGCGCGTTCGATGTTTTACTTCGAGTTTCGGGTGTAGCACTGCTTGAGGTTGGTCGTGCCTGCCGTCACGACTTTTGCGGCGAGACTGCAAAAAAGGCACAGTTCTCCTCCCTCAACCCTCAACGCTTGACCCTGCAACCTGAGTACTGGGGCTTGTTGCGACAGGGCTCGAAAGCGTGAGTCTTACGTCCAGCAGAGCCGTGCGACCTGTAGCTTCATTGGCCCTGCTGGCCATGAGAAGCACGGAGGCGTAGGCAATCTGAAACGCAGAAACTAGAGAAAGCTACTGCAAAACTGTCCCCCGAGCCCCAAGACTCGAAGCCCTTTCATCGCAAACTGGGTGCCCACGGTCTCTGCGCTCGGCAATATTTCAAGCTTGAATAGATTGTATATAGAAGGTCTCATTTGGCTTCTCGGGCTTCTGGGAGCCTTTGACGACACTTTAGACATGGGTTTCTCAGTGGCCTGTTGGTTTAGTGTTCGGCGCTTTAGATCCTTGGAGGGTTCATGGTTGGAGCCTTCGGCCAAAATTGGTCACTCGCCATGCCAAGAGATGTCAGAGATTCACTTCGTACTCAGAGTGCGACTCCTTCTCAGTTCCACCCTTTTGCTTGAGTATCCATGTCGCTCATACTAAAGTGTATCGAGGAGTGCAGGTCTGCAAATGCTACGAGCTTTAGATTTTGACAAAGCCTTCACCAACGATCAAGCTAACAAACCTCATCAGGCAAAGGCTGGTGTGCTGCCAGATTACACCTTTAAACACCCTGAAACCTCCAAGCCTGTAGAAGCGCTGAAACCCCGAAGGAAAGGAACACCGACATTGACAAAGCTTTGTAGAAATTACCCCCGACCCTCTTCACCAGACACCGCCAGTAATACCTCAGCCAACAATTTAAATGCCTGGTTGTAGCTCGGACAGGCAAGCACAGATTTGGAGCCCAGGCATGTTCAAAATACTCTGCTCAGCATTGAGGGATTCAGGGGCCGAGCTTTGGGAATTAGGGGTCGAGAGTTGAGTTGGGTGTGCAATTTCTGGCATACTTAGTGGGAGGCGTAGCAACCTGCCAGCTCCACTTGTCACCAGCCCTGAAGTCCCGACACCGAGGCCCAAAACCTCACGGGTGGCAGGAGACCCAGGAGCACGGCTGTGTTGTAGTTCTTTTTGTTGCCCTGGTGCTGGTGCTGTATTTGCCACACCAACCCGGAGGCGGGAATAGGGTCTGCAGATGTCTGGTGCTGGGGTTGGCTATCAGGTCATTCGGTGTGTGGTTTATGTGTATGTCCGAGCCCGAACCCTAAGCATCGATGAAGATGAAGAGTAAGACAAAGACGATCACGACGACGATGATGGCTAAAGTCGCCACACAGCAGTTGTCGAGGAACAAGAAGATGAGGACGGCAGTTAGTGGCCATGGCCATGATGATTGGAACTAGTGGTGATGACGATGGTGGTGAGGGTGCCTGTGATGGACGTGATCATCTTGGCTCAAGGTAATGAAGGAGGCTTGATTTCGGTGTGATCATATTGTTGGTGATCCCGAGTCCCTG
Source organism: Symbiodinium sp. clade A Y106 (assembly GCA_003297005.1). Lineage (NCBI taxonomy): Eukaryota > Dinophyceae > Suessiales > Symbiodiniaceae > Symbiodinium > Symbiodinium sp. clade A. Next base: position 356,394 of record BGNK01000102.1, on the reverse strand, counting down.
AAACCCAGGCCCCTTCATGGGACCGAAGCTTGAAGCCCGCCTGCGCATGGCTGAGGCAGCCATGACTTTACCGTCGTCCTGACCCCGGAGGCCACTCCTCAGATTCGGGACTGTAGCCAGACTGTAGCTTCAGGGGATTTCTTGTTGGCGAAGGAGGGGGATGTAGGTAGGGTCTGCTTTGGGGCCCAAGGCTGAGATTCTCGGGTCAGTCGATGGCTTTGATGCTTCAAGGCTATAGAGCATAGGTGGAGGAATGGCGTCGGACTTTTTAGGGACTTTGCTGTTCTGATGGGAGCTTCTAGGTTTGCATTTGCAATTTGGGGCCAAAGCTTCTTAACGACAGCGGCTAACGAAATTATTGGATTCAGTGTGCGTCAGGGTGCAGGGTGTAGGGGTTTGGACTGATGAGGAATCTTTGTGTTGCATGTTTCCGACATGCTCGTGCCCTGGCAGATGCCAAGTCTAAACCCGTAATTTGCAATCGGCTACACCTAAACCCGACCATTCTGAGAGCAGACCCTGCAGGCGCTAGGCCCCAGGACCGGCAAAGCTTTGAAGTTCCGGCGCTTGGCCTTGATCCTTGCCAGGCGAGCAGTACCCAGACATTGGGGCTGCGGCCAATCCAAGCCTACAGCTTCAGAGCCCTAAAGCCTCAGCCCCCAAACATGAAACACGTAAGGGGTCAGACCCAGCGTCCAACAGCTTTGAAGGGCAGGAGGTTTAGGATTGAAGTAGGTTTGGCATTTTAAGTAGTATGGAGGCTCACGAATACCTTTCGGGAGGGAGCGAGTCCAGGACACAATAGCAAAACCCTCAGCTCCCTAAGCCCTACACTTTAGCAGCCTAAACCCCCGCACGTCCGATTGCCTCCAGGAGCATGCAGAATACCTCCACAGACTCCACTCGGGACCAGGCCAGAGTCAACACTGTTCAGGATTTAGGGTTTGGGCTTTAGGGTTTACGGTTTGAGGTGTAGGTTCCGGGTCTATGGTCTGGGATCTTGAGGGTTGCTGAAAGGCTGAAAGGTGCTTAAAAAGGAATGTGCTTAAAGTCTTGCGACGACAGCAAGCAGTGAAGCTGGCCACAAAGTGGGATTCTCGTCAGCGCGCTTGCTGTCACAGCCCGCAAGGACTGGTAAGCTTCTGCACGACATGTGTTGCAAACTGTTGCATGCTCTAGAAGAAGTCCTTTTGATGGGCTCCTTTGCTTCATTTTAAGTGGCGGGGTCTACTGAGCCTGGTGGAGCAGGGGGCCTCTCCCAGCAAGGCTAAGCAAAACGTAAAGCAAGTCTCGCAGCAACATTGCGGTTCCGACAATCGGAAACACGCAGAACGTCGCGCTAAAACTCGAGTCTCGGCACTTCCGATTTCCAACAACGATAACATTATCGCAACGTCGTTTGGCCAGCTTGCCAACAGCAATTAACACTGATGAGGCGAACACGACTCGCGCCAAGATCAATTCCGGTGGCAACATTTGTCCGAACGATCCATCAATCACGATGGTACAATGGCGCTTTTGATTCTGTGAAGCCCACATAGTAGAGAGGTTGAAACATCCACATGTCAGCAGCCCACCTTGAACCGCAGTCGCCCGCTCTCTAGGAGTGGGGCTTTCGGGCATAGGCCCTTGCAGCACAAACCTTGAATTCCGGCTTCTCAACCCTACAATAAGTGTTCTTCTCGAGAACTTCTGAGCATCCTTGAGTCCAAAGCGCCAACGTTCAATGCCATAGCACGACGCGAAGTCATGCACCACTTGAAGGCCATATCAGCGCGTCGGCTGGAAAACCTCCTACCAAGCCTCGAAAGCAGCCAGTCCAACTCGGAGCCCAACCCGAAAGCACAGCTTTCTCGCAATTCCCCAATGTATAGCCTTTAGACTCCAACCCCTTAGCGCCTTCAATCTTATAGTCTTATAGACCCGACGAGCAGTGGCAGGGCCTGGGTCAGCGGTTTCCTCTTCCGCTCCATCGCCGTACCTCGCGTCGGTCCCGTACCGTGCTCGGCCGTGGAGAGTCTTTGCTCGCTGCCTGTGTCTCAATGCTATTGTTGCATTTTTCCCACAAGTGTTGCAGAGACTGGTTTTGGGCAGGTGGTGCATGATGTGGGTTTTCGTGAGGTTCTTCGTATAGGACCAGTACAGGATGGATGGGTGCTTGATGGATATCGCATGACGGCTGCGGCGGGTCCGGGCGCCGCATGGCGTGTGGAGCCTAGCCTCGGAAATGTTTGAATCCCACCAGCACTTTGGGGAGGGGGGGGGGGGCATGCTCCTGAGTTTCGCGAGTACGTGTGGGGGAGGCATTTAGGTCGCTGAATCCCGCCAGTAAGCCTCTTGGCCGGTTCTTTGATCGCCGATACATTGCGGGAAGCATTGGGGCCGTCATGTTTCTGAATCCGCAAGTACATTGGTGGGAGGCATATCGGCCGTGGTCCTGAGTCCTGCCAACATGTGGGGGACGTGGGGGACGAATGTTGGCCGAGGGTGCGTGGAAAAATCTTTTTGGAAGGGGTTGCAGAGGAACTGTTTATGGAAGGCTTACAATGTTGCATGGATAGATGGGATGGATTGATGGATGAGTGGATGGATGAATGGATGGATGCATGGATATATGATGATGATGGGTTTGGGCGCCAAGTGGTTGGTAGGGGGTGGCTAGTAGTAGTAGCAGTAGTCGTCGTCGTCGTAGTGGTAGTGGTAGTAGTAATAGTAATAGCAGCAGCAGCAGCAGCAGGAGTAGTAGTTGTTGTTGTCGTAGTGGTAGTGGTAGTGGCAGTGGTAGTGGCAGTGGTAGTAGCAGTAGTAGTAGTAGTAGTAGTAGTAGTAGTAGCAGGAGTAGTAGTAGTAGTAGTAGAAGTAGTGGTAGTGGTAGTGGTAGTGGTAGTGGTATTGGTGGTGGTAGTAGTAGTAGTAGTAGCAGTAGTAGTAGTAGCAGTAGTAGTAGTAGCAGCAGCAGTAGTAGTAGTAGGAGTAGAAGGAGCAGTAGTCGTGGTCGTGGTCGTGTGTCGTGATCGCGGTCGTGGTCGTGGTGGTCGAGGTCGAGGTTAGTCGAGTCGAGTCGAGGTCCAGGCAATTCTAGCAGCAGTAGCAGTGGCAGACACAGTCGCAGTTGCAATAGCAGCAGCAGCAGCAACAGTAGATCGCGGTTTCGTAGTCCCGTAGAGTTTCGGAGCCATGGGGGCTTTGGGGGCCTTTGGGCGTTCCGGGATGAAAGAGAAATCCGAGCGCCTTTACCGAGGCACCCCTGTGGCGGACTTAAGCCTGAGGATCCTCGGCAAAACTCAACATCCTCAGAGAGAACGACGGAAGCCTGAACGCCTGGCTTTCGGGTTTAAGGGTCGGAAGGACCGCTGTGCAACCCTCAATCCCGAAACTAAGGTCAGCCTGTGGGTCGCCACTTGCAGGCGAATGGGATTTCGTGGCGATTGTTTATCTAGTAAGTGTTTTGTGAGCCTCTCACGTTAAATTGTGGAGTATCACCCAGGATTGGAAGCTTTTTCCAGAGTGGATAAGTGCCGTCAACTTCGGTGTTTTGACCTAGTTTGCAAGGCTTCTTGCTGCACGGTGTAACAAGCAGGCCTGTGGACAGGATGCCGTAAAGGTTTATTTCCTACTGCACTGGATCGGCATCAATGTCAGGAATTTTCAGGCCGTTGATGGGTGCGCATTGTTCAAGTGCTGAAACCCTAAACCAGAACGTGCAAAAGTTGGCTCGTCGCCCGAAGCGCCCGAGGACTGGCTTGGTTTTGGCTGTGGTTTTGTTGTTCGTACTTTGGTGCTGTTCGGAGGAGGCTCCAGCAAGCCAGCGACTGAACGAGCACCCGTCCCTGCCACGACTGCAAAACAGAAAATGCGGGCACCTTGGCAAAAGACGAAGCACTTCGGCCACGACTGATGGAGACGGTTTCGCTCCGAATCGTTCAGCCTCAACTCCAATACTGAGACTTGAACCTGAAGCCTAAGCTCTCGAACAACCCACCCCAAGGCTTTAATTGTTTGGCGAAGACTTCGGACTTGTCGGAGCGCATCCTCCATGTCATGTGGTGGCATTCACAGGAGGCCAGCAAGTGAATGGGCACCCGTCTCAGGCACGACAGCAAACAAACACGAGGAACCCCCGCCACCACAGCTAAACAGATAAGGTCAAAAATCGACCCCCCCACCCCCAACAGAGACAGCAGAAAACGCGCGCGGTCACGACTGCCAAATAGAAGCTGAACCTCTCTAGGACAACATAAGAGCCTCCACACGGGCTCGGTGTTGGGATGTAGACTGAAAGGCCTTGCTTTGCAAGCTGTTGCATGCAGATGCGTACCCCTGTGCCTTGAGGAGTTCTAGTGACAATCCGATTTACTACGGCGTAATGTTTACTACGTATGCCTAAGTTCGCTTAACCTGGCATGTCGTGAACAGTGTTCTCGCTTGCTTGAGTGCCTAAAAGTCCAAGGAACTGCATCCGTCAGCCGTTGGGAACCCTAGACCCACAACAGCTGAAACCCTCGGATCCATTGCAAGCCGTACAGTTCTCAAGTGCGCCCCATCGCACACTTTGTGAAGGAGTACCACAAGACACCATGAGATCCCTCGCTTTTTGAGGTACCTCGGCATCATCGGGGCCCAAGCAGGCAAGGTTCTCGGTCCTAACTAGCGAGCATCCTTATTGCATTCCTTCTTTCGGGTCTTAAGTTGTGAAAGGAAGGACATTTGACAACTGCCATGAGTACACCGAGAATTCCACGCCACAACTTGGCCAGACTGGAAGTATTCCCTGAACACATGGCACCTCTGATGGCAAAGTCGTACCGAGGGCGGTGCATATACGCTGGTGCATAGTTACACTCGAGCATCGTTAAGCTCCCGACCCTGGAAAAACATATCATTATATCTGAACCGAGTTCATGTTTCCTTGATAGTTTTTTTGGCTGTCGGTGGTCAGCTAGGCGTATGGCATGTTCTGAACGCAGTCTTCAAACTTTCAGCATGTTCGCGACGTCATGCGCACATTGCTTTGGGCGTCGGCGCTTATCCGAGGTCTGGCCGAAGCATAGGCCCTTTGCTGCGTGGGACACATGAGGGAACTCAGGTTCAGGAACTATTCGAATCGTTCGCGGTGGATTGAACCCAATTGTTTGGCAAGTCGGTAAAACACACCAGCTTCAAAGCCCTATCTCTGGCCCGACCATGCCCAACCTCAAACCCTTAGGCTAGCTACAGGAAACTGCCGTGCAACCACACACTCCAAGCCACTGGGCCTCAGGTAGACGTACTAACAAGTAACAGACAAATACGATGAAGCCCATGGCGATCCCACGAGGCCTCGGTGGAAGGGCTCCTGCAGCAGATGTCGGAGCTTTTGGGTTCAAGGGCGTCGGGGATCCCCCCGCTGCATAAAGCGGTGTTATACTAGGTTCAGGGCTCATTGGGTTCAAGGCGTTGGCGCTTCAGGGTCTCGTAGCTTGCGGATTTGGCATGCTGGGCCAGATCCTTTTGGAGGATCTTTTGTTTCAGGCTTTTGACAACTGCTTAGCTAAGCGCTCGAGTAGACCTTATTCATCGGCCAGAAACCTTTGGATGTAGGGTTTGAGGGTTTACGAGTGTTAGTCAGGAGCAGGAATCGAACAAGGGTCTCACCTTGAGATTTTGGTTAGCGGCTTTGGTTTCAGCAACTTTGGCTTGAGCGGTTGCGCGACTCGGGCAGTCCTTCATGTCGATACCGGTATTCATTCTTTGATAAATCTCCGCAACAACTGCTGTTAGCGGGTCTGGGGTTTGAAGTCTAAATGCAGGTGTAGAGAGTGCTTCTATGTACATATTATTTCACGCTCTTCCGCACATTGAAGAATCATGCAAAACTAGCTGCTCTTAACAAGGCTTAAGGCTGTAAGGGGTTTTGGTTCAGGCTTCACATAGAAACATGGCGAACGCAGCAATTCCAGGAGGTGGAACCCAGCAAGGGCACGGCAAGGAGTCCCATGCCTTTGCCAAGGCCCAACCGCGATTTCTACTTGGGAAGAAAGAGTTCAGACAGCGTGAACAGGAATAGCCGGCCAGCTTGCTTATTGACCCTACACACGCGGAACCGCACGCGATGGCTGACAGTTTGCACAGATTGTGGATTCGGAGTTTTAGGGCTTCAGGATTTTGTCTTTTCCCGTGTGGAGCCTCAGGGTTTGGGGTTTCGGGGCTCTCGGGCTGGAGGGTTCAGGGTTTCAGATTTAAGCATTAAGGGGTTTAAGGGGTTCGATGTCGGTCCTTCAGTGTTTGGGATTTTGCATACATTAAGCTCCTGAGAAGCCAATTTGATTGTGCAGCATTGCGGCTCTCTCTCTCTGACGGCCATCGGACGAGTTCGCGACCAAGCCGAGCAAGCAGCACAATGGTTGTGCCGCATCTGTCTCTACGACTAACCCGCGGCCCCACCGCAGGATACGACATGGGAACGGTTGAACATGACAGCTCACCAGACCAGCAAGCTACAGTCCAGCGAGCCATCACTCAAACTTGAAAGGGGAGCTACGTCAAGGACTAACTTCGGTTCGGCGGCTCATTTGCCCCCCAAGATCTCGGTCAAGTGATCTACCACTTCTTGAACTTCCTTCTCCAGCCCGCTTCTTGGGGCTTGTCCTCGCCTGAGTTGCCGCCGGCATGGATCAATCCCTTCGTCAAGGCCGCCAAGGCCGGCTCCGCATCACGGTGCACAGAGAAAAACATCTTCATGCTGTCCCTGTCAAAGGCTTTGCGGTTTTGCACACATACACGATGCCAGACATTACGAGCGCGTCTGTTGACACTGCACGATGTTGCTCAATGGCCTGTCGGTCCTCTGCATTGAGAGCGGCGTCGTCCAATGCCACCCTCAACAGCGCCGCCCAAGCATGTACATGAGGCTCTCCTGGTGGAGCTTCACACTTGCCCGACTGCGCGCTCTTAGCCTTGTCAGCGTATTGCTTCGTGGCATCGAGCACGGCTTGGACGTAGGGGCAGGCTTTGGGGAGTATGAACGTCACGAAGCAGGCAGCCGGGAGTTCTCTTACTTCAAGAGTTCTTGAGGCACAACCTGGCGATGAGATGCACGGCCTTTGCCATGTCCTTTTCGGTCCCCACAGAACACGCTTAGCCATCGGCCTTGCCGCAGGAGGGCCGAGCTCCCAAGCATCGATTGTGAAGCAGACGGGTTGCAAGCTATGTGGCTCACTACAGCTGCTCTTGGCGCCTGGGCCCAGCAACATGTTGGACCACGTGGTCCCACAGTTGTGACAGCGCTGTAAATGTAATCGAGCAATATGGGCAAACGTTATCACTGGGAACTTCTGGCTCGAACACCACAGCACTACCACTGCCAGTGAATTGCTGATTGCACAAAGCTCGCCTAATGTGTTGTTGCGCAGTGCGCCGGCTACTGAACACATGCCGGCAACAAGGGCATTGGTTTGTATTGCCAGCTTTCTGTAATCTGGAATGACTGCATGTGTACCCCCTTGCGTAGAGCGAACATGAACCGAAAGCTGTTGTTTGCTCTTGAAGGTGGCCCTGCATGGCGTGCCATCTGCGCACAAACATGTACATCGGAAAGAAGGCTCTTCCAGATCTGCCTCCCCTCCCTCTTCTGTTGCTGAAACCTCTGGGCTAGCAACATATTCAGGTGGAGGGATGCAGACTGCAAAATGTTTGAGACGAATGGCGGACACGTCGAGCTTGATGAATGGCTGTCGCAGGTCTGTGAAAATCCGCAGGGGTCTGTTGTCAAGAAACGAAACCAGCACTGCACCGTCTTCGAAACGCAACAGCTGCTCCAAAATGTCGTTCTGAAACTGTTGTACCCGTGGGTGCGCATCTCTGTGGAAACTGCCGTCATGTTCGCTGGTATGGTGATGCTCGAAACCAAACGTGCCAAACATGCATGCAAACCAAACACTCTGCAGTTCGGGGGATCGTGCGATCTGCTGATACCACCGCAATCTCTTGACCAGCAACTCATCCCTGCTAGGTGCGATGCGCATGTATTTGTACACTTGCTTGTTCGACACACGGCTTGGTAGCGAATCTCACCGTTTTCGCCCTGGTGTTTAAGGCAAGCGGCGTCACACATGAGCTTTCGAGCATACTTGAGCAGAGTCCTGCATTGCGGCATGGACATGCGCACGTGGACCACGTGGACTATGACTCTCGCCTAACACAAGTATTCTACTCTGTAGGCTCCAAACCTTCCTGAGGCTAGGTCCGTGGAGGCGGCCGACCTTCCAAAAATTCTAAAGCCCTCGAAAGCCTAAGCCCTAAGCTCCAAAGCGCTTCATCTTCAAAGGGTCAGATCGCCGACTCAGGCCTATCACGTCGCCCAGTCCAAGTTCGCAGAGCCGAGAACTAGGTCAAGGTGGGACGGCAGCTTGGCGCTGCGCATCTGGATGTGAGAACTTAGAGTGTGGGGTGCAAGGTTGAGGGTGAGTTGTCAGGATTTTTGAGGTGTTTCTTTGTTTTCGGCTTGGATTGTCAGGCCGGAGTTGTTTGGGAGATTTGCCGTGTTCGGATGTGCCAAAGTTCCAATTCAATTCCAGGACCAGAAATTACCTATCGAAGTGGAAAGGGCACCGAACAGAGGGTGCAAGCCAACCGAAGCACATCGTAATTCATGCTGCAGATGGTAGTGTCGACCAGTCTTCTAGCTTCGATCGCCGCTCTCCCTGTATCAGGTGCGCTTGAGTTCGTGGTCGTGCTTTCTCCCGAGGCATTCTCCGGGCATGCTGCCCGTGATTTTTGTTTTGGGGGGGGTGGGTCGCAAAAAGTGCTCCCTCGACAGACCTTGCACTCCATTGAGGTTGCGAAAATCATTGGATCGGCATTCCGAAAATCTAACTGAACTCTAAAGGTTTAAGAAAATTGAGGAATGGTACCCAGGTCCTCAGACTGTTCGTTGGACCTAGGACGAGCCTCCGAAGTCACTCGATTGAGGGTCCCTGATGCAGGAACCAACCCTGATATAGCTTACAGATGACCTAACATCGGCTATGCTACTTGTGGCATTCTTGTGCATTCCTGTGCCAGTTTGCAGAACTTTAACATGTAAACCGTATGTATGTGTACATAAGTATGTGTGTATATACACAATACTTTCTTGCTGTGCAAGGAATGCTACTCCATTCGCAATCATAAGCAAGTTCGGCAGTCTTTGAGCATAATGTCGATCGGTCTGTGGAACTCGGGGCGTGGAAAGTTTGTGGCTTCCAGGGATGTGAAACTTGTCCGCCGGATGAGCGGTTTTGGGTTTGAGAGTTTGGCGGCGTATGCGGGTATGGCACAAAGAGCGGAGGATATATCCAGGCTAGTGTGGCACTGACACAATGAGGTACTTCTTGCTGTGCTACACTAGTGCCTGCATTGAGCCGAGGCTCCATGAAAGGGCTTGCACATGCGGCGCTCTGTACGTAGAGTGGCTTTGTGACTTATCACTCTTCTAAATTTACGTCGACCCTGTACTCGCCATAAGAAGAGGACGCGAAGACTGGAGGCGAGCCTTCCACCAGAAATTCAGCAATCCCTAAACGGCAACCCCATCCCGAAACCCGAGAAGGAGCACAAGGAGTACCTGCAGAGAAGAGGGCAACAGCCAATTGCAGGCCTTACTCCTCGCAGTCGTATCGGTGTAGGGCTTCTGGGTTTCTAGGGCTTAGCGTTTAGAGTAAGCTTCGAGCCTGGCGGAGCAGGGCTTTGGGGCTTGGGGCTCCAGGTCCAGGACTTGGATTTTTGACTTCAAGATGGAGTTTCATGCCATGAGACTTCGGAAAGGATGATTTTGGAGCTCCAGGCTCCAAGATTTAGGGCTCTGTGGTTTTGTTTGTTGGCCTCTTGAAGGCAAGGTTCTAGTCGATTTCCACACTGCTATGTTTTGGGGGTTCACCTTCTGCTATTTGTCCCTGTTTTGTCTCCTGGTCGAGATCTCGTTGATTTTCCTTGTCTGTGCGCACACGAACAGAGTGTGTGTGTGTCTATATATATATATATGTATACATATGTGCACACATATGTGTATGGATATTTTGGGCTTTTGGGCTGAAACATTCAAGCCCTGTGCCGAAACACAGATGTTGAGCTTTTTGTTGGTCCGGATTCCCTCAAGATGAAGCAACTGCGAATCGCACCAATCCCCAGGCAGGCCCCACGAGACACTCTGCAATACTTCTCTTTCTCCAACATCAAGCAGTCGGAGCATCCCCGGAAAGCCAGGCATGTAAACGATGAGGTTTCATGTCACGCTGTTGACTGTCTTTGTTTGGCCCCCTTGAGGAAATAACCTGAAGCCCTTGCAGGCCAGGGGTTTTCGCCGCCCGCCAGAGCCAAGCCGGCCGCTGTGCCCCGGCGCTCGGCATGGCATGCAGGCTTTGAAGCTCAAGGTTTGAGGTCCGGGGTTCTGGGCACTATGGCACTATGGTTTGAAGCGATTGTGGTCATGCGGTGGCAAAGATAGCCACTGTTTCACTATCGTCTTTGGTCTACTGCTCGTGCTGCGTCTGCTGTCTTGCGGCTACTTCCGGTGTTGCTATTAAGACTGCGGCTGCTGCGGTTGTGTGTGCTATTCTCATCATGCATGCGATGAGACTGTTTATGGCTGCTCAATTGCTAGTATTACCCTTTGTGTTGTTTGCAGCAACCGTAGCAGTATGCTCCATATTGCATGCTGTCAGTATGCAAGACTGTTTGCATGTGGTGACGACGACGATGATGACGATAATGGCGGAGACGATGTTTTTGTTTTTGAGTGTCGATGCCGGTGCCGCTTATGATGGTAATGTTGATGTGGATGTTGTTGATGAATGTGGTGGTGATCAAGATGAAGACGATGATGATGAATACGAGGATGATGATGATGATGGTGCTGCCGATGGGGCTGGTGATGATGGTGGTGGTGATGGTGGAGGATGATGATGATGATGGTGATGATGATGATGATCAGGATGATGATGATGATGATGATGGCGATGATGGTGATGGAGATGTGATGATGATGACGACGATGATGACGATTCCGATTATCATGATGGCGATGACGACGATAACGGTTGTTGCCGTTGTTCTTGTCATGTTTATCCTCGTCACGATTATTTTGTTTGCTGTTCCCCTTCTGACTACTATGTTGGCTAGCAGTGTGCATCGAGCCCATGACTCTTACCTTTACTGGTACTGTACTAGCCCAAAGTCTTCTACTTAGAGAGTGACGGGTTCAACTGGTACGGCTTGATGAGGGTTTCGACAGTTTCTGTTCGTACTTGGCCGGGCTTGATTTTGCGGGTGTCGCGTGGCTCGCGAGTTGGCAGCTGTTGACGGCATATTTAGTGTTCCGTGAGGTTGTGTGAAGCTTCGCTTGCTCATGGGTGAGGGGACGGGGACGTGTCTGACATAAGGCTCATTGCGCTCTCTGACCCTTTGGTATCGCTACGAGCGAATATTGTCGCCTGCTCCCGCGATTCTTGTCGTGGTGGTCTCGCATGCCACTAGTTCGTTCTATTCTAAGTCTACGGTGTTTAACAACTCATCTTCAGTGTGGTTGCTAGGATAATCAACATCTGTTCGCTCGTACCACAGTACTTCTGTTGCGCTTATCATCTATGTACTTGTCTTCGTGCCATGCCCCATGAATAGAGCTTCACCTGCAGCCATTAATTTTGCTATAGTTTTCCCTGGCGGTTGTCAGTTTGAGGAGAATTTGACTAATTACCGGTTTACTGGCGGTCTACAGAAGCTCTTGTGAAACATTCCCTTAGCCTAATTCTTAACGCCCTGAAGCCACTCGCCCGCACGACCGTGCTGAAGCAAAGCAGCTTGATTTCCTTCCAGCGGTATCTAGAATTTGTTGTCTGGAGACTCGGGAAGACCGAAAAAAAGCACTGTACGAAGCATGCCAGAGCTACTCAAGCTAAAACCTAGCTTCCAGACCGTGCTGAGCCAGTATGAAATTCAAGGATTCTTGGGAGATCTTGAACCGGACCGAAAACGCCGCAAGCCGTGAAAAAGCCTCACTCAGGTCGCCTAAGGTGGATACAGGTCGGGGAGCCCAGCTGACACAGGTTTAGGGTTCAGAGTTTCGCCTCAACATTCAAAAGCCTGAGCCCACACGGGCTCGTGTTGAGTTTCGGATCCAGAAGCAGGGGTAGCTCTAGCTTTAGTGGTACACGGACAGAGGGCCCAGAGGCGTTTGCCAGGCTTTCTACGGATTTGTTTCATAACGACTTTTGACCACTACCCCAGAAGAAGGCTGAGCCGACGATGGCCAAAAGCCGATGCGCGGGGAGGCAGTCAAAAGCAGGGGTCAATTTGGTAGTTTGTAACAATTGTATCGGCCCCCGCAGGAGACAGTAGTAGCCAGCATGAGACGTCGTTATAGTTGCCATCGGGCTGCTCTTCCTCCTCCTCATCCACATAGTAGCATTAGAATTAGACGCATTAGACGGGTTTTTGGGAATGGTTGCCCCATCGAACTTAGTCAGGGTCTGGACGGGAGCAGCCGCTCAAAGCCCTAAACGTAAGCTTTTGGCCCCAAGTGCATATATGTTGAGAGATGTGGTCTAACAGGCATTGTTTCGACCCGACATCTCTTCAGAAAGAGACTGTAGGTGTCTACTCATAATATCTTCTGATATTGACTGGCAACTCTGGCCTGGAAGTGGCCGAGGGGGAAGCCCGAAATTGCAAGGCCTCAGTGCACCATACCTGAGAAACGTCGGATTGGCCTGTGTTGATCTCGCTCTCGGCGTCCATGACTGATACAATCGCTAATCTTTTCTCGTATCGGTTCAATCCAACTCAGAGTCACAGACTCAGCGGATGNACCTGAGAAACGTCGGATTGGCCTGTGTTGATCTCGCTCTCGGCGTCCATGACTGATACAATCGCTAATCTTTTCTCGTATCGGTTCAATCCAACTCAGAGTCACAGACTCAGCGGATGACCATGAGCACGAAACGCTAGAGGCTTAATCTTTTCACCCGGCAGGGCACAAGGAACGAATGTGCATGGATCAAGCTCTGCATTAAAGATGGAGCTTTCAAGGGTTTCACACTTTACAATTCTTTACAGAACCCTCCANTACAGAACCCTCCAGCCTAACTGTCGAACCTTGAGCCTGGATCTTGCACGGCACGGCTGTCACCACCGTAGGCAGCAAGACTCCAGGGATGGTACCTGGCGAGGGGCGGGCTTTCCGCAATACCCCTTAATTACCCTGGACCAGATCTATAATTGCATTGAACCCGAAGCCCAGGTGTCCGGACCAAGAAGGGCAAGCAGGCTCTCGGATTTCCAGCGTAAGGCTTTGGGGGTTTCAGGCTTGAGGCTTCGATGGGCTCAGTTTGGTGTTCGGTCTGGGCTGCAACATGATGTCGGGTCGCGGTTTAAGCCTGGGTTTAGAAATTGTTGGTTTAGGCATGTCTTCGCGTGGCTTGTTTGGGCCAGACGGCCAAGAGTTTGGGGTTGAGATGATTGGTAGAACGAAGAAGAGTCAGTCACAATAATGTAGAATGAAACTGTTTACGCCAATACTACTTCTAATGAGTTTTATGTTCATCATTGTCATCATCATCAGTAGTAGTCTTAGTAGGAGGAGGAGGAGGAGGAGGAGCAGGAGCAGGAGTAGGATAATAGTAGTGGTATAGTGTAGTAGTGGTAGTAGTAGTAGTAGTAGCAGTAGCAGTAGCAGTAGCAGTAGGAGTAATAGTAGTAGTAGTAGTAGTAGTAGTAGCAGTAGCAGTAGCAGTAGCAGTAGCAGCAAGAGTAGTAGTAGTACTACTACTACTACTACTACTACTACTACTACTACTAGTAGTAGTAGACGGATAGTGATAGTGATAGTAATAGCAATACTTAGTAACTGGGCTTTTGATAGCAACTGGGATAGTGATAGTTACAATGATAGTGATCGTAACAAAGATAATACGACTAGTCTTCATATCAGGGCATTAATTAGCCCCAATTCCCTCACAGCTCTCCAGCTCAAAACGCAGACTCCGACGTTGATTCTCCTCGAAGTGGGAGCTACAGACTTGAGCAGTGCTGAGCGACTCGAGCCGAAATGGTGCGGTGTGTCGGATCGATGCTTCCTACTGCTCCACGGCAGTCCGGTGCCACCTCGACTACGCCCCAAAAGCTGCAGAGTCTCTATAGAACCTGTAGAACCCTAGTCAGTTGGTCTTACTGTTGACAAAGTCTACGGTTCCGTCAAAAGGGTTTTGGTAGTTTGGGTGCGTGGGTGCGAAAGATTAAGCCCTAAGCTTGCCCGGGTACCCTCAACCCCAAGCCTTAAACCTCGGCATCACAACTAAGCACTACAACTCTTACACGCGGACATTTCCACATCAAAACCCTAAGATGTAAAACCCCGCACCCTGAAGCCCAGCGACACACCCTCATGCCCAAACCCTACAAAACTGTATACTGTATACCCTAAACCCCACTGCCCCAAATCACCATACCCTAACACCCAAAACCCCAAAGCCGTGAGGCTGTATAACCTCCCTTCGGCCTTGAAAAATCCCACTGAACGCCATGTCAAACCCTGAATCCTGACCTTGAACAGGCCTCGGTGGCCGGTTTGCTCCAGCAGATGGCGGAATCACTGCCCTGAGCCCTTCTGCCGGGCTGGAAAGGGTCGAGTCTTCGAGCTTAGGGCTTATAGGGCTTCTTCAAACAAATGAGTGGTTAGGGAGGTTTAGGTTTTGGAGTTTAGGTAAGTTTAGAATTTAGCAAGGATTGGGTTTGAATGGTAATGGCATTGTAAATGTAGGCATACATCCAAGGCTTTGACAGTGACGGGTTTGTTAGTTTGGGTGTTAGGGCTAGGGCACCTTTCACCTTCTTAGGCTCACGCTTGTAGGGTTTCGAACTCCGGTTCCCCAATGTTGGGAATGCAGCAGAGTTTCCGCCGAAGACCGAAAAGACTGCCGTTTCAAGATCATACCATAAGCCTGAATCGCAACCTATTTCTCACTCGCAGAAAAGACACACTGCCAAAAAAGAAGCCAAATATATTGTGTCTACAGGGTTCTGGCCTGAGCGATGTGACTCTGGTGACTGACTGGTTTGAGGGTGGCTGGAAAGTCTGATATCGTCGTAGTGCAAGTCATGCGCATCCTTCTTCCCTCCGATCCATGGCTTGTAGGTTCAGGCTCCCAATGTTAGTGAAAGTATTGCAAGCAGCCCCGCAACCCCCAAGAATTTTGGCATTCAACTGCATCCAATCGGAGTCCAATACTTAGCGTCCTCACGGCCTTCTGTGGCCTGCTCAAGTTGCAAACCTCTTGCCAGTGCCACCCCCGAAACTCTCGTCAAGTCAGCCTCGAAGCTGGACAATACTGTCACTGAAACGACCCTGAACCTAGCGACTAGACCCTTAAGCCTCCAAAGTCTGGGAATCTTATCTACAGGCTTAAGTGCGAAGCGTGGTGATGGCCAGAACCAGACGATTCAATAGGCCTTGAACGGCCTTCAAGACTGCTTGATGCCTTGTCAAGAGTTCGAAAGAGCCCTAAAGACTTGCAAGGTGGTCCATAAGCATAAGCCCGGCAAAAGCCTTGACCCCGAATCACGCTAAACCCACCGAACCACCGCACTCCTCTTAGCATAACCCCAAAGCACGACACGCGAAACCCATGTATCAGACTCCCCAACACCCGCGGCCGCTACACTCCAAACACATGAATCCCAAGCCTTTTGCACTCTGAGCACGCAAACCGTTACACACTGCTTTCTTTGGTTCTCTGCTACCTCCCGCCCCAAAACTCCAGACTCGTGCATGCCCTAAGCCATCAGGAAGCCATCAGCTCCACGTGATAGCTACGCACCCTGGTAGAGACTCCAAAGTGTGAACCCCGAAACCACCAACTCTACAAAATCCCACGCCGCTCCGTGAATCGAAGCCCGGACGCAGTAGGTTCGCGTTTGAACCCGTCAAGCCCTAAACCTTGAACCCTCGCACCCCTGAACGACTAAACGGTCATCCCTCAGCCCTTAGCCCATGACGCCGACCCAATATCTTGAAACCCGAAGACCTCATGATGTCCTCGGCCTGCCGTGGTGCTTCTATCTGTAAGGGCTTGGCAGCTCTTTGTCTTGAGAAGAAGGTTTGTGCTGTGTTTACTTGAAGGGATACTACAAGGGCTTCTGTCAGACTGAGGGCTAGTTGAAAAGAGTACTACAACGGGTTCAAGGGTACTAGTAGGGCTAAGGTGTTCAGGATTTTCACTGTCAGAGGCTTAAGGGGTGTTCAGTTTCAAGCGTTATTCCAGGCTACATAGTGTGAACGGTTTAGATTTGGAAGGTTTGGGGATTGGGGTTGTAGGTAAGGCCCGAAAGCTCGCAAGAATTCGTTATTCTATTGCAATCAAGTTACCATAGCACGAACCCCATGTTCAACAAAACTTGCAGCCTTGAATCAGGGAAGGTGCCGTGGTTGGGGGGAAGGGCTTGGAGGACTCCGGATGGTGTGGACTTTGCGGACTTGAAGTGTTTTCTCCCAGTTTTGAACTAAGAGCTTCTCGCTCACGCGGCTTTGTTGGGTGGCTGTTTTGCTTCTGGTGTCTAAGGCTTCTATTGTAAGGTTTCAGAGTGCGTGACTGGGCTTTGGGGTGATCTTACTTTAGGGCTTCACGGTTAAGCGCTTTAAGGCTTTGGGGGCTTTAGGGCTTACAGGAGATGCATGGTTTCCGTGATTCTTCTTCCGCTTGTCTGCTTTCCTTTCTGTCTCTGCTCATGACCTACTTGCAGTCCATGTTGGCATGATCAAAAAATCTACCCCTCAACTCGAAACATCTCGAACCCGATCTTTCTCCCTCGCACTCGGCCCCTCTGTCTCTCTCGCTCTGCGTCGCTCGCCTGCTCTCTCTCGCTCTGTCTGTCTTTTTCTCTCTCCCTCTCCGTCTCGCGCTCTCGCTCCCTCTCTCTGTCTCCCTTTCTTTGCTCAGAGGCCTTCGCGTCCGTGTTACCAGATTGGTATGCTCCTTGCAGTCTCAGCACGTTCCTGTATTTTCCTGGTGCTCTAGGACGCGTGCGCGCATCCGTACCCAGCCGCATGTGGACGCATGACTCAGAGTAACGCGGCTTCCACTGCTGTGTAGCACGAAGCTCCACGCCCCCGAAACAGTTACTCCGGAAGCCATGCGAGGCTCCAAACCTTACAAGAAAGCCTCCAACAACGTGCGAAAGTCGTAACTCTCTGAATCCGAGGCATCATGACTCACCCCGAGACTCGAAGGCTTGGGAGGGGGAGTGAGAACCTGGCTTTGATGGTTCAGGGCTTAAGTTTTAGGGTTTCGGGTTTAGGGTTTACGGCTTGTGACGGCTATTCAAGTCTTCGTTGACAAGGTCGTATCTCAATCAGGACCACGGGGCCACAATGCACGGCTTCGAAACTAGCATAGAGCTCCTCTCGATACAATGTGAACCCCAAGACTCAAGACCCTAAACACTGAGCTGCCAATTCTCAGTTCGGAGGCTCTTGCTCCAACTGGGGCGGCGACTTCGATCTCCGGGGCAAGTCCCTGCTGCGGAGTTGGCTACGGTGCCCCAGCTCCTGCTTCGCGCCCAGATTGCCGGTTTTTTAGACAAGTGGAAACCGTAGGGCTGCGACGGTTTTGGCTATAAGGTTCCAGGGTTGTGGATGCAGACATACTTCAGGTTATGTGGGAGTCATGCGCCAGTTCAGATTTTTGCATTCAGATGTTCCAGGTACTTGAGTTGCTTTTTAGGTTGATCAGGGTCATAGCACATTCATCAAAAGCTCTTGCTGCCCCGACGATGCTTTTGGTTGTGAGGTGGCGCAGAGGTTTCAGACTTGAGTCACTGCTGCTCTTGTTCTACTTGTCTTGTAGCAATCAAAGACGCCCCAACGATGTTGTCGAGTCGAGGCAGCGCTATGGTCTGCGGGACCAGCAGCTCTTTGAGGACCCTTCCCGGCACCTGGAGCGCCAGGTTGGTTTTCATGGTAAGGCTTGGCAGCTAGTGGTCCTAGGATTTGCTTTAAACGAATCATGAGCTATACTGCCTTCACCTGCCGCTCGAAAGCCGTGGAGAGCGCTGGTCGAAACGCTGAACCACAAGCCCAAAGTACTGTACCATCATCCTCGTCAGCTGACAGCTCTGAAAGCGTTCAAAGCGTTGAACCATGGTGGAACCCCGGTGCCCGGTGCTCTTCCTAAACTCCCCAACCCGCCTCCGTCAGAATATCAATTTAAAACTACCGAACACCTTTTGTTGAAGCCACAAACACTCGGCCCCAAATCGGGCTTCGGGAATGTCTCTGCGGACCTGCTAGGCTTCAGGGCTTCATGGATTCTATAGAGTTTTTGTTAAGTTCAGGGCGGGCTGAGAGGCGTGTAGGGCATTCAAGTGGGCGCTGCTACCTAAGAATGCCTATGCTTGTTGAGTTAAGCTGCAAAGCTCTACGAGCTTTCAAAGATCTTCAGAGTTGCGGATTCAAGGTTTATCGGCAGGAGGGTTTATGGCTTAGGGCTTGCGGAGTTAAGGTTCAGTGACTTCAAGGGGTTCTGGCCGTAGGCTAGGACTGTAGGCTGTTAAGGTTGCCCAATTTGGGATTACGGCGGCGATCTTCAACGAACTCCCCACAATGCCACTACACGCAGCTCATGAATACCTCTGTTTGTTTCATATCCGAGAGGTCAGCTTTTCAGCGTTGCGTTTTCTAACCCAGTTTATGTGTGGCCAAGTTAGAGCATGCATGCACATGGTGCGTTCAATATTCTCCTGCGGACTTGCGATGAAGCTTCTCCTCGCAATCGAAACCCGAACCCGTGCTGAAACCCTCAGAGGCCCTAAAGCCTGACCAAGTCACGTCGAGGACTTCTGCAATTCAAGCGCCAAGTCATGGCAGGCCGGCTGTGCCGGGATTCGCTCAGTGAGTGCCACTGTATTGAGGGGTTGAGGGCTGAAGTCCTTCGGCTGTGAACCTAAGTAGTTTTGTAGGAAGACTTCATTGGAAGATGCTTTTTCAGCTTAGAGTGGTGCTTGTTGGGTGGTGTCATGACTTCCGCCGATTGAAATGATTTAGATGGCTTTCGCTGCTCTATGCATGAACCACCCTGTACACCCTAAACCGCTGCAGGGTTCGGGAATATTTCTGGTTTTTAAAGGCTATGATCACAAAGGGTCAAACCAAAAACTTGAGTTTGCAAGGCTGGCCTTGAAGAACTAAGTATAGAAGTTGGGGCGGTGTCGGAGCAGTGCCAAGAGACCAATGTAGCCTCCACCGGTGTGCGAGGAAAGGTGAATTCGGTGACTTTCTTTGATGTTCGGACAGGCTCTTTAAGATCAGAAGTGGTTGGGCTCCGGGACTCTTGTCTTGTGCATATTTCGGCATCGCCATTTCGCACCAACTCGTGCTCTGTGGAAGCTTCTCATATCATTACGACGTGTACGTGCTGTACTTGGTGACTCTTGACCACACACAACAGTACTGGGTCAAGGTAGCCATATATAAGCTCTACAGAACGCCAACAGTCTGAACGCCTGAACCGAAACCATGTCAATCCCTGTATTCCCAACATCTTGAGCACTCGGCGCTGCAGCTGCGACACCGCCAATCCCGACAACCCAATCCTTGAACGACCACCCGGGAACCACCGAAGAGCCACAGGTGCTATCACCGTCGCAGATGTCCAGCCTCTTCCGGGGCACGGAGCAGCTTGGCTGGAGAGACTTGGGGTCTTGGGCAGGTTGGGCCTGACTCTCAGCGCTGATACTCGTCAGAGCAAGGGTGGTGGCGGGGGCGCCACAGCTCTCTACAAATGAGATTCCTTTATAGGGTCGTAGCAACCGGGAGATGCTGGCTTCAAGCCGAGAAATGCCGTATCCTTCACTGCGCTTTCTTTATCGTGCCCAGGGTTAAGAGCAGAAACGAAGGCCAGTCCCTGTCGGCCAAACCTCAGACCTTCACCCGAAGGTTCGAAACCTGGATCGTCGGAAAACCTTGAGAAGCACTGCCGGACCAAGGAACTACCGACTGCTTCATGCGACCAAGGTGCCTCAGACGGGCTAAGGCTGTTGCGTGCAGGGTTTAGCTGTTTAGCTTTGGCATTTTGCGTACAGAGCGGATGTTTGCGGCCCTCCCCTGGGATGGACAGAGGTAAAGGTTTTTAGGTATTGCAGAGTTCATGATCAATCTTGCAGAGTTCATGGCAAAGTTAGGATCTTGTTGATACAGGCAGGAGATTCTACCAGTCTATTCAACACGTATGCTGCTCCCAACCCTACATCCGAGTGGACGTTCGAATTTCGGGCTTCGGGTTGGTCGGCTCGTTGTTGCGGTTGTCGTCGACCTCGTTATTTGTCCATCCTTCATCGCTCGTCCCCAGCATTGCAGCTTGTTTATTGCAACTGTCATCAACGCTGTAATTGCGACATGTGTCATGGTCGCCTTTAAGTGTTTTTGTTCAATTGCACTCCCGCTGGGTCTGTATATGACGTAGTGCTGCAAACTCTTCTAAACCTTACCTTGACGGGGAGGTTCTGCGTCTCACGACCTCTGTTTCAGCCCAGCTGCTCAAAGGTCCCAAAGCATCCGTAAACCTGAAGACCCGAGCACGGCTTCTCAAAGATGTACAGACTTCGGTGTCAGGGACCCGCGCTGGATAGATTGGTTGCTTACCTGCGCGACGCACTCCGGGGCGAGGCTTGGCCACAAGCTTCGGCAGTCGCATTCCCGTAAATCCTTCAATTTGACAGAAGCGAATGGAAAGCATTGTGCCCTATACAACCCTATACTATAGTTTCCGAAGACCTCCTGCAGCCCCTACATCAAGAAAGTTGCGAGTGCTTTACAGTTCTAAGCTTCAGAACCGAACCACCGTTCAGCCGTCGAAGCCCCAACCCCGGGATCTCTTGAGCCCACGTTGGCATTTGGGGGTTTAGGTTTGTACAAACTTGAGGAGTTCTTGGTTTGCGATCTTTTCACAGAAAGCAACCCTACAGTTCAGCAAATCATCGAGTTTGGCGTTCGGGATTTTTCTGCGCTACTGTAAGACTGCTGCGACTATTCCTGGTACTACGACGACGACGGCTGCTACTGCTAGTACTCCTCCTGCTGCTGCTGCTGCTACTGCTGCCACCACCTTCACCACCACCTCCACAACGACGACTACTATCCAGTTCACGGTCTGGAGCTGCACCGGTAATCGTATTACCCCTCTAGAGAACCTCAGAGTCTTCGGCGTTACGGCTTTATCATCACACATTGGGAAAGAATTGCTGTTTCGGTTTTGGGGCTGAGTGCCCTGCAATATTGCTAAAGAATTGTAGTGGGCATAATCATAGTCATGGGTAGACCGGCATGCAGGGTCTGCGCCATATCAGTGGAACCTCCGGCAAGGTTTGGAGAGACTTCACTAAGCATCCAGGAGCCAGGAACTCATGGCCAAAGCCCTGTTCGAATGTGCCACGTTAATTCGGGATGCGACGACAAGCCTGCGAAGCAAGACTGCGCAAGCAGAGCATGCTCACGGCTATGGTCATAATCATTATCAGATTGCTGGTTAAGAAGATACAGACAGCGGAAATATTGCACTTTAATTTGGACCTAAAGTATGTGCATGCAGAGCCTGACTCATGAAACCTCTCTCCAAGGGACCCTTTAGTATCCCAAGTGCAGTGAAGGCTATCCTTGTGGGATGGGTTGCTCGGAAGTAGGCTTCAAGCAGGCATCAATCCCCCACCCTAAACCCTAAGCCCTAAACCCTCGCAGAGCCAACTAAGGAGCTAGGAGCGGAGGAGGCAGGGTCTCCGGCTGCGCTCGCTGCGCTTTGCCACGGGGCTCTGGCTTTTCGGATGCAAGAACGGCTGAGAATACTGTGGGGATGTCTCAAAGCCAGAAGACCTAAGAGTCTTTTCTTATACGAAGGAGGAAAGAAGTCTTGAGCTCATGAGTGGTGGTGGTGGTGGGTATGGTGGTCGCATGTCGGCAGCGGCAGTGGCGGTGGTGCCGTGTCGGTGGTGCTCGCCGTCGTCATCCGTCGTCGTTGTGGCAGCAGCAGGATACGTGGTGGTAGCAGCAGGACGAGGAAAAGGCGCAGGAATTCGAATTACTTGTCCCAGTATTACTAGTTGTTGTTATAGGAATGCTGGCAACAATGGCAAGAACATCGAGTTGCAACAGCTTTAATGTCAAGTGGTCGGTACTGCAAGAATGAATGCACGATACGGGTTATCATTATAGTTCTTTGTTATTGGTGACTCTCCTGCTGCAGCTGCCGCCGCGGTTGCTGCTACTGCTACCGCTACTGCGACTGCTATGTCTACTGCTGCTGCTGTTGCTCCCTAAAGATTACTGCTGCCAAGAATCATGGTCCCAAAGCCTGCTACAGTAAAGCTGCGTTTTCTGAGGCTCCTAGGGGTCGCGCCGCCTGCCGGCCGCTGTTGGAAGAGCTCCTTTTCAGCTGTTCATCTTAGGGGGTGGGGGGCCAATTAGAATCAGGATTTGTGTCTAGTGAGTCTAGTGGTCCTTTTGGGGAGAACGTGCTTTAATGACGTCCTTTATTGACTTTATTGCTTCAATAAATGAAAATCCCATGTAACCTGTCCTTTATTGACTTTATTGATTGAATGAATGAAAATCCCATGTAACCTGTCGGGGCCAACATGCATAATCAAAGTAGGAACCTCAAAAACATTGTCAAATTGCAGACCCCCTACAGTACCGTCTGGTGCGTCAGCTTAAGACAGCCCGGGAATTTCAACAAAGCTCCACCCTAAACCCTGAAACTTAGCTCTTCTGGTGTTTCTTTCAATTATGGTGAACCCCAGAGAGTTGGAACATGGATATAGGACGATTAGTGCTGGGATTTCCTATACTTCACCGCAAGGGTATGAGGATAATGATGTTCCAGCTTTCTGGCTTCTACTGTATATCCTGGTTGCTCAGGAGAGACGGAGAATTACGGTTCCGCTGCCAAGAACTCCTGGACCTCGCACTCCACAAAGCTCCAGAAACATCCAGAGGGGGCTGACCCCCAAAAAAGGACCCATATCGCCATCAGAAATCCGGTAGCAACTCAAAGCCACCTGGAAACAGTTTGCTACGGAGCCCAAATCCTTTGATGTTTGGGGTTTCGGGTGCTGCGTTGGATGCCAAGACCCTGCACCCTGTCAGCGCAGGGTTTAGTGCATGGGCAGTTAACAGCAACCAGCTTTCCCAAAGAGGGTCCAAGCCGGCACTGCAGGGTTTAGGCGCAAGGATGTTATGCCTCGGGCCTCGGGTTCGGGCTGTTGGTCGTGCATGGCCCCTAAAGCCTAAACCCGAAAGCCCGACAGAACCCTAAGCCCTGCAGTCATTTCCGAACTAGGTGGGCCGATACTGGGACCTCCATTCTTGTCCGTGTTGACTTTGTCTTGAATAATAAAGAAGAAACCTGCAACCAACACTGCAAGAGTACAAGAGGGACTTACGCAGCCCCCATTCCCTACAAATCCGTACATGACACCAGTGCTAGGCTGCGCGTGGCCTTGCAAGCTCGGCTGGAGGTGGCTGGGATGTGCACTTCAAAGGGGCGAGAAGTGGTTGGAGCTGGGGCTTGGCTTAGCAGCTATTCGAGAGTTTTGTTCATACTAGCATCTGAAGGTTGAATTGCATGCCGGGTTAAGGGCTCGGAGCGCTCGAGTGTTGCTTCAGGATTTCTCAAGTCCGGATGCCCACCCTAAACCATTAGTTACTCTGCGACCTTGAACCTGCTTGGTGTTTCCAGTTTCTGCAACCTCTGAGATGTCTTTCCGAACTTACATGTTCTTGTCGCGAAGCTCTTAATCCGAAACCCCAATGCCCTGAGCCTAGGTCCGCAGAGACCTCAAACCAACGTAGTCCTGCTCCGCAGTCCTTGCCGAAGCCTGGAGCCCATCCTCTGCCCGAAACCCTCAACCGGAAGCCCTCAGCCCTACGCCCAAAACCGTGTTTGGGGTGCAGAGAGGCCGGGCAGCTCAGCCATGCAGATGCCTTGCAGCTCTTGGGGGCTGCCGGGGAGCTGGGGGACCCAAGAACCGGCGAACTAGGGCACTACGATTCAGGGTGCTGTTCCGGAGGGTAGGAGAGGTGGCTCGGATTTTTGGCAAGGTTTAGAGACAGTCTTTTGGGCTTAAGTGCGAGACTGTCACTGTGTCTGTATTTGGAGATTTCTAGGGTATGGTTTTTTCGGCGATAGAGATTTGAGGCTTGATGGTGTTGGATTTCAGGTGGGTTGTTTCAGGGTTACCATTCAAGGCCTAGGGCGTAAGATCTTAGTGCCTCGGGATCCTCTGCTGGGGTTTAAAGCCTCAGTTGGTTCTGGGGCGGATTTGGGCATATGTCCTGTTGTAAACGATGACCCCAATCCTTAGCATCCCACTACCGAAGAACCCCAAATGTGCGATCAACGTTTAGGGATTCGGGGCGTTCGATTCTAAGTTCTAAGCATTTCAGAAGGTAAAGGCTCGGCTTGGCCCTGACCTGCCTTGAGTCACTCTCATGCTCTATCTTTCCGGTCCTGGACCCTCAAAACCTGTAATGCCAGACCCTAACCAGCCCCTTGTCGGATCGGAGAAGCGAGCAAGTGACAAACATTGCAGCAAAAGAACCCAGCTTTGGGCAAGGCTGCATCGTGCCATAGGCGTCAGCGTCCCGACGCTTGGCAGCATCCGCCCGAAGGGTTCAGGGTTTCAGGTGTGGGGCTTAAAGGTTTCTCAACCGCCAGATCTCTTGCCCAGCATCAGGATTGCAAAGCCTAGACAGGCCTCAGGCTGTACGCCGAAGGAAGGAGCACGGGATCCGGGGTCCAAGGGTCTTCTGCTTCTTCTTCATTTGCCTGAGTCACTGAGTCGCTCAAACCAAGACACGTCGCGTGTGGCTCCCGATGGCTCAAGTCAGAATTCGCTTTCGATTGCAAGCCGCCAACCAGTATGGAATTTATTGCAGCTTACCGAAAAGGTTCATGGTTGAAAGTTGCCTCTCCGTGCGTCCGGGATTTGGGGATTGTTGCTCTGTTTGGTTGAGGGTTGAGTGTTCGAGACGTGCGTTCCCGAAACCAAGAACCCTACAACTTGGCAGGACCCACCAAGGTACCGGATGACAGTCTCCGTTTCAATGACATTTGATTCACAACATTATAATCGACATAATCCAACAAAGGTGCAGGGTGCTTGCCAAGCCGTGGCTTGAGCGGCTTTTGAGTCGAACATTGTAAAGTGCAAAAACTTACTCTGAGTCGCGTAGGCTCATTTCGCGGCTGAGGCTTTCGATTATTGAACACACGTGACCATGCAGAGAGATGAGATTTTGCGTCGTTGTGGCACCTTAACGCTGGTGAGAAATGCTCTGGAAAGTACCTGTTAGATTGAGCATTCGATGCAAGGACTCTCCAGGAGCTATCGAAGCTGGGCTGGGAACCAAGAGAATCGAGCGTTTGGGTTTTGAGGGTTTAGATTGTCGGGTTTAGGTTTTTGGGCTTTACCGATCTACGTAGCCCTTCTTGCGTCAGCTACTCCTTGGATTGTCGTGTTGCCTCATTACAAACCACAAGGTTGCGATACATGTTCAGCTGCTCCTTGCTCCTTACATATAAAAGACGCCGAAAACGCTGCCCAGTCCCGCATCCTACAGAGATGCAGGATTGTGGTTGTTCAGGTCAGCCTATACTGCAGGCACTCACCAGGGGGCGCACAAGGGTTGGCTTGATTGCTGCCGAGGTTATGGATTATGCACTTTTGTTTTGTTTTGGCTCTTGAATGCTGTGTTCCGCTTGTTCGGCATGGCAAGAAACGAAAAAGGCTCAGTTCTGCAAGCATGAAGTGGAGATTTGTGGAAGCGCCTTGATGAAAACGCTAGACCTATATAAACCCCAGACACCCCACACTCAAGCCCTGCATGCAGCATGCCTCCATCAAAATGCTTTAGCTGCTTTAGCCTTAGCAGAACAACACCCTGAACCTTATTTGCTTGTTCGTTCGGTTTACTAAATTTACTAAATCTCAGCGGGCTTCCCCATCCCCAGTAGGTTTCTCAAGGCTGGATCGATTGTTATGGGGCCGAGGGTCCAGGGTATAGGGTTGGGGATTCAGGATTCAAGCTGTCAAGTCAAAACCTAGACAACTAAAACTACAGGAAAAAGGTGTTGAAAAAGACGATTGCCTTCCCAACTCCCAGAATTTGCTATTCAGGTGTACGGCCGCATCGCAAGTTGAAACCCGAGATGCAGTCATATGGGAAGAGAAACCCGTCCGGATGTGCGAAGGTCCGTGAAGTGGCGCTATTTGAAATTCTTGCATCAAGGAAAGGCTCACAGGGTCTCAAGCCCTCAGCCAATACACCAAAGCCAGAGACCCAGAGCTCCACTGTTGGGCGCAGAACGAACTTCGGTCTAAGCTCGTGAAGAAACCAGCGGGTGTGAAGGCCGCGAGGCGCTGAGGGCTGATGAGGCCTTCTTGGGCAGGGGACAGGGTAATCTAGTTTTTACATGCCGATGTGACATGGCTCCATGGGTTTTGTAAGGGGGTCGGGAGCAGGATTACACAGGTGTTAGACATGAAGTTGTTTCAAGGTTGGACCTGGGGTGTTCTCCCAATTGAGCATATGGCCAAGGACCGAACACACTGTTTTTGCTGCTTTCCTGTTCTATCTGGGAAGCACTGATACAAACCTTGTATCAGTCCAGCCTTACCGCTACTGCAGAATTCCTTTACATTACAAAAATGTCTGCGCTATACGTATTTAAGTGAAGTTACAGACCTACGTCCTTTTTGCTTTGGTCCGGATGAATCATTCGCCCCGCCGGGACGATTGAGATAGAATTTAACTTGGGCTGTTGGGTAGAGGGGCTGTTGATGCTGGCATTGGAAGCATGGCAAGGGTTGTGAGGCAGAGCTGCATGTCTTAAAGGCCATGCCCGCCGCGCCGCAATCAAGCTGTAGTCACAGGGCTTGGGCAAACAGACATGTTCAGCATGCAAGCAGATACGGAGGGTCTCTTGGTCAATATAGCTGATTACACTTAAACAACATCCTGTGAGAGCATAATCTTCGGCGCGCTTTTTGCGGACCAGGCGCGGACGCGTCCAGACCTAGTAGAGTTTTTCTCTTCGCCCAGCCCTGGAACAACGAGGCGGGCCGTTTGCAGTGCACTGTCTTGAATGCCACGGACTTTCGAAAGCATAGCTATGATGTTCCTCGTGCAACCCCCTGTGACTACCGAAACGATGTATGTTTTTCCCAAACCTAATAGTAGGATGAATTGCGATACTGTCCGAATCGGCAGCATGCCATTCTTCGGGTGCCTTCGAGGGTCGTCACGTTCACCAGCGCAAACTGACTGAGAAAAATCTCCTCGACCTTGGCTCTATCCACCGAGACGCCACTGAGGAATGTTATTAGGAGCTTGGCCTCGCATGTTGAAGGCTGCTATATTTCAAAGTTCAAGAGGTGGAATACCAAACTTTCCAATATGAACTTTCGCCCCAAATCGTAGATAGTAATAGCGATGGAAGAGAAGAGGCCGATCTATATGTGTATGTATATGTATATGTATATGTATGTGTATGTGTACATATATATATATATAGATATATGTAAATTTGATATATAGAACTATATTTATAATATAAATAATATTCATACACGTGTATAACTACTCATATATATATATGTATATATATATATATTTTTTTTTTTTGTTTTCGTGGCTTGTGCCGCATGTCGCCTTGATTTTTTGACGAGTTGCCGTTCCCAAAAAGCTGGTGTGTGGTCATGAGCGGCCACGAGAGGAATGTCAAGACGTTTACGTGATCCTCCCTCAAGACCACCGAATCCGCAGTCGCGTGCACCGAGGAAAACATTTGTCACCCTGGTCTAATCGTGTCGAACCTGCGTAAACCCTGCTCCCTAAACACTGAAGCTTGGAATTCAACACGGTCAGACCTTAGACTTAAGTCCAGAACCTTTCAACCCCCAGACCCGGCCTCACGCCCAAAATCCTAAACCCCCGAAAGCTTCAAACTGAAATACAGAAGCTACGGAGTTTTGACACGAGGCGTTGGCCGACATGACGGAGTCGACGCGCGGCGCGACAGCTGATCCAAGGCCTCACGCTTTACGGCTTTACGAGGGAATGCGGAGGAAACCGCGGAATAATTCGTGGCGGTGGTGCTGGTGGTTGTGGTGGTGGTGGTGGTAGTAGTAGCAGCAGCAGTAGTAGCAGTAGCACTAGCACTAGCACTAGCAGTAGCAGTAGCAGTCGTCGTCGTAGCAGTAGTAGTCGTCGTAGTAAGTAGTAGTAGTCGTCGTAAGTAGTAGTAGTAGTAGTAATAATAATAATAATAATAATAATAATAATAACAATAATCATAGTACTTCTTACGGTGGTGATGGTAGTCGTCGTCGTAGTGGCAATGGTAGTGGTAGTGGTGGTAGTGGTAGTAGTAGTAGCAGTAGCAGTAGCAGTAGCAGTAGCAGTAGCAGTAGTAGTAGTAGTGGTAGTAGCAGTTGCCGCCCACAATGTCGTCGTCCTCAACACGTTTTCTTTCTGACGGAATCCGCCACCGCCGTCGATGTTGCAGGTCGATGTGCATTCCGGCCGAGTGGACTGACGGGCCGGCTGCCCGGAAAATTCCGGTCTCCAGACCATGATGATTCGGTCTTTTTGTTCTGTCGGCTCTTACCGGATTCTGCTGTTGCTTTGGGCACATACAGTATGAAGACCGGTATGGTATACTGTAGCCATATGTAGTAGTCTTAGTAGGCACAGAGTGCAAGCAGTAGTCCCGGGGGCGTCGGAATACACGAATATCTCTGGCTAGTTTTAGTCTGTGTTTTGTTACCAGTAGCAACCTCTTGTCTATGCACCCACGCGCAGAGCAGCCGTTGCATTATGTAGCGTTGTCTTTGTTGCTGCTGATGCTGTCGTCCTCGTCCACGTCCGCGTCATCCGGGTAATTACTGATCCTGGTCCTGGTACTGGTCCTGGTCGTCGTTGTGGTCGTCGTCATCCTGCTCTTCGTCGTCCTCGGCATAGTAACAAAGCAGCACATGACACTGACAAGAACAGTACCCGTATCAGTTCGGAATCTGCGCACGGAAGATGATCCGCGATCGGTTTCGACGGCATGGGTCTTCCAAGAAATCAACGACCCAGAAGCAGCCAAGAAAGCCTTTGACCATGACCCCAAGGGTGCAGACCACCTCAATTACCAAAGTCCAAATTCTCAAACTTACGGTTTAAGGTTTAAGGGCGCTTGTCCAGTCTACCAGCGGGTTTAGACCACCAACGGAGAGCATCCAATTGCACAATCCCGCACCTGCGTGAACACTATTGCCAACGCCGCCCAAGAGAGGGTGTTCAACCGGCCCCCCCAAGACCTTAGACACGCTAAAATCACGCAAGTGACGCCCCATGAAAGCTTGTTTACGTCAACAACAAAGAGGTCTCAATGCACTCCAGCGCCTGCATACACCCCTCAGCCCCAGAACCCTGCGCGATGCAAAGCCCCGTGAACCCTGAACCGCAGGAACCCGCAGAGATTTAATTCGTGTGTAGTGTTACGAACAATTATCGCCAATGGGCCCAACTATGATCTACTTGCTGATTTTTCGCCTTCACCTCAGACCCCTGATGTCTTGGCCATAACTTCGAAACCTTTGACCTTCAACAGCCCCAGGCTCTTATTAACCACTTTCTCGGAGATCTGTCAAGCTTCTAACCCTGTGAGCCTCAGTCTGCTATGAATTCCTCAGCCCAATGCCCTCATGCGAACCTGCACCAGAGTCCATGACAGATTATTAAACATGATAGCATACCCTTAACCAGCATAACGTGCCTTTTGTTTAGAGGGCACATATACAGTCTGTATGAAGGATTCATGCGAGACCCTACGAAAACATTGGGGTTTCCGGCAGCACCTGAAAATCTCCCAGGGCTTTGTCCGAAGCTGAGAAGCCCCTCACGGGTGAACCCGATATGGAGGAGGCGAACAGTTTCCACAACTAGGGGCTTGCCTGGTTTCGTTTGTTAGGATTTTTGGGATGCATGGTTTCCCTGGTAGGTGTTCATAGTTAGATTTTGCCCCATGGCGTCCCTGGGCGGCTCTCAAGGCTAGGGATTGAGGTTGGGTTGCTGGACCCGAGACCCTAATTGCAGAAGACGTTTACACCGAAGTTTACACCACCGCCACCTCTATCGCTATCGCTACCACCACCACCACCACCACCACCGCCACTGCCACTGCCACTACCACCACCACTACCACTGCTGCTGCTGCCGCTGCTGCTACTAGTACTCATACCACTACCACTACCACTACCCCTACGACGACGACTACTGTTACTAGCGCTACCACTACTACCGCTGCTGCTGCTACTACTTCTTCTTCCACCACCTTGTCTACGCCATCCTCCATGACGGCCACTAGTCTCAACTCCTGTGCAGAGCTATCGCGCCGGGTGTGGGGTTCAGGCCTGGGCGCTGTTCCGCTTAGGGCTTGGGCTTGATCAAAGACTTAAGGTTAAACATCCTGAAACTTGAAACCATGAACCAAGATCCTCATAGGAACCTCTTGAGGTCTTCTCCATCTCACACCATCGAGCCTCAGAATCGGCATGAAGCCTCGTGCAAATCTGATTTAAACCCCGGGCAAAGCGTCATACGCCATAAACCCTGAAATCCTAGACACCATATGTTTCAGAGCTTTCGCCAGTCATGCGCCTTTCGGCTTGTTCGGTTTTCTGCAAGTGAATGCGGAAAGCTCGATAACTTATAGGCTCGATCAGGAATGTCATGGTGGACCTTCACGCTGTTGGTGTTCAGAGGTTTTACGGGGGGGTTTCCTGAGCTTCGAGCGGAGTCCCATTCGATGATATACCGGAAAGGTAATCGTTTGGGCTCCGACCTGATTTCCACGTTTGCAGGGCAGACCCCGACAACATCGGTATTGTCGGTCTTTCGCAGGGCTCACATGTCCAAAATATCGCGCCTGCCTCTGTTTTCACTCTTTGCAACGGACAACTATCCAGAGACCCCGGCAACATCCGTATTTGCCGGTGTTTCGTGCGGTTCGCGTCCACTGTGCCCGCATGACCTCCATTGTGATCTCAATTGTGATTGCAGAGCCTTTCACCCAACACGCCCAAGCCTTAGCCCTACGTAGTGCACTTTGCTATGATTCTTCATTAATTACCCTCAGTTTGCAATACTCAATACAGTCCCAAAAGACAGAGTCCGAGAAGACGGAAGTTGCACCTGCCATCTAAGCGGCATGATATCTCTTGGTAATGATGTGGCACACGCGAACACAATGTTGCAGCATTGTTTGGAGGTGCCGTGCTCGAGGCTAGAGTTTTAGGTCCCGACTGCGGCAACGCCCTCAAGGCCAAAGTCCAGAGAAATGGCCCACCCCAACGGGTAAACCAAACCGAAGCAAAAAGCCCTAAGCTCTAAACCCAAAGCCCGAAGCCCCCGGAACCTCTCCGATCTAGACTCTCTCTTTAAAGAACACGGGGAGAAGCCAGCAACAAAGCTGCAGGTCCAGTTTGATATCCCAGAGGCGTGGCTGGAGGGCTTTATAACTAGAACACGCCTGCTGACTCGTAGACATGTAGTAGGAATGTACCTGTCATCACTAGCAGGATTGTGATTGCAGGTATGATTGCTGGTGCCGTCAATCTAAGGCTATTCTCTCTCTCTCTCTCTCCCTCTCTCTCTCCCTCCCTGTCTCTGTCTCTGTATATGCATATATATATACACATATACTCAGGCCTTGCGAAACAAAGCGGGAAAACGGGGAGAGCGAGACGCAGAGCACACGACAGATTGCACAGCACTAGTTCTCCTGTAAAGAAGTACTCAGCACCACGCAGATCCGTTGCTGTGAAGAGAGACAGTAGCCAACCGGCACAGTGGAGCCAATTTGTGCGAATATTAACTATGCTTACAAAGATGCAACACCAACAAGCAGCGTAAGTGCTTGGCGCAAATCAATGTTAGATATATCTCACATGATATGCCGTGATATGATGTGATATGAACGATATGCTATGTTCCGATGTGATACAGTATGATATGATATGCAATGGTATGAAATGGCATAGATCGTTGCAGACATGTGTGCGGCGTGTATGTGCATCTGAACGTGTGTTTCGTTTTTTTATGTGCGCGATGCCAGTGTGGAACCACAAACAGTGCGAGATCACCACAAGGAACCTCACGACGGTGACGCCCACGACCACCATGACCACCCCAGCAGAAGGCCACATCCAGGACGACCGCGGCAACCAGGATTCGACGAGGAGAACATAAGAAGACCTCCAGGACACGAAGAGACCGCCAGGACCAGGAGACCACACAAAGACCAACAGGAGGAGACCAGGAGACCACACGGCCAAACTGCTTCCCCTGGCGGGATTCGGCTGCATGGCCACAGGCTTCAACCTGGCGGGATTGAGGACCGCGGCAAAAATGCTTCCCCAAAGTACTGCAGGATACCCCAAAACGGTTCCCCCAAGTACAGGTGGGGGAACGTTTTTGAGCAGCGCGCCGCACGGGCCACTAAAAAGATGATTCTCTTTACACTTAGCGTCAGAACCCCATGAAGTGTACCACACCGTCCGGGAAACAAAACATATCGAGATCTGCTATTTGGGAGAGCATGCCTCGTAATTGTGTTCTGCTTTTCACAGACACGGAATGCGTTGCTCGCAATTCTGTGTGTTGCATAGCAGGACTGGATGCAAAGTGAGCTATGCAATCT
The DNA here is from genome assembly GCA_003297005.1 of Symbiodinium sp. clade A Y106. NCBI lineage: Eukaryota > Dinophyceae > Suessiales > Symbiodiniaceae > Symbiodinium > Symbiodinium sp. clade A. The sequence continues at coordinate 323,650 of BGNK01000102.1, read as the reverse complement.
TCTACCGGTCCCACTACACTCATTTTCGGATTGGGGATTCCAGTTGGCTAGCTCGTTCGAGTTTCTGGCCGTCTGCCGCACATGCGGACAAGCTAGATTTTGCCGATGGGGGCACGCTGGAGCAGGTAGAACTAGCCGCTAGCCGAGCTACGGAACCCTGACTTACAAGGCAGAGGGCCCTCAAGTCCTTTTTGCTTGCTTCCTCATTTGCAGGCCTCTCTTCATCTACTTGACCAGTTTGCTGAAAAGACAACCTCGGACAACCCTACATGGAGTCTAACAGCATCCTTCCACAAAAGCAAAACACCACGACAGACGATCGACGAACAGCAGAGTACCGGACCTCACCAGCTCTTCACAAAGGAGCAAGCTCAAAAAGAAGAACCAAGGTCCACAAGCCTAAATCTCAGAATTGAAAGCGATTGCAAGTCGAGATAGGTTTTAAATCACAGAGGCCAGCCCTTAAGATGGAGCCTAAAGTTGAGTGCCACCCAAGAAGACGCACAAAGACCTGAGATTCAGGCAAGCCGAGGAGCTCATGCAGCCAAAACCCGAAGCCCTAAACCATGAATTCTGACCATCCTCAGCCGCAAACCTTGCGAGGACGCCTACGGCGCTGGAATTCTGGCGATCGTTCGAGACCTCCAGGTCATCCGAGCAGGCCATCTTCGAGGGGTGGGGGGTAGGGTTGATTTGCGATTTTGGCGCTCAGGGTTGAGGTTTCCAAAGTCTATCTGTAAAGAAATTGATGATGTTTGCAAGGGTGCAGAAAGCACTCGTGCTGGATTGATGGGTCGGCTTTATACCCTAAACCCTCATGCAGGTGTGTCGGCAGACTGTGAGGGATTTTGAAGGCAAGCCGCGGACCTCACGACAGGCCACTCAGGTGTGAGCACGCAGCGTTGCCGGCATCAGCAATGAACCACGAGCATATTTTTGCTAGCATATAGTGGTTTGCTGCGTTGGGTTGGTTCGTTCCATGGGTGTGCAGGGTCTTGTTGAAAACCTTTGAAAGCAAACCTACTCAATGTGAAGTTCGCAGTACCCACGAGACCGAAGCGCCAATACATGAAGGTCGATTAGCATTTTATTGCTTTGAGGTCCTAAAATCCTATGCGCAACCGCATCAGCAACTTAAAACGAAGAGCAACTCAGAAACCTTAGCAGGTCCTTGGAGCAGCGAGGATGTGCAGGTGAAGGTGGTGCAGGCTGCGTCGAGCCACACAAGCTCGAAGTCGTGTACTTTAAGCTTCAGCATATGAGTCTAGAAGCTTTAGAGGGAGTCGGTTTCCCCAAACTCCTATATTCTAATCCCTGTGCTCCAGCCCAATCTGAAAATTCAGCACTTTCTGCGCCTTTCGTGAGCAATGTGATTGTGCCTGTGTCAGGTATGCCCATGTTTATCTAAAAAAGCCCAAACCCTTAACTCACTCGCTGTCAATCCAAGGCTCTTCCCAAACAAATAAACTTTGAGGTCATGGCAGTAGGGCCTACGGTTCAGTTCTAGGGCTCACGGGATTGGACACTGTTGGCCGCGGTTGACGTTGGGGGGTGGTGCAGCTTCTCTCTGCTAATCTGTAGGAGGTGGCTGAGGCCGGGTCGAAGGATGCCAGGACCGAAGTTCCAACTTCGAAAGTTCGGATCCATACTGCATGTCTCAAACGTGCATGCGCGTGTGTGTGTGTGTGTTGTGTGTGCGTGTGTGTTGTGTGTGTGTGTGTTGTGTGTTGTGTGTGTGTGTGTGTGTTGTGTGTGTGTGTGTTGTGTGTGTTGTGTGTGTTGTGTGTGTTGTGTGTGTTGTGTGTGTTGTGTGTGTTGTGTGTGTTGTGTGTGTGTTGTGTGTGTTGTGTGTGTTGTGTGTGTGTTGTGTGTGTGTATGTGTTGTGTGTGTGTTGTGTGTGTTGTGTGTGTGTTGTGTGTGTTGTGTGTGTGTGTTGTGTGTGTTGTGTGTGTTGTGTGTGTTGTGTGTGTTGTGTGTGTTGTGTGTGTGTGTGTTGTGTGTGTTGTGTGTGTGTTGTGTGTGTGTTGTGTGTGTTGTGTGTGTGTGTTGTGTGTGTTGTGTGTGTTGTGTGTGTGTTGTATTGTGTGTGTGTTGTATTGTGTGTGTTGTGTGTGTTGTGTGTGTTTTGTGTGTGTGTGTGTGTCTGTGTGTGTCTGTCTGTCTGTCTGTCTGTAAGGGGAGACAGGGCTTTACCAGCCGGCTTTCCACACTTGCTCCATCAGATCGAAAGCGTTAGACCATAGCTGATCTTCGAACCTTCAAGTTTATCCCACAAAGCTAAACCCTCAGCCCCGAAGCCCAAATCCCTAACCCATTAGCCCCCGCTGCATGAACTTCCAAGTCCTTTCACGTGAGGCTTCTTTTGCGCTGCTGCTCCTGTCCATGAACCTGCTGATGCAGCGCAGAATCCCAGTCAAGTCGGTTTTAGGGTGTGGGCATCGGGCATGCGCGCCTGCATCACCAGACAGGCTTCACCGCCTACTGTAGTTTTGTTTATTAAGGAGCTAAGGTCCCCACAAACAAGACAGAAAGGGGGGGGGTGTTCCAAAATCTAGTTGTTGTATGTGGCAGTCCTTCTGCGGCCTGGGAGCGGGGTTGGCCTTGGATCCAAGAGATGTGAAATTCTAAAGCCTCGCGAAGGCACGCCGTGAAGCATCGCTTAGGAGAACCTGAACCTTGAGTTCTTTACCCCAGAACCCCGATACAGTAATCCAGGTAACACTTGCCTTGATCCTGTAGTTGGCGCGTAGCTCAGGTCGTTCATACCACTGCTTTCTAGCCCCAAACACCCTCAGCCAAGCAGGGCTTACGGGCCGAGTTGTGGTCATCGGGGTGTTTGGAACAAGTTTCACTTCTCACGGAGCCTCCAACTTCCCATTAAGCACTGCTTCTTGAATCGTAAGCAAGCATCCCAGTACTGTAGTTGCAAGGTTAAGACAGGAACTGAGCAAAGGCGGTGAGCACCGGTTAGTTTTCTGGGATTCAGGAGTTTTGGGGTATCGAAATTTGAACGTAGGGTTCCGGAAACGTGACTTCCCGGAACCTGACCCCGAAACCCGAGACTCCGCCTGCAAGCAGTCACAGCTGTGTGTAGCCCCAGTCGGTCAAATTCTTCAGGCCTACCCCCTCAACTCCTCAATCTGGAGATGCCTGAAGGGATTTCCGTGTTGAGGAGGCTAGGGTTCGGATTTCGGTTTTCTGTTCAGTTTTGCGTCTTCAGTTCTGGAGTTCCACGGTTGTGGGTCAGGGACGTGAATAGCTGAATAGCCTGGCATGGACGCAGATATGCACGTTTGAGCTACACTTTCTGCCACATCTCAGAAGTTTCGCTTACCCTTGCACGGTCGTAGATCCATGATGGCCAGCCCCTGCCCGTCAAGCGTTTGGATAAAGGCTGAAGCTTTAACCCGGATCAGCCCAAGGGCAGTCCCAAGTCCTTGAAGTTGAGGTTGGGGCTCTTATACTTCATCAACCTTTTTGTTGCAGCCTGGCCGATAATCAAGTTGGGAGACTTGAGGAGCATTGTGCCTTTTTACAGTAGGACGGGGCTTGAAGACAGGATGCTTGAATAATGAATGACATATGAATGATTCGGGCTGCTTCTGATGATGATGAGGAGGAGGAGAAGGGGCGATGGTGATAAAGATGGCGGTGATGGCATCAGTAGTGCGTGGTGCCAGGCAGACTAGTCATGCCTACAAGAAGCAAGGGTACAAGCAGAGTAGTCGTATTGACCGTGACGAAAGCAGTGTATATTGCTGGAGCCACATTGCGCAAGCATCGCGCTGGTGATTCTGACGTCCTGACTGCAACTATGACTGCTGTGGGTATCGCTACTGCTTGCTACACTTACTCCTATATTCGAGTCCTGGCACGATGACAGAAAGATTGAGTCAATTGCTTTCCTGCTTTGGGGCACGAGCTACCGGGATTGAAGTAGGGAGATCTCACATTCAGGGCTTGATGACTTCAAGGTTCAAGGTGCCTATATCCGACAACCTAAACCTCTCAAAAGTCCCCACGTTGCGGAGGAGAGTTACAGGCTGTTACCCTGAGCACCTACGCGAAGCCTGAGAGACTGGCAACGGGTGTTCCGGCCATCAAGGCACCCGACCCGAAATACAAGCGGCCAGCAACGTTCTTCTTGATAAGAGCCAAACCCGACACTATAAAGACGTTCTACGTTCTCATCATGGATGCCTCCGCGAATCTAGGAAGCTTCACAGTAAACCTGAAGGAGACCTGGTTGATGTGGCGGTTTCTGGAGGTACTGGAAGTGCTGTCTGTGTCGATTGTTTGTGGCTGTGGTGCCTGAAAGGCTTACGGAGGAGAGCTTAAAGTACTCCACTTGATTCTGAGCCTAAACCCGAACCGCAAATTCGTTTGAAACGAAGGTGGGGCCTTCTGTGCACAAAATCCAGAGCCAGTATCTTCACTTTCACGAACCTTGCCTCTGCAAGTTGGCTTCGGGGCTTCCCTTGTTGGGGAATTCGGGCACTGGGTTTAAGGGCTTGCGGCTAAATGAGAGGGATGGATCATTCTGCTCGGAACGGTAGTTTGAGTGTTGAGGCGTGAAGTCTGCGTAGCAATGCTGCCCCTCTGCCTAGGCTTAGAAAGCCGGGAATCCAAAGCCTCGCCATCAAGCACACCTCCCCAGATCCCAAACCCCAAGTTGTTCACATGACAGTCGTCATGACCACAAAGTGCTACTGGATCATGATCCAAACTGTTTCCTACTAATCATCACAGTGACCTCGATGCAACCTTGCCGGTGGTGCCTACCACCCATATGAACTCGCTGCTGCCCGTGTTGCTCGTATAATTATTGCGTTTTGGTCACTAGCGCGCGTCTCACTTTCTTGATCTTGCGATTTATCACTTCCTTTCTCTGTCAACTATCATTATTTCACCATTCGATGGCTTGGCTGGCAACTGGAACGGTATGTGAAGGTCCTAGTCCTAGAGCCCTGGGATCTCTTCCTGTTCTCCGTGCTCCCTCATCAAATCCAAATCCCACTGCAAACAAGTATTTAGGGCAGCCGAGCATGCTCCCCGCCATACGTGCTTGACTATATGAGAAAGTGATGGTACATCAATGTGCGTCAAATGCATCGTGATGGACATCGGACGAGTCTATCAGATTCGACAAAAACAAGGCCGACCAGGCGAGACAGAGCGCCTAGACGACCATGGGACGCCTCCCAGAGTGCCTACGGTGGCAATTACCAGCCAAGTTTGAAAACGGCATTGACGATTTGCCAACACATGGGACTGGTGGATCCTTCACAACTGCCACAAGCTGCATCTGTTCTGCAAACAGTCAACAGTCAACCATAGTGAACGGTCGCTCAACTCCTTCGCTTTGGCCGTGTCAGCCTACACACCTAACATCCCAACCCAACCTCAGTTTCTCATTAGGCATGCAGCCGCGTACTCTGGGCAATAGGCCTGAAATAAAGACCTGTCCCGAGGAAATTTAGTGCCAGTTGACATCGTGTCCGAAACCACCGCTTTAGGGCCTTCAGGGCTCAGGCCGAAGACGAGCACCTGAGTTGATTAAAAAATATTCAGAATTGATTGAGCATATTGAAATACTATGTCATAATGGAGGAAGCCCAGACACTAAATATTTAAATTCAAAACCAAAACATGCTGTTAAATGGATCAATATAAGTATTCAGAAAATGGAAGAAGATTACGGCGAATACTTAAAACAGTAAATGTTCAACCAATAATGAAAAAAATAAATTATTATTGAATGCCCCACCCTACTACCCATACTATGCCCCATAAAATGAATAAACCTAACCTTGCCCAGTTTCGGATGTTACATCACCTGATAAATAGGATGAGATAGAGTATTCTAAGGATAATGAGCTACTAGTTGTGATTTATATGTGTATATATATATATATATGTTCACGGTGATGTAACATCCCAAACTGGGCGACCCCATTACCTTGTCCATTTTGTGTAATTGCACCTTATTTTCTCTATGGTAAAGTGTTTTAGGATATAATGGCTACGATTTGGGCCGTGGTGGTGCAATTACCCAAACTGGGCAAGGCCTACCCTAACTTTTAGATGGTTGTGTCGGGTTCAGGGCTTGAGCTGCTTGGGGTCATGGAGTTTCGGCCCCCGGGCTTCAGGGTTTGGGGATTTAGGGTTCTCATTGAGTGGAAAGAACCGCCAAACTTTCTCTGCCCTCAGGAACGAGTCTTCGATTCAGACGGCAATTTCCTTAGGGAAGAGTGGGAGGACTACGACGGCGACTCGACAACTGTATTTAGGGTTTTAACAGGATCTCGTTAAGAGCGCCGAAAGATCCTTTTTATGAGAGTTCCGGAATCTTGCGGTAACCAACGAGTCACGCTGCGACAGAAAACTACTGTTATGGCATGGGTGTAGGTTTTGGCCGTACCGAGCTGCAAATTGGCACGCTCACAGCGAATATGATCTTGCTGCGAGCTGCTGCTGGATCCATTAATCACGTTAAGTGTTGCTGCTCTACTTGCAAGAAAGCTGCAACTTGTGTTTAGCTTGCTATTATCTGCAATGCCCAGTTTGATCACAAGCACCGCGCGTAAGTAGTCTCTGCTGGTCTAGCTCCATACTAGCCAAGGTGTTGATTCTTTTCGTTTGTTCCTATCTATGTGTATGTATATATGTAAGTATGTATATATATATATATACAGAATGATAAAAAAAAAATATATATACACACACGTTCATAGTACATATGCAGCATGTATGTAAATCTTTTCTTTAGTCATATATGTAAACAAGTATTTATACATGTGTCCATATGTATCTTGACTGTTCTTACAGGCTCCATGTGTGTACATATGTGCAATACTGCCGATACTCCCCAAGATAGACAGGCAGGTATATGGAGACTTACATAAAGAGATAACTGCACAAGGCTAAGCAACTGCATCAGTATAACGTTACATGCGATACCACATATTATGTATGCTCCTACAGCGCTGATCCTACATAAAAAGGATGAGTTGCTCATGTGTGCATGCACGAACGGATTCCACTAGTTTAGGGTGCATAGAAAGACTTTCTATGCACCCTAAACTAGTGGAATCCGTTCGTAAATGTATATATATATACACCCAGAAACAGTTGATGCACATGTTATGAAAATTTCCGCATGTGCATGCATGTACAAGCATTTGGACACGCAGATACGTGTATACATGTGTTGCCTTTTAGAGCATCCTGTTTTAAGGTTTACACATACATAGGCTACATCGCCATCGGCTTTACATGCAAATCTACTGATGTCTGCCTATACACAGCCTTGCGGAATATAGAACCTTGTGGGTTATTTATATATATATATATATATATATATATATATTAGGTGTAGATGATGCGTGAACATAATCCAAGGGCTTGTCCTATCTTGCCGTTTCCTTACTATTGTTGCTGCTGGTGTACATACACATGATGGATCATATCCCTACAGTAAAACCCAGCAAATAAGCAGTACCAACAAGATCGAAAATCTAAACACACAGACCGGATTAAGAACTCGGTACAAGGAGTATGTACAAAAGTAGGTGTATTCAAGCATAAACTGCTAAATTAGCAATAGTGAAAAGAATGGTCAGGACAAGCATTGACCCGGGAAAGTGGTCCCGGTTTCGTGCCCCCTGAAGCCAAAATTCCGAAGCTTTTGAAGACGAAATTGTTCAAAGGAGCTGAAGCTCAAATTGTGCGCGAAGACGAAATGTGAAGACGAAAATCGGCCATGAAGACGAAATTCCTGTGAAGACGAAATTCGGTTTGGGGCACACTGAAGACGAAATTCATTCGTGAAGACGAAATTCGTCCTGAAGACGAAATTCGGCCCGCAGACAGAATTACTCAGCGTTCTAGGCTCCGGAATGCTTCTCTGAAGACGAGAAATTCGGCCCTGCAGACGAAATTCGGCCGCGAAGACGAAATTCGGCCCTGAAGACGAAATTGGGCCCNGTTCTAGGCTCCGGAATGCTTCTCTGAAGACGAGAAATTCGGCCCTGCAGACGAAATTCGGCCGCGAAGACGAAATTCGGCCCTGAAGACGAAATTGGGCCCTGAAGACGAAACTCGGCCCTGAAGACGACATTTGGCCCTGAAGACGAAATTCGGCCGCGAATCGAAATTCGGTCCTGAAGACGATATTCGGCTCGGCCCTGCAGACGAAATTCGGCCCAGGCACATTTTCGGCGTCAGGCTGCGGGCAGACTGAATTTAAGTTTCGCCGAATTTCGGCGTCAGGCACATTTTCGGCTTCAAGCTGGGCTGGGAGCAGCCCGAATTTAAGCGTCAGGGATTTCGAGTGCCGAATTTCGGCTTCAGGCACATTTTCGGGCTGAAGGCACCGAGCTGATGACAGTCCGTCGCCGTGCGCAGGTAGCCCCTCCCAGATTCGGACAGGCGACCAGTCTCAGCGCCGAATTTAGGCGACGAGAGCATTTTAGGCGTCGGCCTTTGGTGAACCGAATTTAGGCTTCAGCGCGTCAGGACCATTTTCGGCTTCACTCGCTTGCCGGATCGAATATCGGCGCCGAGTTCGAGCGTCAGCCGACTTTCGGCTTCAGCCAGCACCGACCGAATTTAGGCGCCGAATTTCGGCNCTCGCTTGCCGGATCGAATATCGGCGCCGAGTTCGAGCGTCAGCCGACTTTCGGCTTCAGCCAGCACCGACCGAATTTAGGCGCCGAATTTCGGCTTCAGAATTTAAGCTTCAGGGGGGTACGAAACCGGGACCCACTTCCCCGGGTCTCTGAGGACGAGAACAGCAGTTAGAAAGATCATAACTGTTAGGAGAATTGATGCTGATTAATGCAGCACCAATGGCAATGATACTGTTAACAGCTCAGCAAGTGGTCCCACAACTGCAACTGTACGTAAAGACAGCTGACTATGATGATCAAAGTTATGCTGAAGATGATGATTGTTATGAACATTGCTTTTGTTGTTACTGGTTGTGGTGGTCGTTGCTGTTGCTGTGGTTGTGGTTGTTGTTCTTGATGTTGTCATTGTCATTGTAAGTGACATAATCACATCGGAGGAGGCTGCAAGGCCTTGTTTTTTGTAAAACACTGTTTTGAATGGCTTCGCATGTCACGAATCTGTTCGAATGTATGTGCCGTGGAATCGCGGCCCTGGTTGAATGTTGACTTGGCATTGTTGAGTGAATCCCTTGGTTACAACGTTTGCCATGTGACTGTATATCTTCCATATTGCTGTGTCAGTAGTTTGGCGCTGTTTTTCCCATAGTGCGTGTGCGTTTCCAGCTTTCCAGCTGTGACATCAACCCTGTACGCTAGACCTCCAGCCTGTGCATAAAAGCACGGGGACCAAAACAACCAGCAACAACAACAACAATAACAGCAGCGACAATGGCGATAGCAACAACAGCAACGACGACAAAGACAACGACAGATACATATGATGAAGATAATGCGATAAAGTTTATCGATGGAGAGGTAAAATTTATGTTTTGTTGAGGGCGGGTGGAGAGGTTGGATGAGGAAGCGGATGGGTGGTCAAGTGGACGGGGGAAGGAAGGAAAGTAGGGGGTTGACACTTGCACGATTGCACGAGCACTAGTCTCGGTTGCAGCTAGTACCGTCTTTCGGGTCATCACCAGCATCATCACCACCACATGATTAGCATCATCATGATCAAGATCGTGCGCTTGGGCCTGCTCATGGCCAATGCGGTCGTCACAATCAGCATCGAACATGTTCCTCTTCGGCGTGCTTCTTTGGACGATGGTTCTCTATCAGTAGGGATATCGGCAGCCACCGAAGACAACTGAAGCACCATGTCTCACGATGAGGACATCGACAGCTACACGAAGTCGGAAAGCCACCAAACAGTCGTAACATAGATTCGCAGACCTCGATGGGATGCGAAACGCCATTGATTCAGGTACAACGCTTGAGCCGTAGATGGGCACCCTTTTCTTCCAGAGTTGTGGTTTGGGGGTTGGTGTTTTGCGGGGTTTCGGCTTCAGAGCTTACAGAATTTCTCAGCGAGGCGGAGCGTACTGCACTCCTCAGCAGAGTTTCAAGTCTACGTCTCCTTCCACGGATATTGTCGATTGTTTTGACGCTGGAACCTCTGGAAAGCCGAGTACGGACCGAATATTCAAGTCCCTTAGATCCGGAAGCCTCAAGCCACCCCTAGAAGTCAAGCTACTCGGTGCTCAGGCAAAGAAGATTTGTGTCCACGGCCAAGATTTTCCCGGCTCTTGGGCCGTTGGCGGGAGTCAAGCCGAACTTTCACAAAATCCATGTCGTTGAACTGTGCTAGCATCTGCTCTGACAGGGGCTTTATACCACATAGGGAGCTGTTGAAGCACTTACAGTGCCGACGTTTCTGTTTGTGACTCCACAGATCTGGTTGTAATGTTCACCCCTCTTTTGGGACGGGAATCAATGTGTGGGGACTTTCTGTTTCTTGAGCGGTCAGGGTTCGGTATGTTTTGGGGCACTCGATGAAGGTTTGGCGGCTATCTCGGGAGCACAAGGTCATGTCAGATCCACTTAGGTTTAGGGTTTACGGCTTGGACCTTTATGGGAATTGTTCATTCTGATTTGGGGTAAGGGTTCAGGGCGTCATTGCCAGTTTCCATGGAAACAATGGATGGCCTCAATCGGCAAAGTCCAATCCAACCACGGACGGAGCCCTTCGTTCCAGCAGCTCAGTGCTGGATTCAAAAGCCAAGCTCCACAACCCTAAACTCCGAAACCATGAAAACCACCACCCTAAACTAAAGTCTAAAATCCTACGTCGCACACCCAAAGAAAATAAAAGAAGTTCGTCCAGCCTAGCCTCATTCTTGAACGCGTATGTAAAGCTGTAAAGCCTTAACAGGCCCAAAGCTTCAACCCCAAGCACTAAATCTCCGCTTCAACCCAAAACGCTCTGTGCCCTAAACTCCCGAGACCAGGTCAAATCGGCATGTCGAGTCCACTCTTCTACTTCACCGTAGTCTTTCTTTGGGTTCCTGTGGCAGCACTCGGCGTACGGTTTCGTGTAATCTGTGGCAGTTGAAGTTGCGGTTATGTAGCTGAGTTGGGACTTGAGCCATTTTCCGGCCCTTCGTTTTGTGGATACCACGCGCTCCTTGTCTGTGAATTTCCCTACAAAGCTTCTACACGAAAATGTACATACCATCTTACCAGACTTGGGCAAAGGGCTCTAGTAATCTAGTAGATGAAGGTAGCAAAACCTGCTCAGCGAGCATCTGTCGACAATTGCACTTGGCTGACCCTTGAGAAGCTCTAACTGGATAGCGGACAGGCCCCACGCCCGATTTAGATTCAATTCTAAACACAAAAATCCATTCGGGTATGCAGACCCAGGACCCGGGGTCAAGACATCGTGTTGTCTTAAACTCTTGCTATCACGCCTGCCTTGAGGGTTTAGGGTTTAGGTTCCGAAGCCCAAAAACTGCCTAGTCATCTTGCCAGCTTCCCTGCCTTAGGTTCTGCTGATCGTTCGCGAGCTGCGAACAACAGAACGATTGGCTCGGGACAGCAAGCTGTCCTGACCCCAATCCCTAAACCCTTGACTGCTAAGCCCTAATTCTGAATCCAAAAACCCCACAAGTTTGTGGGTTTGGGACTTCTGCCTTTTGAGAATCCGAGGGCTTAGGGATTCGCGCGTCGCGGGTACTTTGCAACTTTGGGATTTCGGGTTCGGGGCGGCTCTGGGGCCTCAGGGTGAAGGTCTCACAGCTTGTCGTGTAAGCCGGGCTAAAGACTTCATGGTGTAGGGCTTATACTGTAGCGTTTAGTGTTAGGATGTAGGGCGTGGCTCATCATAAAAGGTCATACAGACGTATAGTCAGAGGTTGAACAGGACATATGGCGAGGGTCCTATGCCTGAAGACTGCCACCTCCAATTCACAAAGCTTGCCATCAGTCCCACCCGACAGCAACAAAATGAGGGCTCACATACTGCGGGGGTCTGATAGAGGAGCGTGGAGCCAGAATCCACCTTCTGACTGTAACATCGCTACCACTGACACCTCTGGCGCCACTAAAAACTGGTCAATGTTACAATCAACACTCGTTGTGGAAAGACCCTTTTCGGACCTGCTGGATTTTCAACGCTTCTGGCCTCAGGGGAGAAAATGGTCGGCTTCACAATCACTACTCCGTTTGTACATACATGTCTCAACTTGTTTCGCTACCACCACGAGTTTCAGAGTTTTCGCTGCCAGAAAGGGACGACAAGAGTATCAAGACTTTGCAAACTTCACAATAAATACCACTCCTTCTTGAAAATCCCGCGGTTTTGGAACAGCCGTTTGCGAACCCACTTTGGATGTTCAAGGCATGTGGCCGCTAAACTGGGTGGCCCCCTGGATGGTTGCAACATTGGTGGCGACAGAAGCCAAACCCTTGAGGCCTAAGTCCTTAATCCCTGAATCCACTTTGTCAGGACATTTGGAGCATGCCCTCCTGCAGAACGAGCGCTGCAATGACCGGCGAAGACTCTGACCACCACGTCGTGCAGGCCGGGACGCAGTCTGAAAGGGCCCGCAAGGGTTTTCGTTTCGGACAAGTTTGGGTAGAGCTCAAAGCCTCAGAGTTCAGGAGTGCGAGTTAAAGCCTCAGTTAGAAGCCGACGGCATATGTTGGCGACTGCCACGATCATTGGTCTTACTCGCTTTGCAGCTCAACCTTTGCAGGCCTCTTGGCATCACTGTCCTGGTTCCGTCTGCAATGTTTCACAGCATGTTAAAGCCTGTAGTCCCAAGAAGCCCGCTGGCATTGCAGACTTCCCTGGAATCCCACAGCAGTTGAACTGGTGCAGGTCGTCGCCCTTACTCCTTGCGTGCGAACGTTGAACTTTGGCATTGAACCCTCGGGCATTAAGGGTCGAATTGGCTTTGGCTTTTGGGTTCATTACCCAGATGTCACGATCAATACACATGTGATGACGATTACCATGGAAACTGTACTGTTGATACGACGCGATACGACAATTGCTCTGGTAATCGCATGTAGTGAAGCAGAAGCATGAGTAGTCGTAGTAGTAGCAGCAGCAGCAGCATGACGGGCTCTTGCTTGGAGATGCCCAACATTGGCTTTTTGGGCGCGCGAGCGGTCGCGGTCGTCGTCGTCGTCGTCGTAGTAGTAGTGTAGCAGCAGTAGCAGTCGCAGTCGTACAGTACTAGCTACTGATACTACTACCAATAATAATAATAATAATTAGCAGCTGTTGCTGCTCCGCGTTGTTCTCATACCATCGAAAATGAAGACTGGCATGCTTGGGCATAACATTGTATTCAGACGACTCGTTGAAATAGAGCTGATACTGCGTAATTAGCGGTCGTGATGGTATAGCTACAGGCTATGGGAAGAAGCATGCCATATTGCATTTCGATTACTCTTTCGCTTTGTTATACACAATTTCAATGCAGTGCGTATGGCATATAAATATAGCACTGTCTGCCACACATTGGACCACAAGATTGCTTTCGACATGTTCACTTCGACTGTTCATCCTACGCATTCTCAAGACAACCGCTCAATAACAGCCATGTCACGTAGGGTCGAAAGTGTGGTTCCTCAAGGACGGCATCACCCCGTGTATATAGAAGTTCCTGCCCCCGGGCCACTTGAGGTCACCTCCCTGAATCTCCGTATGCCTAGCGTCTGAGTCTAGCCTGATCCCTAAGGATCTACTTCATGGTCATCCTGCCTAAGATGGTCATCTGCTGCACCTTGCGAGGGCCTTGGACTTGATTGTAGAGGTCACACTTTGGGCTATAGGTTCCAACCAGGTTCTCGGTGGCCCCTGAGCCGAAAGCACCAAGCTCACATACAACCCGTGGCAGTCAGATGTCTGACAGTTCAGATAGTAAGATTCCTAAGATTGCTCTTGAAGAATCCTGATGCGGTTGCAAGCATGTGTTGGGGTAAGCGTCGAGTTACCCCGGATTTGGCGACAATGCCGAAGGTGCATTTCTGGCTTCCCCAACAGCGTGTTTTTTCTTTTTGTTTCAAAGGCAGCCCTCTATGAAAACCTAGATTCGCATTAGCCAGGTGCAAGGCGTCCAGAGCTAAGCCTTAGAGGCTTCCTCAGGGTTTGATTTCGCTCTAGCAGCAGCAGCTGTCACAATAGGCCAGATACTTGCGGCGTTAATGGGATCTCCGTTAGTACAGACTCAAGCTAGTATATTCATGCATCTATTAGAGCCCGAAGTAGCCTTGGCCTCGGACCTAAACTCTGAACCGGAGTGGCATGCAGGAATTTCGGAAAACCCATAATAGTACATTGTGCTTCGGGGTCCCTACAAGAAGGATACTACTATTTGAAGCTGCGTTTTTTGTAGGAACCCCTTCTTACTTCTTTTCTGAAACACCTGAAACCCTGCACCCTAAACTCTAAACCCGCCACCCTGAATCCGGAGTCCAGGATGTACTTGGGATGCCAATGGCTCACGGCAACCAACTCCTTCGCAGACCTAGCTACTGGGCTACGACAGTAGAAGCTTTAAGTTAAGGGTCTTGGGGTGTAGGGTTTCTTGTACAATCAGTCTCTAGGGTTCAGGGTTTGCGGAAATGATGATGAAACGGACGCTGCTCATGAACCTGATGATGATGATGAATCTGATGATGATGGTGAGGACGATGATGGTGATGATGCAGACGATGCTGCAGCGATGACGAAGACGATGATGATGATGATGATGACGATGCTGATGAAATACGCTCATGATGATGCTGGTGACAATTCCTCAAGGTTTATGCCTTTTCCTGCGGGCTAAATCTGTGCACTGCCTGGGTTGCAGATGGACGAAGTCGGCCGTCTCCTGTACGGACCGTGACATAGATCGTAGGCCATAAACCTTCAGCTTGAAACCAAGAACCTACGCCTTGACGTGACAAGTTCAATTGTAGCCTCAACAGAAAGAACCGGTGAAGCGGCTCCCTGGTGCTGAGGTGATGAACAGCATCGCCATGGAGTTTGTCGCTGCCCTTGTTTTGAGTGCGTAGTTGGAGGATGTGTCGTTGCTTCAATGTAGCAGGGTTGCATATGATTTACATGAGTCATTTAAAGACGGACATAGCCAAGTACCCTAGACTGAAAACCCGACAATAAAACCCTGAAACCACAGAGCCCGAAACGCCATGACAATTCCACTAGCCTTGAACAACAGCCGCCTCTTATCGAAGCGCTCCCTGTGACCTCGGCACGTGCCAGGTGACGGGCGTCGATGAGGCCCTCTATGAGACCTTGCTGCCAGTGGCGCACAGGAGCGGCGCAACATGAACCGACGTAAATTCGCAGCAACTGCAACGACAGCAGCAACTGTACATGTTGATGCGATGCTGATGGCCACGGCAGCTGTACCGACAGCGTGATCGGCACTGACCAGGACAGCAGCAACTGAACGACGGAAAGAGAAAGAAACTACGACAAATGTATCGCTAACAACAAGAAAGCCAGGTTCTTTACCTCTGTGAGAATCGTAGAGTCCACGAGTCCAGTCTGAATGTCCAACTGTTCGAGAGTGACACTGATCTTCCAGCCCCGAAGTCGTGTGTACCATGGAAGCTTCAAGATGCTTCAAGACTCTGCCGGCGTTGGGGTTTGTTACGTAGCTGTGGGGTGGAAAGCCCCAGGAAGACCGTGTACGACTTTGAGGATCAGGATCAAGCATTTGTCTTTGTCACCGTTTGTAGTAGATCGAGCCCAGTCGTCGGGTCCTGTTCGGATTGGGGATTCATGGTCGACTGTTTAAGATACCTGGGCAGGAAACAGGTGGCTGACATCAACTTTGTCACCTACCGGCCACGTGCTGGTGGCAGGCCGACAGAACCGTGTTGACTCCTTTGCTATGGTTGAGGTCTTGCAGGGAGTTTGTCATGTGTGGCGCATCGTCCAGCTCTCCTTCAGCTACTCATGGTGCTGCTACTACTGCTACGATCCTTTAATGTAGGAGTTGTTCTGAGTTCTGATGTACGTGGTGACAATGTGAGATATTCTGCGGACCAGAATTTCCGACTGCAAGAGGAGCTTCCATTGTGTAGGGATTCCAGGTCAAACACTTGATATGAGGCCTCGGGTCGTACTCAAAAAGGGATGGCAACTGAAATACTTGGGCCGAAAAGCCCAAAAATCTTAGGGGCCAGGGCTCTGCCATGCCCTCATTATTACTGATGGTCGAACCCCGGACCAGGCCACGAATAAAAATTTGCGCCCTGCAGTCCCCGGATCTGACCCCCGATCACCGCCGCAAAAAAAAACTCAGCGTGGGAGCGGGGCGGGGGAATCATGTTTCCAACTCCTACGGTTAAGGTTTTGACATAAGCAGAGGGCGGCCAGAGGTAGTATAAATGTTCTGTTTAAAACTTCTTCATGCGAAAAGCGTTCACCATTGTAATCTGTGGACTTGCTGCTTGAAGGAGTCATCTTCAGTAGTTTCGATCGCTACATCACTAACATGTCTCCACGTGTGTATAGCAACCTCCATGTCTGCCGACGAGTTCGGTCTACGCGAGTTTCGGGTTTAGGGGCTGGAGTTGAAGGCTTAGGACACTTGGGTGTACGAGGTCATTGAGCAAAACCCTCCGCACCGGAGATCACCCATTCCTAGCTGCCGGAGTACACAATGTGGGTTTCAGTGGAACCCAACTCGTGATTGTGCGAATATTACCTGTTCACATCTGATATAACCAGAGACAGGCGATGCCTGGGCAAAAAGTTCCGGCAACAAGCTCTTTACCACTAGCGATCAGCTGTAACATACATGTAGAAGCATCTACTCATGAAGTTCTCACTACACCAAGCCCGGCAGCTTTATCAATGACCCAAGCTGCTGGTTGTTAATCATCCTAGACTGTAACCCCAAGTCCCCCAGAGCTTATTGTCCTGATATTGAGGTTTCCACGTATTTCAGAGGTCGGAGGCGCTCATGCCTAACAGCTTAGCAAGCCAACACCTGTCTGTTCACTGTTATCACAATGCTGATTACTGCTGCTATGCTTAGGTTAGATCACTAAGATTTGGGGCTTTTCGTTTTATTGCTGTCTTGGATATCAGATTACAAGAAGTTTGACTTTTCCTCTGTGGTGTCGCGATTGGCAGCTTTTGGTGTTTCAGGGGGCGCTGAGGGTTTTGTTAGAATCTCAGTGCTTTCCGACGATGTACGACTGTATGAGCTTGGCAGCTTGGCTGTCGTGAAAATGCAGCTCTAACCTCGGGGTGCAACGGCAGCTTCCCTGAACCCGTGCATCTACCTTACGAACTTCAAGTTTTTCGGTGCTCCTGACACTTCCTGCTATAGCAAAGTGGGGCCTGGGCAGTGGGGTGTAAGGTTTGGGGTTTGGGAAGGTTTACAATGACTGTTCGGAATGCTATTGGTAGGTCTCGTGGCCGTGGTTAGTTAGTTGCACACCAGCTGGCGTTAACTCCTGGGATAAGGGCTGGGGTTGCGTGCTCGTTGGTTTTTTGACACTGAACAACCATGCGAAGGATTTGCAAGCCCACAGCATCGCAGAAACATGGTCTAAGGATATTTAAGGATTTACTGTGTGTTAGCGCCCCGACCATGAACTTTCTCGAGACACCCGAAGAACCAGGCCAGAACCAAACCCTAGCTCCGATAGCCCTGCCATGGCTATTATGCGCTGGCAGCTGACTGCAAAGCCTTCAGATGGTTGTTCAGTGTCAGAAAGCAGCGACCGGCGTGTACAATGACCCGTTGAAGACTCCGGGCCACTTCGCGGTTTAGGGTTTGGGCCACGAGCTAGTCTTGTACGTTCGAGTTTCGTCTTGGTGTCGAGTCTTCCAATGCTTTCCCAGCTGACTCGGCCACGGCGCTTGCCCTCCAGGTCAAAGGAGTTCGCCGCCTTTAAAAGATCGTTCATCTACTTGCCTTGCCCTGAGTCTGAAGAATTGAGCGCGTCCCGGATGCTGCTGTGTGGATTACCGGCATCGGTGGCAGAGGCAGTGGTGGTAGTCGTGGTGGCATCGACGGTGCTTGTCATCGTCGCCGTAGAAAACAGGACAGGAGGAAGAGAAGGAGCAGGAGGAGGAGGAAGAGGACGAGGAGGAGAAGGAAGAGGAGGAGGAACAGGGGAGGAGGAGCAGCAGCAGGAGGCGGGGGAGGATGAGGTGTGCTTGAAATAGCAGCAGGGGCAGCAACATACAAGTGTCCAAGATCGTAAACGGGCTTGCAACTGCCTTAGCGTTTTGCGGAACCACAATCTCTTTTGGGATGCTAGGTTTTTGGACAGTGTCCGTCTCCTGACCTCGTTCCGGGGTTGTCGACTATTCTGCAGCTTAACGTCACAATGCGTGTTTGTTGTCGTTGCGGTGTTTCGTGGGTGGCTTCCGTGACTCCGACTCGAAGTCCAATGGCGGGGCTGTAATGAATCGGGTGCCAAGGCTCCTGTCGACCCTGCTGGTCATTTTCTATAAATGGCTCGGGTTGGAGCCCAAGACATTACGGGACGTTGCTGGGACTGGCAGCTTTCAAGGCACAGTCGCGAGGTTACAGTAGGCTTCAAAGCACCAAGTTTTATTTTTTGATGTGGACAGTGGGTAAGAATGTTGCTTCCGCCTTCGCATCTACTTACTTACGTGTCTAGTGCTACTGATTCGTGTATCAAGGACTGGTAGTGAAATCTATCTGCTTGTCTTGGCACGTAGCCTGCCCCTTTCTCAACCCTGGCAGTACTCAAGATGTAGATTTGCATCATAATGGTGGCGTTCATGCTGGTCACGACGTTTTTGTGGCCGCTATGGGCATGTGGACAAGGATGATGGTGACGATGACGATGACGATGATGATGATGATGAGCCGCAATGACTATCAAGATGAAGCAGAATGATGATGAATGCGCGGGTGCAGACTGCTGAACGTGACGGTATTGATCATTAAACAGAACATGACAAGGCTGTTCATGATGCTGACGTGTTCGATGACACTGAGTCTGCCGAACTTGCTGACGAGAATGACGATCATGCTGGTCCTGTTCATGCCTTATAAGGACTGAACGAAGAATTTGAGCCTCGGGTCACACAGATAAATATTGGCGGAGGGTCCAAAGATGCAGTCGGGAATGTCAGGACCAGGAGCTAGTCATCTTCAATAGAGTCAAGTTCAGTATCTACCACCGCTATCAGTCTAACTCTCTGCAAGGCCGCTGCCTTGTCCCCTCCTTTTTTTGCCGTGCCCATTGTACAAAAGAGACTTGACGATCAAGCAGGGAAAAGATCCTAAAGAAAGTGCAGCTGCAGGAAGCGCAAGCAGCGACATAAGAGCATAAAACCGGACCACTGGAGCACTACTTGTTGCGCAATAGGCGCATGTGACGTTTAATGTGCTGTGGTCAGTAAGATGCGATGGAAACCTTCCACTCCAGGCAATGTGATGTGCAATGTCCGTGCGATGCCAATACAAGTAGGCAGCTCAAAACGACACAAATTGAGAGTGCAACGGCACATGGGCAGACCAACTACAGCTGCCAAGCAACCTTGAATGAAGGACTACAACAAACAAGGTTTCTGGTTATTGCATGGCCTACGGCTTGCTGGCTTCAAGACCCGTGCCCTGAGGCAAACCGTGCTTCCAGAAAACATCTCCGACTTGAAGGACGATCCTTGAGCTTCCTTTCCATCGGGTAACCTTTCTTTCCCCACGCCCTAAGTTCTCGAAATCCTCAGTTCTTGGTCTGGTGATTTGCCTCTTTGATTTTGTCAGGTTCAGGGATCGAAGCTTGCCTGGGATCGGATCTCCGGGGCCCCCAGGCCAGGCCAGCGAAGCCCAAGAGAGCCATCTAGCAGTCTCCGACTGGACTGACTAGACTGCTTACACAATGGGCAGCGTCGGTTCCCAGCAATCAGTTTCATCAGAGAGGGGTCTTCACGACGGGAGCATCAGGCAGTTGCACCATTACTAGACTACCTCTCCTCCGCCTCCTACTCCTGGTCCTGCTCCACTGCTCCTACCAGTTACCACTACCTCTAACAACACTAGTACGACAGCGACGACTACTACTACTACTTCTACTTGTACTACTCCTGATGCTGTGCTATTGTTATTGTTTCTGCTGCTGCTGCTGCTGCCGCTGCTGCTGCCGCTGCCGCCTTTTCCTGCTACTGCTACAACCACCACCAGCAGCTTCAGCACCACTATAACAGCCACAAAAAGCCTCTGCAAGCACTTCACCATGAATGATTAGTGTGATTAGTGTGGGGGGACCCCTCAAAAAAAGTTTGAAAATGTCATTGAGACCACTAAACTTGCTTTGGGGGGGACTCCGCAAAGAAACCTTTCTTCCCGACTCATTTTGGGGAAGTTTCCCAAACAACGCAAAGGCTCCAAGGCCCCAATAATTCCAAGGCTTTTGGATGAGGCCAGGCCGGCGATGGACCTGAGGCCTGACATTTCGAGCTCTCTACTAAATCGATTACGCGGGACCCCAGCAGGCCCTTTGGACCCAAATAGACAAGATTTGGCGGTACCCACGGGGCTAAGTTTCCCCAGCCGTCGACGTCTAGGGACGAAGCCGAGTAAGTAAGGAAAAATTGTGAACTTGGGTTTAGAGGCCCTGCCGGGCTCCGGCTTGGTCTCCCCGCAAAAACGGTTCATGTAACGAACCGCGAGGCCAGGACGTAGCGTAGGCTTCCTATGCCGGCGGGAAAAACCCTATAGCCTATACTCTATGGAGTCAAGGTTTTTGTTTGGAGAGGGGGACACGCTACCCTAATCAGACCCCGACACTAAGAGCTTCACCACACGGCACCCTCTTTATCTCAAGACCCCAAACAACCTGGATCCACCTGGCTCCAGGAAGCTTGCCAAGACCTCAACGCTCAGAAGCGTGTTTCTCTCTGCCGCCTCGACTGCAATAGGTTCCGAGCCATCGAAAGAGGTATTCGAGGGCAAGTAGTGAGTAGTAAGTAGCATGTAGTAAGTAGTAAGCAACAAGTTTTAAGAAGTAAGTAGTAGCAGTAGTAGTAGTAGTAGTAGTAGTAGTTATTGTAATTCCAATATTAACAAAAACAATAGTACTAGATAGTAATAGTCTAGTAGATAGTAGAAAGTAGAAAGTTGTAAGCAGTAAGTAGTAAGTAATAAGTAGTAAGTAGTAAGTAGTAAGTAGTAAGTAGTAGTAAGCAGCAAGCAGTAGGCAGTAGGCAGTAGGCAGTATGTGCAAGTAAGCAGTCAGCAGTACGTAGTACGTAGTAGTAGTAGTCGTCGTCGTCGTCGTAGTAGTAGTGGTAGTAGTGGTAGTGGTAGTAGTAGTAGTTGTTGTTGTTGTTGTTGTAATAGTAGTGGTGGTAGCAGTGGCAGTAGCGATAGTAGTAGTAATAGTAGCAGCAGCAGGAGTAGTAGGTGTAGCAGCACTGGCAGCACCGGCAGTAGTAGTAGCGGCAGTGGCACTGGCAGAAGGAGGAGCAGCAGCGGCAGCAGCATCACGAACATGTTGATGAGGTTGATGACTATGCTCAGCACTTTCTTTAGGTGTCATTGTCAAACTCAGTTGTACTATTGCGCTTGTCGCTGTGATTGATTTGTTTTGTTTTTTCTACGTGATTGGCGTTTGAGGGCTACTAAGGATGCCGTCAGTCGGATTGCAATCTCAGAAACGCTTGTCCTAGATTCCTCACCCGGATCCCTTGAATCCCGAAACGCTATAGAAAGGGTTTCAACGTGAGCCCTCAGGTGCATAGGCTATTTAGGTGTGTTAGGTCTGTGGGTTTTTGGGGCTTTTTGGTTATGGGGGTGTCAGATGTTTTGTTTGTCCGGTGTCAGCTGAATGGGAGCAGAGCCACCCTTGCGTGCGAAAGCTTCCTTCACTTCCTTCGATTGGCAGCAGCTGTTCCACAGCATCCATAATTCAGGGCTTGTAGCCTTTCTACTTGAATGCAGCGCTCCTTCTTGTCGAACTCTCGGGTGTCTTCTTGGCTGCGAAGAAAAACGCCGGGGCTAACCCTCGTCAACCGAGTTGCTGAGTATGCAGTTCGTCTTTTTGGGGGTTTACTAAACAAGTGGCTCGGATGACACCCTGATCTATAAATCATTGTCTGGAATAATTGTGTTTTCTTGCAATGTCATGCTAGGGTCCCACGTGTATTCATCCTTGCTATACGTATCTATACGTTCAAGCATTGTGTTCCGGCGGGTGCAAATGTCCTTTCCAAACCTTCTACCTTTAAATAGTGAGAACCCCAAACTTGAAGTTTTCTTGCGGCCAATCTTAGGCACATCTCCATTCTGGCGAGGTTCTACAGGTGCCTCGACAATCTCATCATTGTGGTTTACCGTATGTACGTATGTATGTCATAGAATGGCATAGAATATCACATTATATACATATATATATATACATATGTTGTTACACTGCATGGGTATGGTGTTGACGAGTCTTCAAGACTTGCACCTGCGCTGCATCCTGAGAAGATGATCAGAAGCTGTCGTGTGAAGCCCCAAACCCATACCCAAAGCCTGTCAATTCGGAACCGTATCTCTTTAGATCCACACAGGCAAGCGAAGTTAAAAGCCAAGGCTAGGTAGAAGCTGGGATGTTTTGCTGCACTTGTACTCAGTACTGGGCTTACCGTGTAGACGGTAGAAAGCTGCTTGGCTTTGAAGTTCAGTAGGTTCACTGTAGGTAGAAGCTGGGATGTTTTGCTGCACTTGTACTCAGTACTGGGCTTACCGTGTAGACGGTAGAAAGCTGGTTGGCTTTGAAGTTCAGTAGGTTCACTGTCCGCAGGCTGTTTCGTTGAGTGTAATGGAACCTAATTGCGTCGTTGATTATGAGTCGCTTCGGTCGCACAATATCGAAAGTGTCCATTTCATCAGGTTGATTGCTTCCTAGCATTCGTCATGCAGGGCATTGCTGTGTTTGGCTGCCTGGTAATGGCTGAAGTCATATTATTTTCCATACTTCACCCACCGTGCTCCGAGGACTGAACAGTTGCTTCCCGTACGGCCACTGACACGTGAAGTAGCTGTGACGATGGATTCGCAGTGTTCTTACAATATGTCCAAACTCGTGAAAAGTCCGGGTTTTGACTAATGACTAATGTCCGCGATATCATGTGCATCACTGCTGTCCGTACGATCATAGCTCCTGCTGTCACCGAACAAATCTTTGATGTGGTTGCACAACTTGTCGTCATACTGGCTAATGCTAATGCTACTAGTGATACCTGTTCTGCTGCCACCTCTCCCACCGCTAATCTGGTTCGTTCCCGCTCTGAATATCGTGACGACGCCGGCCACTCGTACTCATACTGCCACCACTACCTCTAGCACTGTAAGTGTTGCCACTACGCAAAGTATTATTTGTCATGACGAAATAGGACTGCTGCTACTACGCCTGCTGCTACCTCTACGCTACTACTGGTACTTCTACTGTTTTGACAACTGCTACTACTTCAACTACTACTGCTGCACCTACTTCCAGTACTACTTCTACTACCACCACTTCTCATTCCACGACGACGACTACTACTACTACTACTTCCAGTACTGCTACTAGTACTGCTACTACTACTACGACTACTACTATACTCGTACTACTACTACTACTACTACTCCTGCTGCTGCTGCCGCTACTGCTACTGCCACTGCCACTGCCACTGCCACCTCCTCCTACTCCTACCACTACCACTACCACTACTACTACTACTACTACTCCTTCCTTCCTCCTTCCGATTCGCGCACATCTGTCGATGTCCGGCAGAGCCCTAATCAGACCATTGGTCCGGCCATCACCGTGGACAGCAGGCTTTCGCAAAAGATGTTCGGGCCTAGGCCCCAAGCAANTCCGATTCGCGCACATCTGTCGATGTCCGGCAGAGCCCTAATCAGACCATTGGTCCGGCCATCACCGTGGACAGCAGGCTTTCGCAAAAGATGTTCGGGCCTAGGCCCCAAGCAACATCTATGATGCTGTACCGCCCCTTGAGGGCCAAGCATACAGAATCGAAACATTTACGTGTTCAGCAAGAGCTCAGCGAGCAACGCACGTCATATGCTTTATGTGCACATGACACACTAGGGCAAGCCAGAAGCACTACTCAGAAGCCTCACGCGAAGACACAAATGTAGGCTCAAGCTGTGCTCGTAGTCATGGATGCTGTCTCTTCCTCCTCGAGCCAGTCGTCATCATTATCATCCCGGGTATGCTGGTCGGAGTACTCAATGGCCTCAAGATAATCCCGCATGCCCTGCTCACCGAGTGTCTGTCGCATTCGGAGTTCCGCAGTGGCATTGATGACGCATGATGCTAAAGGCTTGAAACCCAACCGCAACAGGTCCTGCATGTGCAGAGGCTTGAGTCGAGAAGCACTACGAATGTGAAAAGCAACGAGCACATATCGTTGACCCTCCCAAGGAGCTGTGGCATGATATAGTCGGGGATTAAAGCACAAAGGAGTCTGTGTCGAATGCAATCTTCCCAGCTGTCCATGAGCAACGAGCTGCACATCACCATCAGGGCAAGCAATCCAGACTTGTCCAGCAAGATATTCTGAAAAAGGCACGACAAGATTAGAGGACCACTCTTCATTGTGATTATCCATATGCATCAATGTCATCACGTTCCGGGATGCCGTGACTGTAGTGAAGCAATGACCAGGACTGATGTACCTGATAATGGACGTGAGCAGCGTTGTGCACCAAGGAGAGCGCAAGGTATGCCTCCTCAAACCCATGAAGGATGAGTGTGCAAAGCCACCCACTGTGTAGGATTTGGGCGGAAGTGCTGATGCATCCTGATTGAACTCACCTCCACGATCTAAATGATCTGATGGCAACTTGTCAAGCAAATCCTGGAGTGTGAGCCAAGAGATCTCACCTTCCTGCAACGCATTACGAGCCTGCATTTCGATGTCCCCTTCTGGAGCAACAGCCGGAGTGAAATCAACGGCAAGTTTGAAGCTGCCTGTTTGAAACGTTGGCCACGCCTCAGAGTGGTACCAACGCGGCCCTAGCTCACGATCGGAGGCTTCACGCACCTGCATCCCTTCAGCGACTCGGTGATCAGGAAGTCGGGGTCTCTACAGCACATTCGGCATGATGGAATACGTTGTATCACACAAGCAGAGCCAATAAGCATGGCAATAGCGTACTCAAGACAATCCGGATGTAGAGCAACATGAGTGGGGACTGAGAGTGAGCATACATACTCCCAATTTTTAAGCAGCCACGCGCGTGCTTGCATCCTTTGGGCCTAGCCACTTCAGAGCGAAGTCCACAGTCGCCTTAGAAGAGCACCGTCGCTCCAACGCGCCGAAACAGCACACGCTCAACCATCACATCAGATTGCCCGTCGTTCTTTTCGCTGAGTGCAAGCAACCCCATGCGTCCCCAGGAAAAGCACTGCACACATGTGTAGAACAAAAGCCTCAGCCATCGACTGAGCACAAGCGTCTTCGCTTCGGAAAACAGCTCCCACTTGCGAACCCGGAGGCTCAGCCCTTATTTCAGCATCAATCACCATCGTAAGCCATGTAAGACCGAAGGATCAGACGCAGAATGCCCGCTGATGTCACAGCTCACCCAAGCTGCTTGGAGACGATCTGTGCAGCCGCCGAGCGCTGCAGCCGTTCCGGCCGGATGGTTGCACCAATCAGCTGCGTCGCCGCCGAGTTGCTCAAAAGCGTGAGATACTTATGAAGAGCCGCGGCCTCCTTACTCCGCGTCCCCACCTGAAGCTCACACGTCAGGGTCTCCCCGGACATCTGCGGCGTAAGAGGCCGCTTTGGATGAAAAGTGACCACCGCCCCCTCAATCGCCACCAGCTTCATGATCACTTGCACCGTCGCAACGGCCTGGACATACGGCAAACCTGAACGCTCATGCTCCGGCTCTGGGCGCTGGCGCTCCCCATTCCACTTCAGGTACGCCCACGTCGGGTTCTCCATATTGTCCGTGGGAATTAGCCATTTCATGGTCTGCAGCTGGTCCCTCGCATCCTGGTGCTCCGCATCCTT
>BGNK01000102.1:268219-297656 GCA_003297005.1 Symbiodinium sp. clade A Y106 | reverse complement strand
TTCTCGAGGCGCGCGTTGAGCTCGTGGAACAAACAAAGTAGAAGAGTTGTGCGCATAGGACGCGTTAGCTTGGATGGGTCAGACGACTTGAGGCGGCGCCATTCTTGCTGGGCCTTGTTCAGGGGCTGTACGACTGAACAATGCCCATGTATGCGAAGGAAGATGACAAAGGAGTGACCAAGTCTCAACGCGTTGATGGTGTCCTCGTGCCTGAGTACCAGCTTCTGCAGGGAGTGCAAAGCATGCTGGATGTTCGAATCTGATCTGTCATAGTCAGACCAGCCACGACGATCCCATTGGCGATGATCACCTTGGTTGCCGCCTCTGTTCGTCCAGGGCTGCGCTCCACGTTTCCGGTCCCCATTCCCATTACGGCCCTTGCCTTGACCTCCTTTGTCCCCAGAGTTTCCATTGGCTGCCATCCGAGCCAATTTCGCCCCTCTGGCCTCTGACTCCAAAGAGAGATCGGATGTAGACGCATTGGTGGAATCAGCAGCGTCAGGCTGCCTTCCCTTAGGCATGTAGAGATCAAAGAAGAATTGCTCAGCCTCTTGCATGGCATCTCCCATGATGACAAGAGCTAGGGAATCAAGGAACTACGCACAGGACTTGAGAAGCCATACCAAGTACCCATGTCGCTTGTGTATGGCACTGAAAGTCACCTGTTTGGCTTGACAACCGTCGTCTTGATACAGCCATAAGCCGCCGGCACGGAGCAAACTACGGTAATGTCCTTGATGTGGACTGTGTCCCAAGTGAACCTGTACAGCCGAGACCCGGAACGATTCCCAGACAACATTGATGCCCTCAGCGAAAATTGGAAGCCAGACTGCCTCACCAACAGAGATCCGCCTCATTGGTGAGGGAATTCTGTCTTGCAGCACGTATGTATGCAGCAGCGCCACCACCCCCGAGTTCATGTAGCACAGGTTATGTGGATTGTGAAGTTTGAGACGGCACGTCCAAGNGTGAGGGAATTCTGTCTTGCAGCACGTATGTATGCAGCAGCGCCACCACCCCCGAGTTCATGTAGCACAGGTTATGTGGATTGTGAAGTTTGAGACGGCACGTCCAAGGCAGAGAGCCACCCAGAGCATCCCGAGGAGCAGGCACGCCATCAGCGTCATGGATGTCCGTCGACGTTTTGGTTGACCTGAACATGGCCCTCACATTGCCAGGCTTGGTATTACTCGACGAAGCAACCGCGGCATGTCTCAGCGTGAGGCCCTGAGGAGTTGATACCCAGCCGGTGGTCGATGCCTGATTCTTTAAGCAAGGAGCGGTTTTAGCAATGGAACCAGTCCCTTCCATGGTCGCCTGCTTGACGAAGAACTTGCCAATCGGTGTGCCTTCCAGATGGAAATTGCTTATACTTGGCTGTGGATTCCGACTGCTTGAGCGCTACCGGCTTCGTGACAGTCTCTATGCCATCCGCCTCCGTAGTGTGTAGTAGATGCCGTGCAGCTGCAACCTGAAAGNTGCTTATACTTGGCTGTGGATTCCGACTGCTTGAGCGCTACCGGCTTCGTGACAGTCTCTATGCCATCCGCCTCCGTAGTGTGTAGTAGATGCCGTGCAGCTGCAACCTGAAAGTACGCGGAGCACTGCTCCGCATGTCGCTGTGGATGCTTCAGAACAGCAGCGCAGTAGTTACACGGGGAAGTGAAAGTCGCGCATAGACTCCGCGCCTCAGATTGCGCAGTTCTCCATGACGCCCGCCAAGCCTGTGGATGCTGATATTGCCAGTGCGTCTTTATACGAGAAGTCTGTTGAACCCGCTGACCACACAAGACACACCTGCTCTTGAAGGTGAGAATCTCCTTGGCATACTCGATGGTCTGATGGATTGGTGCCTGAAAGATATGCCGCTGTGCAGTGATGGGAATGAGCGTATCAATGTCACTGCTGGGGGGCTGCGGCGGATCGGCCTTCTCCTCAAGCTCCACCTCCGCGATGATATCCTCCAGGGTTTTATCCTGCGCGAAGCCAGTTTTCAAGCGTAAGCACATCCCTTGCGTGGCATGCTTCTCCAGCGCATTCCACTACTACTACTACTACTACTACTACTACTACTACTACTACTAGTACTACTACTACTACGACGACGACTGCTACGACTACTGCGACTACTGCTACTCTACTACTGCCACTGCCACGATCACTTGCAACTTACCACTTACCACTACTAGTATCACTGCCACCTACCACGTACCACTACCGCTACCACTACGACCGACTGCTGCTGCTGCTACTAGTGCTCCTGCTTTTGCTCCTGCTGCTGCCCGCTGCTGCTGCTCCGGCTACTGCTGCTGCTGCTACGGCTACGACGACGATTGCTGCTGCTGCTCCTCTTGCTGTTAAGTAAAGATTGGCAATATTGCAGCGATACCCAGCTGTTTCTGGCAACTGGTAGCATCCAGCCCTCAACCTTTAAACCATAATGGGTCATAGTACACCAGAAGTCACACATCGTCAAAGTATTGGCACGTACCGCCCGTGGGGTCTCTCGTGCTGTGATTAGCTGGAGCCGCAGCTGGAACGAAGCTTGAGGTTGAATTGCGATTTTGCAACTTCAAATGCTGGCGCTAGCAAAGGTCTAAGATGCACCCCAGAGTATCTTGGATCCTGTTCTGAATGTCGATCACAGCTAGAAGTTTTTTTGGTTTCGAGCATTTCAGTTCTGCGGGGCTAGGGGATCTGGATAGCTGTAATGTTGACAGTCCTAAACACCTGATCAGTAAACTCCTGGCATCCAGGCCCATAGCCCCAGGATCCATCACAATGTTAAGTGAAGGAGGGAGCTGCGGTGTCCTGGTAAGGGCCGCGAAGCAATGGTATGAAGGATTGAGAGTACTGATACTCGAGTTTTGGTAGGGTAGGTGCCATGCGCTAATTCGAAAGCGGTAGTAACAATGTTATCCATGAAGTTTTTTTATATGCCTACACATCCATGCACTGTCCTGTAAGTCCTACACCCTCAAAGGTTCCACGCAAAGAAGTTCAATCCGGAGTCCTTAAGCTGCAACTTCGAACCGGCTTCGTGCATCATATTTTAGGGTTGCGAGTCCACTGTCGAAGTTCCAGTTGCAGAACGACCTATGTCAGCCAGTTTAATATTGAAATTGTGGAGTCAGGGTTTAAGCCAAGCCCAATATGTGCAGCAGGGCATGCACAACATGAGCCTGCAAAAGCCCGCAAGCAGCGACAACTGCGGATCTGCTGATTGCCAGGAGAGGTTGAGGTCCGGACTTTCTAGAATTCAGAACCTGTAACTTAATTGGGTTTAGGCTTTGTGGATCAGCCTGTCCTGGTATGGTCATTGCAAGAGCAATTCTAGTAGATCGCGGAATACCCTCGGTATCTGACCGAGCGAAAGCTCGCAGGGCCTTAGGGGGAATTCCGAAAATTTCTTAGATTGCCGCAGGTTTTCGGCATGAGCCTGAGTATTGAGTATTGGCATGGAGGAACATGTCACACAATTAGCACCATCATGATCAACATCACCGTGGTCACCGGCCAGAGCATTATGGTTGTCATGAGCCTTCATCATCGGATCTCCGCCGTCGGCACGCCACAAACTCGCTCCCAAGTACATGTTTGCGTGACCAATTGCAGATGCCGTTCACTACCCTCACCTTCAGATTTGCGGCACTGGCATCATCCTTTCGAGTGGCATTGCCATTTTATCTGCTGCCACTGTCATCATCAGGAGTAAGTGCCGAGCACTGTCTTGACGCCCCATAATCAGGCCTAAGATCGGCTTTGGCTGTCTACTACCTGTGGCAATCGCCGCATGCTTTCACCGCAACTAGACGGGAGCTGAGCGACAACAAGAAGCCCAGCTCGCATCCAATGTGGTGCCGTAGGGAGAGGCAATTCAGACAGTTAACAATACTTCTATTTAATGGTCCATTTATTTGTCTGGTCGGGTCCTTTATTCAGAAACTCTCAGCATGTTTGGAATGTACGGCTCCTTGTTCAGGGTTGTCGCCAGCTCTCGAAGCCGATGCCTAACACCCTGACGTTTCCGCAAGGACCCGTACCCGTACGCAATACAACTGCAATAATATACCTAGGAGCGTCATCGAGATACTCATCACACTGTCGCAAGAGTTACTAGTAGGATCATCAACTTAAACGAACTAGTGCCATGGTCGGATCAGTCTTGCGAGTTCAAGGTCTTGGTCGGGCATGCTTCGGCAAAGTAAGCACCTAAGGCGTGGTGATTCCTTAATTTTGAGACTGCTCGAAGGGTTTAGAATGCAGCGTTTCTCAGAGTACGACTTGTCGAGAGCTCCAGCCAGCCTGCTCGTTTTTGCAGCCTTTGGAACATGAGACTGGACAAATGCCCACGTAAAAGCAAAGCTGAATTTCCGACTGCAGGCCTTGATGTTTCGGGTTCACCATGCGCTAGCTCAACAGAAGACAGAGCCTCGCATCTGGATCTTATGTTTAAGCCTTTCGGATTTGGGGAGTGTAGGACGTAAACCGAACTCAAAAGATGTAACAGACATGTGACATCTCTTAGCGTTAACTCCTGTTCTGGAAATCGGATGGGTAAATGCAGACTCTTAGAAGAGATGTGCCTTGAGTCAAGCCTTCGTTTTTCCCGTGAGTTTAGGCAGGAGATGCATCCCAAACCCTCAAACGTGGAATGGCATGTCCTCGTTTTTCTCGCTTCGGCAGTAACATCTACAGCATGAGCCTCAGATATAGCACTGCAAGGAGGAGTGGGCATAGGTAGCGAAGAACTCGTATTCGTGGCAGCAGCCAGATGTTGCCGCAGTAGTAGTGGCAAAGTCGTGGTCCTCAGTGGTGGCATGGCACAACAACAGCAACGGTAGCAGCAGCAGTGCGCAGTCATAGCATCGGCCCTCGTAGTCGTAGTTGTAGTCGTCGTCGAGGTAGAAGCGCCAGTGCCAGCAGCAGCAGCAGCAGAGCAGTAGCAGTAGCAGTAGCAGGAGGATAGCAGTAGCAGTAGGAGTAGTAGTTGTAGCAGTAGTGGTAGTGGTAGTGGTAGTGGTACTAGTAGTAGTAGTAGTAGTAGTAGGAGTAGGAGTAGGAGTAGGAGTAGGAGTAGTAGTAGTAGTACATTGTTGTTGTTGTTGTTGCTGTAATCGTAGTACTAGTAGCAGCAGCAGCAGCAGCAGCAGAACAGCTGCAGTAGCTGGAGCAGCTGCAGTAGTTGTAGTAGCTGTAGCTGTAGCTGTAGCTGTAGCTGCAGTAGTCGTGGTGGTAGTAGTAGTACTAGTACTTGTTCTTGTACTTGCACGTGTACGTGTACCTGCACTTGTACTACTAGTAGGAGTACTAGTAGTGTAGCACTAGTAGTAGTACCAGTAGTAGCACTGGAAGTAGTGCTAGTACTAGTACCAGTACTGTAAATGTAGCTGCAGCTGCTATTGCTGCTGCTGGTGGCGGTGTTGTTGTTGTAGCAGTTGTTGTGGCCGAAGGATGAGGAGGAGGAGTACGAGGAGGAGGCGGAGCAGCAGCAGTTGTCGCTCGTCGTTGTAGTTTTGGGAGGCCGAGGTAAAAGAGGAGAGGGAGGAGACGAAGGCGGATGGCGAAGTAGGGGGAGGAGGTGGAGCCGGAGTGAGAGCGGCTCTCGTTGTTGTTGTGATTGCAGCTGCTGCTGCTGCTGCAACTCCAGTGCAACAAAGACAACGACAAGACTTCTAGTTGTACAAGCCGGAATAGCATGGCCAGTGAAGCCTTTTTGCCAGGGCCTGTCACCTGGGCAGCTGTCTTTGGCCGCCCGAGCATCTGGACGCCTTCTTCCTGTGCGCCCACTCTGTTGTTGCTCAAGATAGTAACTTGCGCGATTTCGTGGGACGCTATTTGTTGCCATTCCGCTTGCTTGGATCTGTTTAATCTTGCCTCGGGTGAGGATTGCGGGTTTGGGTTGGGGGGTGTGAGGCACTGTGGCTCTCGGGCTGAGGTGAGGCTTTAAAGTTTTGGGGCTCTGGACGACCACATCACGACCGGAAACTGCCGGGTCTTCAGAGGCATGCATTTAAGTCTCAAGACTGTGATCTGAGCCCCGATAACCCTAAACCCAGAAAGCTACACCAGAGCCCCCTGGTCCTGGAGCTTTGTCGACACTTCCAGTATATGGCCGTAATCAGCAGGGAGAACCCAACACAAGGAAGTACCATGTGCTGCCGCGGAGTTTCTGAACAGTTGGTCAAGTGCATATCAGCCCCAGATCTTCAAAAAAAGCCTCATTCTGGGTCTCGGCTTTCATACATTCTCAAGTCTGAAGCTTTGGCCAGACGGCCTTGGGGAAGTTTTCAACAGGTCTGTGGAAGCAACACCTGCCTGGTATGTGGACCCAGGTACAGAAGCATCAATACATTGTTGCATATACGTAGGGTCCTTGTTATACGGACGCTAAACTCTAGACCCAAAAGCCTTAGATGGGGTACTCCGATTTCCTGAAAACCCGATGTGCCGTTCCAGGTTCTGCCAACAGAAGCATCGGACCTCTTTAAGGTCCCAAGCCTCCAAGAGCATTAGGCTTACCGTTGGGCCATAAGGGTACTGTAGAGTTTGGGGGGTTTGAGTTCAGGTAGGCTTCGCGGTTCTTGGGTAGGGAGGTTTGGTTTGGGATTTAGGGCTGCGTGCTCAGGTGTAAGGGAAGCCAGGGCGGGGGAATCCGTTTTGTAAGTGACTTAAACCGGAAGCGCTCAGAGTGAACATGATCATGGGCCAAGTGCTCAGTGAGTGGCTTTTCTGTTACTGTCAGGGTGAAGTCTATGAGCGTCTTCTAAGATTCTACTACGTTGGAAGATTCTTGTTCTGGAAATTGACCGACCTTTATATAAACCCTAGCCTTTCTCAACAGTAGGAGTAGGATCTGGTGGGATGATTTGCTCTAGTGACATTGGTGCCTTCGTACCTTCTTACCAATCTTCCAGGGTTGGGGTCGGCATAGTTATGCGGGGTCATTCGTTTCGCTTGTTGCATAAACGGCGAGGTTGGGCGGCAACGGCAAGGTTGAAAAGGCATGTTTGAGGTGTGCGCCAACAAGCCTCGTGCTGCCGAAAGCTGCACTCCTTACCACCTGGACTTGCGAGTGGACAGGTGTCGGTGGTTGTCAGTCAAGCATTTTCTTGCATTGCTGGCTGCCCTTTATTTTTCCAGCTGCTTCTGCGCTCCGCTTCGGTGGGTGTTTTGAATCGCCTGCTCCGCCGTGTGAAAGGATCAAGCAATTGCGGGCGTGCAGCTCCTCATCCGGGCGGAGGGTGGGCGGGTTGGCTCTGTTGAAGATGGACTCAGGCTTCCATCGTTGGGTGTTGAACTTGCCAGTCGCCAGTAAGGCAGTTGTGTCCGCTCTGGTGAGATTCCGGCCTGCCTATCAATCTGCCAGAGTTGGGATGGGCATAGTTATTCAGGGTCGTTTGTTTCGCTTGCTGTTGATAGCTTAAACGAGGTGCCCCTAAGTTCAAGAAACCCAATGTCTGTTGCTAGTGTGACATGTTCGGGAAGCTCTTGCGAGAGGTAGTTTTTAGACCTGGCAGGGACCGAGATCGTATGCACCGGGGCTGATGAGTCTAAGGCGTGTAGGTCCAGGTTAGGGCGTGGGATCCTAAGGGGAACCGCGAAAACCCTGAAAAGCACCTGGCAAAAGTAAGAGCATCGTGAGGGCTCACCGGGCTCATAGCCACAGACCTCAAGTCTGATTCATGTCATACAAACATCACAGCAAGCGTGAAGACTTGATCTCGAAAGCTGGTCCTGGGCCTTAAAGGATCTTTCTCGAGAGCTGCATCGCCCCTGATTTCCAATGATGGAAATTGCAAACTTCGCCGGGCGTAATTCTCGTGGGATACGGTCATCAGGGATTAACAGCCCCTCGCCAAGCCATAAATTCGAGTATGAGGACAGTTGAGGTGTTCCCTTCCGTTCTCCCGAAGCCACGAACATAGATCATTAAACCCTGAAGATAGGCATGAGATGCGAGCCGGAGGCTCTTCTGGAGCCCTTGTCCAAGCGCGAGGCCAATCTAGCATGCTGGTTGCAGCGTGCCTGAAGCACCTTGATCACTCATCGTCCATAGGCCCTAGAGACCCACCGTGAGGCCCTGTGAGGCCCGACTCTTTCACTGAAGTCTTTCAGGTTTGCTTAGGCGTTGTGGCACTGTCCTCGCTCGTTTCAGCAGGCCAAGGAAAGGGAGTTGGCCGCCGACCCAGAGCTGCCTTCAGAGCCTAAGCATTGCGAGAAATCAGGTTGAACGCGGTCTTGCTAATAGGCTTGTTGTCAGGTTGCAAAATAGCTTTACGTAGAAGCAGGCGACGTAGACTTCGTTCGATTGTGAGCTGCCGAGCTACTGTGCATGTTGCATCCTTTCCAATCTTTCCACATCCAAAAATGGTCGTCCCTGAACCCAAGTGTTGCACACTCTCAAGGAACCTTCTTCTTTATCCTAATACTACTTCCCACATGTGCACAGGGACAGACACGCCAAAGTCGACCAACAGACCGGAAAAATGGTGGGTTTTTAGCTACATAGGCAAGAGTGCAAGCAATTCAAGCTTCCCATCGCTCATCCATGGATCCGTCCGTACATCCCCACACATACACACACGTCTACTTTTTCATTTGCAACTAGATGCTGATGTATGTCGGTTCAAGCATCATCACATGCTGCTCATCACGAAAGAAGCCCGCCATGCATCGCACATCTTGAGTAGTTGGTAGAGTTGATGCGCACGCATGTGGATTACATCTTGCCCTGTCCAGTGCCTACTCCATATTGCAATGAGGCCGTAGCTCGCTTGTGAGTTTGCCTCTATGCTGTTATGATTATGAATCTGCTCACGATGATGACTGTTACTACTATTTATTTATACATATATGCATATTGTTTATGTCGATAAAATAATCATTGAAAAGATGTAGTTGGGCACATGTTTGTTTAACAAGTCAGGTGTTTTCATTCGCTAGTTCATTTATGTTTATACTCATGATGTTTCTACATATTTATTTTATTTTACTTATGTGTGCAGATATATACACATATGTAATGCATATACATACATGCAAGTGCGTTTCCGTTTGTTGGTCCTGTGGTCAAGCTTGTTTGAAGCTCGCTTTGTTGAGCTGCATCATGGTTTACCCACTGTACGAATGAATCCGCATAGAGCAAATTGAAGGGTTGAGCAGAACAGCCTTGAAAACCTATAGGCGTGAACACTCAGCACACAACTAGGCAATATTACTTTGCATAGTCCCGTGGCGTGGCATGACAGTTTTCAGTCGTTTGGGCATCGATGTACCCGGGTCTACCCCACAAGCCCTCATGTTTTTCCAACAAGAGTCCCATAACCTAAGTGCCCCAACCTTAGGCCATGTAGAAGCGGTGATAAGGCACCTTTGACCATTGAACCCCAAGTCTTGTTTTTCGAAGGGTTCCAGCCGGATCAAGCCTTGTGGTTTTGGGGTTTGAGGTGAGGTTTCATAGTTTATGCGCTTAGGCTTGGGGGTGTGTAGGCTTGTGGTTCAGGTCCTGGTGGCCTGCCGGCAGCTAGACGCCTCCTTGCGACGCCGGGTGCACAGCTGTGCCCCGGGCTCCAGCTGGGTCGAGCCATTAGGTTGTCAAATTCTCAGTAGAGAGTGGAGGAAAACTATTCGTATAGTCACCCTAAAAGGAAGCTGGATTGGTCATTCCTTCGTGTTCTAGTTAGAACCTGTACTTAGCACATGGGTACTGCACCCTCGCGAGGCGGCATACTATGAGTGCGTTCGATCTTCTTTCGTAAGGGTGTACCGGACTCAGGGATCTAAATCCCACATCTTAAAGTTTAAACCCAACCCCAGAGCCTAAACGCCCATTTTTTTAACCCTGAACCCAAACTCCAGCTGCACCTCGAGATGTGCATTCCCTTTCCCTGCAACTGAGCGCTTGCTTCCGTGCGAACCATGACGACACCGACGACGACTGCTACCATGACGTCGGCGGCGATGGCACGGAGAAGTGCGGTAGATGTTCGGAAGACATGATGGAGGATGAGAGCAGTGATCTTACCGCACCTAATGAACTGGTCTGCACGAGGAAGGTCGCCTAACAAAGGTCAGAGTCGTCCTGAGGGTGACTAGACATTCATGACACGGTGGATTCCTTGCTGCTGAACCCTTGGATAATTAACCAGCATTTATCGTGCATATGTGTGTCCAGACTTGTTTCGAAGTTGAGTCTTTTATGCTCTTGCCTTGCCCATTGAGTATCTGAGGTCTGCTGGCGGACACTGACCTCCTCCGCAGTGGTGGAGCGGAAGTTCGCGACGTCCTTGGATGTTTCCATGCATTTTTCACCAGCCGAGGCAACCCTAGCTCTCGGAGGTTTAGGGCTAGGTGTGTAAGCCCCTTGAGGTGGCAGAATGCCCTCACCAACCTCACCCGAAACCCTGAAAGATGATGCCCCAAGACCCCAAACCCAAAGCCCTTGGCTCGCAGGGTTTTAGGGTTGCGGGCAGCTCCAATTGCTCAAGGTCCTTCCAACATTGAGGTGCGCCTGCAGATCTTGTGCGGCGCCCGGGTCAAGTCTCAGAAGCCCCAAAGCCTCAAACGCTAAACCCCCCTAGCCAACTAGCAGACCTAGCAATGCCATGGAAAGTGGTATTCATAGGTGACGAGGACAGGACTTCTTGTGCCTGCAGGGAAGATTGCTTCAGGCAAGAAGCCAGAGACACGGTGGCACGTGGCACAGTATAGCAATAATCATATACGACTGTGCTTATGTGCCTTTCCCATTGTCATGTTCGTCGTGCCAATGCCTTATGTTGGTGCCCTTGGCACTACTGCTGCTACTGTACTCTTGCTGCTCGACGACGAGTACCAGTACTAGTACTAGTACTCGTCTTTGTTCGGGGTCCCATATAGTCACACCGTATCCGAGAGTCGAGGCTAGGGTCACCCAGGGTTCAGTTCTGCATGGAGATGTGCCTACAGCCGAGATTCCAGAAACCAGAGGATACGGTTCCGTCGGGATTGGCGAATGGCAGACCGTCCCGTCAAGTATTTAGACATCGATTTGCGTGAGTCGCTTCACGCCAGGGTAGGCTGGAGGCAACCATGGATACAAGATACCCCTCGGACAAAGCTAGGCAAGCTTTGAGATTCTGAACATGGTGCAAAGAAGCTTCATAAGTTAATCATTTGAGGTACGGTTTGCCGCTGCACGCCGCTGCGCTGGGAGACATGGAATCTTGCAAGGATCTGGCACGTGTGGTGGAGGCTGGACACTGAACTTTCGCCTTGGCTCGATGGTGGCAGGATCCAGAGTTCCGAACAGAGCCCATCCTGTCTCCCGCCCTTCTTGCTGGAACAGAGTATTCGAGGGACAGCGATTTTCTTCCGTGCCGAATACGTTTGCTCACAGGTCTTGTTGTGCTGCAGAGTGATTGGATTCTAGTGATTTTGCAACAGCCGGCTGCGGGTCTGGAGTGAAGAAACTGTTTCCGAATTCTGGTCCGGGTACGATGGCGTCAGATGTTGAAAGCTCCATAGTTTCTGTCGTCGTGGCCTCGCTTTCGTTTGAGGGTTTGGCTTGACGTAACATGCGCCGGACTCGAGAAATTGGACATCCTTGGACTTCACATGACTTCACCCAAGCTGCAATGGCTTCCCAGACCTCAGCGGGTTTTGTTGGTATGGTTGTCGGGTCACGAAATCGCTGCTGGTTGCATTGTGTGGCCTGGCAAGACCAAAGTGCCTGGTTCAGAGTTTAGGACTGCCGTGGTGCAGCAACAGTCTAGCGAGACAAGTGCCCTACGGTGCACCTGGTGTGGCAAGGAGGCATCTATGCTGCACCAGCAGAGTTGCACGGTCTACAAAGATCGAGTCCTTGTAGTCCGAAGTGGCGAGTGGCCATCCCTCTAAATCCTTGTCGAGAGACGGCATCGCTGCTCTTGGCATGAGATGAAGCCGTTGTTTAGTTTGGTCTGCAACGACGACAGCCTCATCTTTTGAATTGGGGCTACGGTATAGCTGCTGTCTGCAAAAATTTGTTGATCTTTGTGGCCGTATTTGTAGCCTTAAGGTGCGCTGTCTTAGTCGTTTACCAGGGTGGATCATCGCCTTCAAAAGCAGTCAAAGCGAATCGTTTTAGGACCAGCAAAGACTCTATCCCTGCAGCCAGAGATCCCAACACCATTTATTTCTGCTGCGAATTCCACGAATCGATGGCCGTGACCCCAGNCTGCAGCCAGAGATCCCAACACCATTTATTTCTGCTGCGAATTCCACGAATCGATGGCCGTGACCCCAGCACGACTGACTCCTGTGTTGCTACCCTGTAGACTGTAGTCTGGACTGCAGACCACGGTATGACGGCCCAAGGTGAGAGTAGAACATTCACAAAGTATTTGACGTCGTGTTTTTCGCTGCCGTCGTCTCCCACTCGGGCCGGTGTTTTTGTCGAGCTTCAAGTTCTGTCCTTGTTGGAGGCTCGGGTGCGTCTAGGCTGCAACCTTCGAGAGTCCGACCTGCCGGCACCAGTGTCTTGCAGCCAGAACCATCTCAAGAGCCACAGGCTCGCAGCCGACTTTGCTTTCACAGCAGAAGCAAAGATCGAGAGCAAGCAGCACCATGAATCCCAATTCACCATCCCGAACCTTCACTATTCAAAGCCAAGACAGACTGTCACAGACTGTCACATGCTGCAGGCATGGGTGCAGAAGCTGCTGGAGGCCTGGGAAGCCAATCAAGCCCTGACTCCAGAAGCTTCGTGGAACCAGGTGTGATTCGGCATGCTCTGCTCTGCTTGATGAAGCGGTAGAGTGTAGCGCATAACGGCGAAAGATGCAAAGCCACAAGTGATGTTGAATTTAGGTGCGAATATGGTGGGTGGGCCTGGCATGTCCAAGTGCTGCACGTGTGCTGCCGCGCTGATTTTGGCTTCGACATGTCTGCATACCGTCAGTACTTGGCGGATGCTCCTAAATTTCATGGGAAGGGTAATTTCAGCGAATTCGTGCGGCTTGTTGTTATAAAATAACAATACATGGATCACTTTTTGCTCTCGAAATTCCTTGAATCGCCGCAGTACCTGGGGGAACGATTAAAGCTGTTTCGCGCTGGTCCTGGATCCGCCAGTGCTTGGAGAAAAGCCATTCCTCCGCTCCTGTACCCTAGTGATATCTCCTGATTCTCGCCAGTACTTGCGGCACATTATTCCGGGACGTACTCCTCACTGCACCAGTTCTTGAAATCAAGCATTTTGACAGAGCCCTCGTAGTCTGCTCCTGTCTTGGGAGTCTCCTGCTGGTCTGCTCCTGGCCTGCTCTTGGTCTTCCTGGTCGCAGTTCTCGTCGTGGGTGGTCCTTTGATGATCTCCTGGTGCTGTCTGGATGCGTGGTTGCTCGGAACGGTTTTAGATTTTAGAGAGGTTTGCATGAATGGATGGTTGGATGAATGGATGAATGAATGAATGAACGAATGGATGGACTGATGAGATCATGCTCGGTGCTGCCTCGCTGCTCTGAACGCTTTCGCACTCTTTCTCTCCGTTTTGAGGCCAAAGATGCCCCAGCCTATGCCTTGGCCACCGCCTACCTTGCAGCCACTACAGCCTCGGACCTGGATTTCTGTTTGGCATCTTCCACTCAATATTCTTGGATTGAGGGTCTAGGGTGATCCCACTTTGTCAATTTAGCAGAGACGAGAATCGATCTGTAAGATTTGCAGAAAGTTGCTCGCCACGCAAAAAAGAAAACTTGAGCCCTGAGCCCAATCAATCAAAATCCAAATTATGTATGGGTGTCTAAATATAAACATATATATATATGTATATACACATATATGTATACATACTAATGTGTGTATATATATATACACATGTGTATATACATCGCTTTCGCTTTCGAGGCACGGAATCCCAGTCGGATGCAGCCTACGGAGGCAAAAGTCCAGGTATCTCACTCCGATGAAGGGCAAGCTGACGCACTGCATCAAGTCCAGGGCATGCGACATTGGTAGCTAGGCGAAATGCAGGACGCCCGGCATGCCAGAGCGCGACAACCCCTCGTACAATGTTTGCGAAAAGTCGAAGACGATAAAGATGCGGTTGTAGTTGCCGGAAGGATCGGAGAGGAACCGGGACGCCGAGGGTGGAAGGTAGTCCATCCAGGCAGAAGCTCCGCACAATGGGCTGAGGACATCCCCACACAAAGCATCGACAGCGAAGATCCGCGGATCGGCAATGCAACTGGCATGTGGGATGACCGCTGCCACCAGTCAGGAACAGGGCAATCCCGCACATTGAGCCCCGCCGCACAAAATGTGACGGCAACTTGCTGAACCGGTGGACAAGGCTTGAAGTGCACAAAATCACAGGAGAGCCACGGAAGAACGACAGCGGCATCACGATAAGTAGAGTGCCCCGGCGCACTCTGTCGAGGGTCTGGTACAAGCCACTCAACAAAATCAATTGCACATAGGAAACCAGCAAGACAAGTGTGCCAAGCCGCCCATTCGATGGCAACATCATCACACCTATCAAGCTCCTGAGTAAGGGCTTCCTGCCAAGCGCTTGCAATTGCACTTAGCCGGGACCTCTGCAGGAAATACCTGCAAAAGATGGCTTTGGCAGATCCCAGCAACTCTTGCACGCTGCCACACCCATCTTGGTGGGCAAAGAGGTCTTCGAGGGCAGGAAGAATTCCCTCCTCAGGGCGCTTTCGGTCAGGAAATAGACCGAGACGGAGGGTGCATGGGTTGGGCCATCTGCAACAAGCGCGGGACACATGACGTCATCCCCGGCTCGAAATTTCTTGCTGCCCCGGCCGGGCTGCACCTCAGCGAGGGCTCCCCTGGTGACAAGGGTCGCCTGGCAGACTTGGTTGTGCTCAAGGTGATCACACAGCTTAAAATTGGACGCAAAGTGCTTTAAGCACGCACCACATTGAGAGCCGGCAGCATAACATCTGGCTTCACGCAACCGTCCGTGGCATTTGAACGCATGATGGCTCCAACAACGAACGTCGGGGAACACTTGTTGGCAGATTCCGCACACCTCTCTAGTTTCTCTATCAGAAAGCAGTTCCCCTGCACGGTGTGCCCGGCAGACAGGAGAAAACGGAGGAGTAGGCCACGATAGTGTAGACATCAGCATTCCACACCCGCGCAATGTGTAAAGCACGAGAAATCCTGCGTTTCCAATCCCAGCAGTCGATGTCAGAGGTATCCTGCCCGGAAAGCCGAAGTGTGTCCCGTAGCCAAACCAAGGAGGACCGAGCTAGGCACAGCCATTGTTGGTCAACATGGAGAATGGCCCAAAATTTCTGGGGCACGAGCAACCGTGATGGCAAGATGACGCAATCTGGCCGCGTGCATCCCGTCCCCAACAGGCCCCAACCGTGGAGAGGCGGGCTACCGTCAGAATTTTGCTGGCCGCAAGGTGCAAGGAGGTCTCACGGTCATAAGTCGGCCGCAACATTTGTCTGGCCATAGCCCGCTGAGAGCGCCTACCAAGTCATCAAGCTCTTTGGCCTCCTGATAGACCCAAACCAACGACTGGAACAGCAGGGCCTTCTCACGGTGAGTGACGATGGGGGAAGAAAACACCGCACGGCGATGCTTGCGGGAATGCCTGCCATGCCTGTCCGATCCTAGAACGGAGCTCGAACCTAAGCGAGCCCTTCCAGTGCAAAAATACCCCCGAAGGGAGTCAGGTGGGTGCACTTTGGGAGACAGAGCAAAATATGCATCCTCATGTCGGAAAAGCTGGGCCTGTAGCCTGCGAGATGCTGGGCCGACCAGGGAGAGTATCGCCTCAGTCTTACCTGGATCCAAATTTGGGTAAAGCTTGGACATGGTCCAAGAGTATCGCGACAACGCTTTGGACACTTGCTACAAGGTTCTTGGGACACGAATCCCAAATCAACAGAACCAAGTCATCCATCCAAGAGACGTCGATAGGAGCAAGGTCACCGGTCGCAGGATCGGAGGCCTCAAGGCGACGTGGCCAGAGTGGACGCCAAGGAAGGCTGACAGAAATGCCTGCGTCAAGAATGGCAGCTCTGACCCGACCAAGGACGGCAGAAAACAGGAATGAAAAGACCACATCTGCAAGAGAGTCCCCTGGTCGAGTCCCAGCAGAAACAACTGCAATAGCCTCTCAGGAGCCATGTCGTTCCTTTTTTTCGACATGGCAGGCTTGGGGTCTCTCGGCCTTTGTGGTCCGGTTCGGGCCCTCTGAGCGGATATCTCCCCTCGGTCAATGTTTTGTCGGAATGTGGTGTGGCAGGGAATCCTGTAGAGGCTACAGGTCTCACTGTGCTTCCTATGTTTCGCTAGGATGTACAGTAAGTCATGTTGTTTTGGTTCAAGCCTCCAGATGATTCAATACTCCAAACCGTGGGGGGTCATATCATCTGTCAGCGAGCCATGATGGTGAGGGGTCTTTGAAGGTCATTTCATTGGTTCATCGTGGCTCCGGGACAAGCATTGGCATTGGGCAGACAGAGTATGGCCGGGTTCGCGTGGNGCAGGTCTGCTGGACACAGGAGGGTTTGGGTTTGCCTGCATGGGCGGGGTTTGGCTCAAAGCTTTCGGCTCAAACAAAGCTTGTGGCTCAAGTCTTTAGTAGTAGTAGTAGTAGTAGTAGTAGTAGTAGTAGTAGTAGTAGTAAAGTAGTAGTAAAGTAGTAGTAAAGTAGTAGTAGTAGTAGAAGTAGTAGTAGAAGTAGAAGTAGTAGTAGTAGTAGTAGGAGTAGCAGGAGTAGCAGTCGTACTAGGAGGAGGAGGAGGTGTTGTTTGTTGTCAGGAGGAGGAGGAGAAGGTGTTGTTGGCTCAAGGGGTGTTCTACTGCAGAACACTCCATTTGGCTCAAGGAATGTTCCGACGAGCATTCCTGTTGCGGCGGGTGTGAAAAATAGCTTATGGTTGCTGGGGTAAANAGGTGTTGTTGGCTCAAGGGGTGTTCTACTGCAGAACACTCCATTTGGCTCAAGGAATGTTCCGACGAGCATTCCTGTTGCGGCGGGTGTGAAAAATAGCTTATGGTTGCTGGGGTAAAATTTAGTAGGGTTTATCTATGATGCGTTGGAAGTGGGTTAAGAGGGTGAATCCATGATATGTTAGAAGAATAGTAGGAGTTCAGCGGAGCAGTCTAGGCCGAAATCACAATTACAATTGATAATAACAATAATAGCATCCGGAGTGCGAGTGTGCGTTGCAAATTATGCAGCGAATTGCAGATGATCGAAGCTTTGCTTATTGGGGGGGGGTCTGTCCAACATCATCATGGAAGTCTCAGATTATCATCAAATTGGCATATTGCATGAGCTTAAGACAGACCCTCCCCCTCCTGCCTGCCGTCGCCAGAGTTTCCTGCGCTTGAAGCAGCTTCGACGGGGTTACTAGTACTAGAAGGGTCAGATTCTCACCAAATTGGCGAATTGAGCTTAAGACAGTGCGAATTTCCTGTGCTTGAAGCAGCTTCGAAGGGGTCACCAGTAGTACAGAAGGGGCGCATTTGTTCGAATCTGTAGTCGGGTGCAAAAAGTGCGTCGTGATGGATGAATGGCAGAGTGGCACGGTCTCCCTAAGCCTCTAAGCCCAACGTGGACTGGATGGGTTCTGGGTTCTTCTGGAGTCAGAAGACCCGTGTCTATGCTCATGATGGGTTCTGCTGGGGTCAGAACCAAGGCTTTCTGAGATGGGTTCTTCTGGATTGTCTATGTATGCTCATGACGGGTTCTGCTGGGGGGGCAGATACCTTGCTGATACGCCAGGCTCCAGATCAGGCTCTCGCCTGAGAGATCAGAATCAGAAGCCCTTGAAGTTGCTGATACGCCAAGCAAGCTCCTTGCTGGCCCTTGCTGATACGCCAGGCTCCAGACGAAGCTCGACGAGGGATAAGTGGCACGTAGGTCGTAGCACGTAGGTCGTAGGTAGGACGGCCGTAGGTGGGGCCATAATAGGGNCCTTGCTGGCCCTTGCTGATACGCCAGGCTCCAGACGAAGCTCGACGAGGGATAAGTGGCACGTAGGTCGTAGCACGTAGGTCGTAGGTAGGACGGCCGTAGGTGGGGCCATAATAGGGCCATAATAGGGACATAATAGGGACCACCAGACTTTGGAAGTGGCACTTCGGGAACCCCCTGGAAGCGGAAGCGCCCTGGAAGCGATCCGTATTTCACCTGTTTCACCTTTATGATTTAGCGAAGCATCGTGATGGCGCCGAAGAAAAACCCCAAGCCTAAACTTGGCACGCAAAAGTGTGCTTGGAAAGGGTGTAAGTCCCGTGTGAATGTGAAGAAC
Source organism: Symbiodinium sp. clade A Y106 (assembly GCA_003297005.1). Classification (NCBI taxonomy): domain Eukaryota; class Dinophyceae; order Suessiales; family Symbiodiniaceae; genus Symbiodinium; species Symbiodinium sp. clade A. The sequence goes on along the minus strand of BGNK01000102.1, from coordinate 279,393 downwards.
ACATCCCACACATTGCCGAGGGGCAAGTGCTGCATGGACGAATGCAGGGCAGTACGTAGTCACTGTGCATGTATCAAGTTTTGTTCGGCTGCGCATCTGAGCAAGTGCAAAGCCAAGCCTGTGAGCAAGCCCGCTTGGGATGCGAAGGGCAGGGAGGCACTCAGTGCTGAGCAATTTTTGACGCTGTACTACACAGTGTTGTGGGAAGTAGGGGCCGTTTGGGCCTGTGTCCTGATGCTCGTCCAGCTCTTTCTAGGAGAGCGTGCAGACGCAGCACGCCAGTGCCGCTTCAACTGGCTGGTCGATTTAAGTGAGGGTTCAGCAGTGGCAGGCGGCCTTGCTAAAGTCAACGTACCAGCTGATCGTAATGCAAAAACACCAGCAAGATCAGTGGCGCTGGACCGTGAGTTTGCTTGCATCTTTCACAGCTGGTTACATGAGAAGCCTTTATTTGGTAAGCAGGGGCGGCAGTGGCCTTTTGACAATCATCCCACAGAGCCTTGACTTTTCTCTTTGACCTTAAGTTTTGTACTGTTGGTTCGTTGAAGTGAAAACCAAGACTGTTAAGTAGGTTGTGCCGAAAGCAAACATGCTAGGAAGGATCAGCAGCGCTGTTCCCAGGGATTGACACGAAAACACAACAGCGAATGTGGGATCAGCCGGTCTCAGAGCGTGCTTACAGCGAAGTTCTGCGTCAGGCAGCGAAGATCATTGGAGACATCCGGGCCAACAGGCGGACAACCAAACACAGCTGCATCAAAGCAGATGTTTTCATCGATTTTGATCTGGGCAGAATTGGCAGCCATAGCTTAATAGTTTCACTTCTGGTTGAGAGCGGCGTTTCCATGAAAATAATCTCGGCGATCACGGCCACATCTGTGTCGACATTGAGCCGACACTACGATTCTGCTACGGAACTGCGGCGACGGAAGGCTCTGAAGGCATTGTCACCGGTTTTAGAGGGTTTGTGTGCGGACAAAAAGCCTGATGATGACGACAAAGGAGCTGGAATCCATGGAGCAGCTGATGTTCAAACTGCTAGTAGTCCGGATGACTATCGCAAATGGTGCCCCCGTTGCGGGCGAAAGGTTTCGGAGCTTTGGCGATTCTGCTATCATTGCGGTATGCAGCTTCCTGTGCCTGGGCCAGCATTCAGATGTATCCCAACGCGGGTCGACGATAGCATGGATGTGCACGTGCAGTGCGACAACGCAGTAACTAGTTGCCACGAACGACGATGCGAAAGCAAGTTAGTTAATGTACAAGAATCCCCGTGGTTCTTAGGCTGCTTGCAGCGCGTTTAAATCATTCAATCGCGCATAGAGTGGCTTGAAATTGACAGGAGCCTCTCTCGGAGGCACACTGTACACGACAAACACAAGCCTTGAATTCATCTGCATTTTCTGTTCTGCCTCCGCACACAGGGACTGGTGCAATCTGACAGCAAATGCTGAGGGTCTGGTGTTGGGATGTGTAGGGTAGGGTGCCGTTTAATAGCTATTCCAACGATCCGGACAAGTTCTACTTGGGCTCGAGTTGTTGGCTTGTCTAAGGGCTCGAGGATTTATTGCTGGGGCAGCAGGGCTTGAAAATCCAGGATGCTGAAATTAAACCTGTAGTATCATCGGTGATCGATCGAGAGCGTTTTGCCTGCACGTCCGCTCGCTCGCACTTGCTTCAAGCTTTTCTCATTAATAAGTTGACCAGCGACTTGAAGCAATATCTGAGCCCTACGTCCATGAAGCCTCTACAGACAGACATAATTAAACCGTAGTTACGTTGATTGAAACCCTGGTACCATAAACACCCAATTTCAGGTGTAAACGTTTCCGTAACTCGAAAACCCTCAAAACCCTACTAAAGCCAGTAAAACCATGCAAAACCCTACAAACCCTAAACCCGTAAACCTCCAAACCTTAAACCCTAAATCCCCTAAACCTTAAACCCTCGCCCGACATCCCTAAGCCTAGCACTGGCTCCATTCATCATCCGGATGAGGCTGGCAGGGTGTCATGACACGTTGGTGGATGTTGGTGATTGTGAGTTTAGGTGTGTACAGCTTTTAATACCGCTTGTATGTCAGTGCTTCTTAGCAACTTGGTGCTTGTTCGCATCCGGAGGCGGTGACACTCAGATTCAGATCAGTGGCGGCCGCAAACTCAGGACATCACCTTGACAATTCAGCAGCGGGCTGACTCTTTGGAAACCCAAGTATACATTATGTAATATATAGGCACATGGAATTGTACCGTCTGTACTTACAACGCTTGAAACTATCCCGAATCCGCAGTCTTCTCGAGACTCTGTAAGCTCTACCGTCGGAGGTTATCAGGGCATTGGCTATGGTGTTGTAGAATGACTTTAATGTAGCCCAAGAACCCTATTCTGATTCTGAGGGTGCTGGTATTTTGATGTTGCAAGGATTGAGGAGGCCCCATCCTTGTTCCGGTTTGCGGCTTTGGGGCATGGGATCTTGTCTTGGGGGCGCTGGGCCTCTAATACAGGGTGTATGGCTTGAAGGTTTCACAGGATTCCACGGCTGGGGGGTTTACACGTAGGGTGTTGGGGGTTTAGGGTCTCAAATCTTCGGTTGTAAGTGTTTTCCTATTTAGGTCGAAGTTACCAGTCAGGGTGTTAGGGTTCAGGGTTCGATTTCCTCGAATCCCAACGGTACCTCATCCAGCCAGTGCCAGTTCCGAGGCTGTGACTCATCGCGACGTTGGCCATTGCAGGACTGCTTTGTGTGGCTGGCTTCAAAGCCAAAGTCTACAACATTGACAATTCAAGCACAGGTGCTATTGACACCAATGCCAAGCGCCCATCCCCCCGCACGAGGTCCCAAGCCCAGCCCCTTTTTGAAAGTGCAGCCTTGCAGTTCATGTTGTCTGGTCAAAACAGGGCCCGGGGGCGTGACTGTAAAATGGCTGAAGCACCACATCATGCAAGTGGACACCCAAGAATGACAAACAACTGTAGTTTATGTTTGCATTTCCATAAGACTAAGAAAGTCGTGTCGCGCCCGCTTCCGTCCCTAAAACTTTAAACCTCGCAAGCCGAAAAACTCAGTGCATGTGCTCCGCGTACTTCTGGGTCCTTGCGTCCAAAGCGGCTTGCACGCCTGAGCATCAGCTCGCAGCAGATGGCCTCGTTCTGCTGGAGGTTCATGCCGGGGATCCCAACCTCGGTGGTGATGTTCGGGGTTGCAGTTAAAGGGGTTTGTAAGGTTTTGGGTTTTGAAATTGTGGGAGTGCACTTTAGGGTCTTGTAGGGTTTTAATTTTGGGTTTAGGGATTAAATTATGGGAGTGCAAAATGGTATAGACATAAAGGTTTCAGCCACGTAATACCACTCCCGTCACTAGACGAAACCGAGAAACCTGGAAGATTTGCTTGGTGTCATCGACACATTTGCAGGCCGCTTTGCCACGAGACTTGTAGCGCATGAGAGCATTGCCGTCAAGTTTGACCTGCTTGCATGCCTGAAGCATGGATTCGGGTATTATGCTGCGTGATGTGGGCTGAGGTGTCTGTGACTAATTCCATCTCTATGAGCTGAACATCATGTCATCTTCATTGTACTTTTGAAAGTGCTGCTTGCTGCCCACATACATATGCATGCGCAGACAGACATGTATATATGTGTGACGGTACATGTATGTATGTTTGTCTGTCTGTCTGTATATGTGCAGTATATGTATATGTATGCATGCCATAGGTTACGAGATACGAGTGGTGTCGAAATGATGTTTATAGTCTGTAGTAGCCGTGTTCCTGCAGTGCAGTTTGAATTGCAAAACCAGTGCCCTTTAAAATCCAGTCTAGTCTCTCCCCCACGTAGCCCAAAATTAGCCCGCTTAAGTTTAAGGCCTTCCCTGTATGATGGACCGTTTAAGCCTACGCCACCCGAACCAGAAGCATGACATGCCACACAATCCCAAGCCTTCGGATTCGGGTCATCGCCGCCATCGCCACCAGCCTTCGTCTTCTTCGGCTTTTCACCTGCTTCTTGGTCTTCTTTGGGTTCTCATCGTTCTCACTGTTCTCATCGGCTGGCTCCGGGGCTGGGCTGGGGCCTGGGGTATCATTGTCATTGTCCTTCTCCTCTTCCTCGTCCATCTCTGACTCCGTGCCCTCGAGGTTCTCAACATCCGATGGCTCTCCTCCTGTCTCTCCATACCAAGACTGCTTCGACTTGCTCTTGGCTTTGGCCTTCACCATCGCTTTTGCCTTGGCCTTGGCCTTCACCGTCGCTTTTGCTTGTGCCTTGGCCTTTGTCTTGGCCTTGGCCTTGGCCTCGGCTGCCTGCTCCTTCTCGGACTCGTCGCCCATTTCCTCGGGCTCCCCTAAGTCCTCGTCCGTGTTGTTGTCGCTGCGGGCTGTGGCAGGCGCACGGCGCTTGGAATTTGCACCGTCAGCCTTCGACTCAGCGGGCTCGTCACATCCTTCAGGGATCCATGCAATCAGTGGGTTGGGAAGTCTGGGGTCTGGTTTTCAATTGTCAAGGTTCCTTTCTCTCAACTGTTTACATAGTAGATGCACGCCTGAGTCTGAGATGTCATCAACACGACTGTCTTTCGTCGCTGCCATGTTGAAAGGGTCACTTTGATTACTTCAGGTCAGATGCCAGTGATTGGGGCGTCTTGCGCCAAAACATCAGAGGCGGAGGCCGCTCACTCAGTCAAGCAGCGCTTCAGAAGCGGCAGTAGCAGTAGTTATAGTTTGGAGACCCGGACCTGGGCATGAAGTCTAGTACTAGGACTCTGGGCTTAGTAGTAGGGGTTTTCATATGGGTTTCGTCCTTAGGGTAATGAGGCTTTAGGCTTGAGCTCCGGGTGGTTATCTGGTGTTAGAGTCTTAGATGCTTGTAGGGTTTGGGGTTCGGCTGAGGTTTCAAGACGAGGGGCTCGCGATCATACTTCTAGCTACGCTTCTGATTACTTGTGCCAGTCTCGTCCCTGCACGGGAATTTACGTCAGATGCCAACATATCATACCTTCAACAGCGCCCGTGCACTATCATCCGAATCCCATGAGCCGCTGCAATCTGCGACCACTGCGATGCCAAATGCCTGCGTGCACAAGCTTATTATTAGTTAGGGGCGCTATATACTTGTAGATACTCTCTACCCAGTGAAACTTCTTATTCTTGCGAACTTAGCAAGAATAAGAAGGTTCACTGGGTAGAGAGTATCTGCAAGTATATAGTATATAGTATATATGGACGCCAGACGGCCCCAAAGACCAAACACTCACGACTAAACTTGCCAACAGAATCAGAGCCAAGGCGCGACGTGCTTCAGAAGACTCCTCGTCGAGCTTCGTCTGGAGCCTGGCGTATCAGCAAACTAAAGGGCTTCTGATTCTGCACTAACACAAATCCACACACCAGGCTTGCTCAAGAATAACCTAGGCTTACGGCAGGCAAGGTAATGAGGTGTAAGTAAGAGTGGCCTCCACTTCGAGGACGCCGGGCCCGCCATCACTGTTGTCGTCGTCGTTGTCGTCACGGGAACGGGGCACTGCAGTTCTCGTCTTGAGACTTTTGTTCTGCTGTCTCTTGAATGCTTCCTCTGCCACTGTGCTTGCATCAGACGCACTCAAGTTCTGGTGCTTCGTTAAGAAAGAAACGAGGTTGGTCTTGAATTCTGCTTCTTCAACAGCTTTTGCAGCTCTCTCATCATCTCGTGCCTTCCGAGCGGCACTAGCTGCGGCTTTGGTGCTAGCCTTCTCAGAAGCTCAGGCACGCTTCTTGCCGCCCAATGTCACCGGCATCATTGCGGTTTCCAGAGGTAAGGCTGCAGATACCGCGGCATCATTGTCATCAAGTGCTACTACTTGAAGCGGGCGCGGTGGGTCATGTAAACGACGCAGGTGAGGGAACATAGCCACGTGGGGCGCACATCCAGAGGTGGTAGTTCTGGACGGGTCGCATTCACCCACGAGCGAACTTCCCGTGCTGCATCTTTCATGTTGAAGGGCGACTCGTCAATCATGTCAGCGTGCCTCTCAATCATGTTCCGGTATTTCTTGGTCTTGACTAGCCGTGGAACCATGCCTCAGCTTCTAGGAATCGGAAAGAGTGACTGCTAGTCCCGGATGCTTCAGAGAACAAAAGGTCTCAATAACACAACACATTGATTCGGATGTGCTTCGGTTTAATTACAGCTTTGAAAGTTGAGTTGCTGGTGGGCAGGGCTGCCGGCAAAGACTGTAGCTGCTGACTTGTCAAGAGTACCAGACTTTGCTGAAACGCAGCGTCCGACATGTACTGCTTGCACCTGCAGGATGCTAGGCGACTTAAGAATCAAACATTAAATCCTTACATTAGACTGGAAATTCTGTATATTATGGTCGATTCGTTGAGAAATGTACATCTATACCACGATATTCAAAAACTGCACGGTTAATCCATTCATTCCGCCGGCCTGAGGATGACATCTGTGGCAGTCCCTTGCTGCCGCATCGGATGCGAGTCTGGAAGGCCTGCAGCGCTTGATTGAAGAGGGTAGGTTTTTAGTAGTTTTCGGATTCCGGTGTAAAGCAATGCAATAATCATAATTTTTTCATGTTGTCTAGAAACGTTAAATTAAATTAGCAATGACAGGAGGGCAAAAGAGCAATAATAGTAACTATAAAGTACGTCTAGACTGAGGCAAACAGCTATTGTTATGCCTGCGGACAGACTCCGGGACCGGTCCTCGGATTTATTGCAGGTAGTAAGACCTTTAACAATGCACGACAAGGAAACACATGAAAAGAACGGCGCAAGGCCTCGGCGCTGACGAAATTCGAAAACTCGGGGAGCTGCACGACCGGTGTGCCCCTTCATATGCACACCAAGAAATTCCAGGTGGGCTTCCAGTCCCTTTGCTGATCCAGGATGATGGCTTTGCGGATTTTCGCATGCGTGCGAGTTCCCGTATCAAGGAAACGCTGCAAGGCAACGCGAAAGTCTTCCATGGTTTGGGCAAAGCCTTTTCCGGACCCAGGTAGTCATCTCTCCGAAGAAGCCGTCAACATCCTGAGGAGGGGTACGTCCGAAGGAACCAAATCATCAGCCTAAAAATCCTTCAGTCCAAGCTTTAATAATAATAAATGACACGAGGTGCTTGCCTTCGAGATTCCTCGTGCGTGTGTCCAACACGGAGGAATGAGACGGTCAGGGAGTTGACGATGCCCACTTGCACCAGCCCAGCTGCCCATGTGAAGACAGTGGAGTTTTTGTTCGTTGAACTTGCATTGTCGCACTGCACGTGCACATTCATGCTGTGCAAAGGCACAGAATTGTCGTGCAACACGGTGAGCAAGTGGCTCAACTCCTCCACCGTCGTCGACCCGCATTGGGATACATCTGAATGCCCGACGTACAGCAAACAAGCGTGTCCGTGGCAAATGCAAGCAGTGCAGTGGAGCCGAGGGCGCTGAAACTGGTCGAATTGCTTGCTCTTGAAGTGCCGCGAGCGCGGCCATGCACACTTCTGCTGGTCTATCGAACCGATGATTATCGATAACACGTTCGAGGCACTGGCAGCCCCGGCTCTTGACAGTCCTCTGATGCGCCAGTAGCTCTGCCGGTCCTTGTATTGGGCCGCCAAGTGATTCTGGTACAGCAGGCGCTGTTTTGTCTGCGCTGCAAGGTTGTGACTCAAGCAGCGACTGAGTAGTTTGTGCTTTGTGCACACACACTACACACGGCGTGTTGTTGAGCTCCACGAAACAACAGGTGTGGGAAGTGTTGCCTCCACACCGCCACGAAGGTAAAGAAGCTGCATTTGCTGTTTCCCAAAGCAAGGTACTGCCGGTATTGATCGAACATCGAGCCAGGAGGAAGGAACCGGGTTTTCTCATCGAACATCTGTGTCTCGTCGGTCGGTGTGCTTTCTGACCCAAGCAAAATGTTGGATTGCTTGGCATCTTCCACGTCTGAATCAGAAAAGTCTTCACGATTGTTGCTATACTCTGGCAAGCTCTCTGCAACTGAGTTGTACAGGGTTTCCAAGTACGATGCAACTTCGCCAGCTTTGAAGCTTCGTTGGGTGTTTTTTTCTCTTCAAGTACCGTACATCTATGTCTGGCACATGCTTGCCTTCCATGACATTCTTCAGGAGGCCCCCAAGTCGAGGATTTATGCCCATCATGTGCAAGCGTGCAAAGGCACCACGGCACATCTCAACATCACCTGAGGGATGATAATAAACGCAGCCGTGCAGTAGTTAATGAACGACGGCGAAGTTAAGCTAAGCAGGACAAAGTGTTTTGTGCTCAGGGAGCTTGGCTTCTCAGGCAACCCCGCCTATAGCAAACTTCATCTTGAAACCTGGCTGACGGCCATCTCTTGGTTTGAAGCCTTGCAGCATGGCCAGGTCGCGGAGTCTCTGGAAGACCTCGGCAGTGTGCTTCTGATTCGACTGTGAATCTGCAACATCGTAGAGGGCTACTAGTACTAGTACAAGGACTAATCAATTACGGGGTTTCTGGATTTCTTTTTTAAGTTTGCAGCCTTGTAGCTGTACTTCGCAACAACTTCAAATACTTAATCGTATGCAGGATGACGCTGAAAGTGTTGAGTGTAACATACTGCCGGGGAACTACAATGGGTCTTGTCAGGGCTTCGGCTACCCGGAATTCCTGCTTGGATTCGTGTGGAGCTTGCTTTCGAAATGCAAAAAACGGAATGCATAGCACAATTTGGGGGCAATCGACGTATGACTATTTGACCTGGCAGTCAATCACAAAGCTACCCTCCAGGACTTTAAATTTACGGGCATTTCCGTTTAATGTTTTGGACAAACTCCTGAAGCCTACCCTCGACCTCACATCTTCAATACGAACACCCCGAAGCTGTAACAGTTCTCCCCAGCAAAGCCCCCCCCAACAATTTAGGGCAGTGCAGGGTCCATGTGTTGATCCATCAAAACAAGGGAATTATATTTAATCAATTGAAAGGGTTCTCTGTCTAAGTATACCGATCGAGTTCAAGTGGCATGTCTGTCCTGATCAAGTTTGTGCATCGCCAAGAAATTTTGGACGTAAGTGAGGAGCTCGGCGAAGCAAGTTTCATCCCTCAAGTAGGGCTCGTAACAACTCAGCGTGTTTCTTGATGAGTTGGCAAGCCGTCGCTTATGACAATCGCACGGGGCTTGCATCCGAGACCGTAGTTCCTCGGCAGTAATAGTCCGCTGGGTCTTCCCACCTGAAGCGAATTCGAAGGGCTTGTCATCAGGCTAGGAAGCAGGCTTTGCTTGAAAGTACGTCACTTCTGAGGATTCTAAGGATTCGACTTGAAGCTTTCGGTTTAGGCCCAGGCTATTGATCAGCTATTGTTTGCCGTGGTGGCCTCTAAGTTAAGGTTTTTGCGATGTTGAAGATACAATCACTTTAATCCTTGGGTTTCACATGCTCTGTCAACTGACTCATTGTGTGTGCAGCTTGGGCCTAAGAAGAAGATGTTCGCCAGGCCAGTTCAACGTATAATCCTGGTGTAGTGCTGTAAGCATCAAGTCAAGGAATCAATGCGAAAAAGGTTGGCCGCACGCTCCAGGCCAATGCCAACCTCGCTACCTCCGAGACGATCCTAGACCTGGTAAGACTGCAACAGCCGACTGAACGCCATCTTTGCTGTGACATTTGCTAGCCCTCAACCCTAAACCCCAAAACCCTAATATAAGTGACGGCCTGGCCTTCAAGTTTCTGCCGCTTGGCGGGAGTCTTCAGTTCATCGGACTCGTCCCCAGACGTGGAAAGCTCTTCCCGACCTGAGGAGATGTAATCGGCTCAGTCTCAGCAGTCATCTATTGAAGATATGGCTACGGTGTACGAGGTTTTGATGGTTACGGTTAAGTTAAAATAGTCGTAGAAGCCCAAAACCCAAAGCCCTCGGCGCGCAGCCTAAGCCTAGCCTCACGGTTAGTTCAAGGTTTCATTTATAAGGCAAATATCAAGAAACTAGTTACAGTTTGTGTGTAGATTTAGCGGTTGCTACTACGAATACCCCCACAAAGAAATACTCGATTGGTAAAGTGGCTGTAGGTTGCGGGTCGAGTAGGTCCACGCAAATTGCAGCCGTCAGAACTTGCGGGATTGGATGAAGGATTCGATGCATGCCCAAATTGCTGATTTGGCGGGGCTTCAGTTTCCGAATCTGTTAGATCTGATGATTTCCATGATTTTTTTCTCAAGGCTGATTCGTCTTGAGACATGGTCTGGGCAAGCAGTCCGATGCCAATCAGTAACAGAGTTGAACAAATCGTCTACTATGAAATGACTGTCCCCTAGACTAATTCAACCCTAGCCCTGAGCATGACTAGCTTCGTGACTTCATTAATCTAAACACTCGTCACCCGTCACCCCCGTACATAGTAAATAGTTATCTTGGCATTACATGCGCTGCAGCTTCAACGATGTTCCAAACAGTAACAGCAGTTCTAACATTAGGTTTCGCGAGTGCTTGCGTTGCAAATTTTGCAGCTGCTGGCAATGGTGAATGGCGACCATTCGGCCGCTGTTGCATTGCCGTTTACGATTTTGATACGGTTCTGGTTGCGATTGCAATACAGCTACCCGGGAAAGCACGGCTCGGAAAGAAGCTCGGCTGCAAGCCCGAAAACATATCAAAAACCTATAGCAAACACATCGAAACCAGTCCCGGAGAAGGCTGGAGACGTATCGAAATCGTATCAAAATCGTGTCAAAATCGTATCAAAATCGTATCCAAACCGTATCCACATCGTAAACCATATCAAAATCGTAACCGGAAGGATCATTGAAATCATATCAAAACCGTATCGACATCGTGTCATTTGAGCCGGAAACCACCACATCCTCATATCTTGCTTGCTTGTTTCGGCCAGACCTCCCAGTGCCAGTCAGGATCAGATTTGGGGCAGGGCAGAACTTGATATTTGGCCCCGCTCGCAGCAAATTTAAACTCTGCGAAACTCTGCAGAGTTCCCAGACTTTCTTTCTTGTGGCAATTCGCACAAGCCCTTTCCAGGGCGCTTCCGCTTCCAGGGGGTTCCCGAAGTGCCACTTCCAAAGTCTGGTGGTCCCTATTATGTCCCTATTATGGCCCCACCTACGGCCGTCCTACCTACGACCTACGTGCTACGACCTACGTGCCACTTATCCCTCGTCGAGCTTCGTCTGGAGCCTGGCGTATCAGCAAGGGCCAGCAAGG
>BGNK01000102.1:244559-260034 GCA_003297005.1 Symbiodinium sp. clade A Y106 | reverse complement strand
GAGGGGGACGGGGGGGGCAGGGGGTCGAAAACAGTATTAACCATCAAAACGCCAGAGGCCTTTGGCCTCGGCGGATTATGATGATATTGGATAATTTAAATAGTAGCAAAAGCGAAGCCAATGTTTGTAGAGTTGTCATGGCTTGCGGCTTATTGGATACAGGTACCAGATAAGAATCTCAGAATAAGTGCACATGTTGCCCAGTACAGGTTTTGCGATAGCCGGCACGATGCTTTTGATGCTTGCGGTGATGAACTTGATTCCGTTGGCTGTGGGTTGTGGTGGTGCATCTTGTCTTCGCTACGGCCGTTATGATGGCGATAATGACGATGATAGTGGGAATGATGATTCATCAATGTACTGATGCCAGTGATGAGGCAGACCTAATCAGCATTTCGCGAACCTTCAAGCCCTAAATCCTGAAATCCTGAAGCTTGCCCTCTTATATAACCTCTGCGGTAGCCTGGAACTGACCTATCCCAGAGCCCCGAAATGCTCACAGCAGGATGTTCATGCGCTAGTCGTACTCCTCCAGGCTCGCGATGTTGGGAGGCGGCGATATGAACGCTTTTACGGAATCAGTCAGAGTTTGAGCTTTGGGCGAATTTGCCTCAAGCAACTTCTATGTCAAAAGGCTCGAGGTTTCCATTACCACCCTCGGATCCGAGTAGACTCGACGTTGCTTTGCCCTTGCAGCTTTTGTCGCGAATACCGAACCATCGAATTCAAGCTTGAATCGCAACCCCCTAGGCCGCTCTAAGCCCAAATCCCAAGCGGCGGTACAAATGGATGATGATTGGTACAGGTTCAGACCTTCTGGAATTCCTTGGCGGACCAAGCATTGGTAGGTCTGAGACCCATCCAGTTACCACTGACTTGGCCTAGTTACTGTAGAGGTCAAGGGCTTAGGTTAGAGGCCATGGTATGACCTGACAAACCTAGGGTAGCACTTCTCGAGCTAGACATGACGCAGCAACGTATTGCACAGTCTCGTGTGCAACGACGAAACACCTCCATGCAGGCAAATCTCGAGCTCCGGTGCCCCCTGTAGGTCTCACACACTCCACCGGGTGTCGCAGCCTCAGAAAACCCCCAGTCTATGTTGATCTGTATCAGCATCACCACTTGTACACTATAGGTACTACTACTACTGCTGCTACTACTACTTCTACTAAACTACTACTACTACTACCACTACTACTCAGACTACTCTACTACTTCTACTGCTACTTCTACAACTACAACTATTACTACTACTACAACTACTACAACTACTACTACTACTACTGCTACTACTGCTGCTACTGCTGCTACTACTACTATTATTGCTGCTACTGCTACTGCTACTACTGCCACTGCCACTGCCAGTGCCAGTACCAGTACCAGTACCACTACTATTACTAGGACGACTACTACTTACTACTACTACTACTACTGCTACTGCTACTGCTACTACTACCTACCACTACTTTCACTACTACTACTACTACTACTACTACTACTACTACTACCACTACTACTGCTACTACTACTACTACTACTACTACTACTAAACTACTACTGCTACTACTACTACTACTACTACTGCTACTGCTACTGCTACTACTGCTACTACTGCTACTACACTACTACTACACTACGACTGCTACGACGACGACTACTACTACTCCTGCTACTACTACTACTGCTACTACGACATTACTGGTACGGTTATTGCTACTGCTGGTGCTACCACCACTACCACTGCCACTACCACTACTACTACCACTAGTACCACCACCACTACTGCTACTACTAGATCTGCTACTGCTACAGTACTGCTGCTGCTGCTGCTACTACTACTACTACTACTACTATTATCACTAGTATTACTACTTCTCCCACTATTACTACTACTACTACTACTACCACGACTACTAATAAGAATAATACTATTACTACTACTGATACTACTACTACTACTACTACTACTACTACTACTACTACTACTCCTACTCCTACTTCTACTACCACTACTACCAGTGCTAGTACTAGCACTAGTACTAGTACTAGCACTTGTGCTCGTATTGGTACTACTACGACTGCTGCAGCTGTTGATGCTGCTACTGCTCCTGCTACTGCTGCTATTGCTGCTACTCCTGCTACTCCCACTCCCAGTTGCTGCTATTGCTACTGCAACTGCAACTGCTACCGCTGCTGCTACTACTGGTTCTGGCACCGTTCTGTTCCTACTTGTAACAGCTGTGTTTTTCGTGCACGGGCTTGATCAAAATCCCTCATAGCAACTCAGACAAGGCCATGCCTGGAACTCCAACCCCTGAACACTAAGCCGTCAAGCCCCAATCTTGAAGGGGTGAGTGCCAAGCACAAGCATGTGGTAGGAAAAAATGTACGTAATGCATGATCAAAACGTCATGCAAATATAAATATAAATATAAATATATATATATGCATATATATATACACAATGCACAATAGAGTTCGTAGCGCATTATGGCCTGGTGAAGATATGCACGACTATCATGCAACAGTGTAGTGGAATAAAGTACATCACAGTATGGAGTAGCAAACATGAGGCTCCGGGACTGGCCGATGCCGCCTGTACCGCACTGCGTGGCCTCTCAGCAACCTGTGCCACTGTGGGGAGCCGGGATGAGGAAGTGATATATTCAGGGTTCTCGTGTGGAACCTCAGCGCCTCCTTTGCCTGTTCGAGCGCCATACCAAGTACCACAACCAGGGAGCAGCCCTGAAGCCGAAAACCCTCCAGGCTCCTTTAATGGCAGTCCTGCGAAGCCGACATCGTCTTTAGACCACTCCGGTAGATGCATGTATGAGGATGGCGCGAGTGGAGACCATGACAGACGTCACCCAGCTAAGCACGCTGGAGGCTCTGGGCTTTCGGAAAAAGCTCATGGTTACAACTATCGAATTTGTTTGGGCATACCTGGCCAGTGGGAAAACTTGCCGGCAATGTTGAGATCTGTCACTTCAGGTAGATGGCGAATCGCAGGTGGGCTTCCAGGGCATGAAAAATCAGGGTTGTACTTGTCACGGCACAACTGGGTGCGTGTGTCCAACGAAGTTGGCACAGTAACATGTAAGATGTGTAGCGCAGTGCGCAGAAGCCAGATCCCACAGCCCGTACAGTAAAAACGTCTTGGTCGAAACAGTATGGATCGTTTCCACAGACCCCAGGCCTGTAAGTGCTTTTTCCAGAGAAGCCGAATACGCCGTAACTCCAAACATCTGCCGGCCTCAAAGAAAGCCCTCATCCTTCGGTCCTTCGGAGGCCGCCGCACGCAAGGGTCCCAAGGCCGGCGTGGAGTCCCCGAAAGTGGCCGAGCTTCGGCAACGCCAGGGGGCCCTGAGTCCCTGAGTGCAAAATGCAGGGCGTCACAGAGGTTCTACGAAAGATTTCAAACAGACTCATACAGATGCTATGCCTTCACAGGCGTTCTATGCATGTTCTTGTTCATGAGTCATGAAGTTTCTGTATGTGACGCAGAGATGTTCCCGAACCGTAACTTACTGCGTTGAGGGTTTCGGCTCGTAGGGTCTAGGGCAGGCTTCCACAAAGAACACGGGTCCTGCTGTAATGGTCATCAATGATGCGGGATGGCTACAGTTGTTAAGGCTTTGTGAGAGTGTGAGCTTGGGAGATTGGAATTTCGGCATTATATGTTTGTCGAATTGCAGTGGTGCTGCTCGGACGTTCAGGATGCAAGGTTGCACCCCTTCCTCTCGCCACTCTGAATCTCCGCCTTGCAACGATCTGTAGAGTGAGGAATTTCGGACCGCAGAGACGGCAATTCCGTCTTTGCGGCCGGAATGTCGACATGCAAGTTTTGCTGCAAGGGGTTACTGTCATTACTCCAATCTCTTCTGCAAGTGTAGCACAAGGTTTCTCCTTCAAGAAAAGACTTGGATCATGAGTGTGGATGCCGAGGGTCACGCAAGACATGCTTGGTATGTAAAACTTGCTTGGCAGCTCCACTTGCAAGACAGCTGTTTGCATCCTTGGGCCGTCATACCGTGGCCTGCAGTCCAGACTACAGTCTACAGGGTAGCAACACAGGAGTCAGTCGTGCTGGGGTCACGGCCATCGATTCGTGGAATTCGCAGCAGAAATAAATGGTGTTGGGATCTCTGGCTGCAGNCTGGGGTCACGGCCATCGATTCGTGGAATTCGCAGCAGAAATAAATGGTGTTGGGATCTCTGGCTGCAGGGATAGAGTCTTTGCTGGTCCTAAAACGATTCGCTTTGACTGCTTTTGAATGCGATGATCCACCTATGCGCCTTGTTAAATGTTTGTTGCTTTGGTCTGTAGTCTTGTACAGCAAGACCACAAACATTGGGTCTGCCACGAGCAACGACCCACATGGCAGACCTGATAGTTTTCAATAAAACCTTCTCAGTACCGTAGTGTAGGAACCTGATCGAGAAAACCATGATTCTGATTAGGGTTCGCAGCATAGGTCCGACTGTTTCGACGGCTCAGAACCACGGCGTTCTGAATCAGGCTCCTGACTATATTACACTCCAGCTGTGCCGGCATTTCTCCGAGGAATCCGCTCACAGCTCTTCAAGGCAGTGCTGAATGCAAAGCCCATCTGGCACTCGGATCCCAACAGAGGCTTCGTTCTGATAGGGGTCAAGGGGTTAAGGTTTAGCGGTTCAGGCATGAGGTCGGGTCCAGATTTTGAGGGTGTTGGTTTTACGTCTCGGGTTCAGGCTTCAGGGCGGTGAGGGCTTCGGTTTTCGGCGTTTGGGGCAAGCTTGAAGATTTAGGGGCTTGGATCTAATTTCCGACACAGGACTCTGGGGAAACTTTCAGTTCCGTCTATTAAGATTTAAGTTGAGCGGGTGGGCCTTACGCCGCCACCGATTGCAAATTCGCCACCATGAAAGCTGCAACCGCTAGACCCTTAACTTACCTTCACCTTCTGCGAGCAGCACAGAAAGTCAATCAAGTTGCCCCCTGCGTCATGAGGTTCTTGCATGCCTACGTGGCACTCCGCTTGTAGCTAATTATGGTTCATACATCAGTGACCAAGGTGTCGAGTTTTCTGATTGTGTCAGCAATTGTTGTTTTCAGGTTGCTGCTGCTGTCGGAGGTCCTAGGATTCAACTGATTTTCGTAGTGCGGAGCGGTGAGTAAACACTTTAGGAAGAGAGACAGCAGATCACTAATCACATTTCGCGACAACATATGCCCCACCAGTAACTGGATGTGCCACGGATACAGGCATGGCATCCGACTGAAACACACAGGATTAGCAGAGTCGGCCGCAAGCAATATCCGCAGGCCATCTTTTTGTTTAAACCCAGGTTCGTTAAAAAGTTTCGGATGTAAGATCCGAAACTTAACACCAGCCGTGCAGGCTTCATCCGCTACGTCGAGAAGTGCTTGGAGAAAGACCGGCGCCCCAAAGAGGCGCAAAATCAGCCTCCGGGCCGAGAGTCACCAAAGAGGGAGCTTTTCGGTTTCGCGGTGCATTTAAAACACATGGGGGAAGCCATTTGGTATTCTTGTTTATACCGCTAGCCCTGTTGCAGCAGGACGCTTCGCAGAGGTCATGCAATATGTCCATGGCAGAAATGCAACATCCTCACAGCACAAGAGGGCCATCCCGTGAAGCGGCCTAGTCACCATGCAGCTTAAATTAGAGCACCTCGGAAGACAGGACGTTGCGAAAGCCCCCGAAAACCGGGGATCTGAGAGCGAGGGCGGGGATGTCTGAGTTTGGGACTTCGGCCTCCGTGCTGCCAAATCGCCATGAATGTTGGGAGAAGCCGCTCCCCACGTTTGATTGGATGAGTGCTGGATGAAGGGTTCAGGGTGATGGGAGTGTAGGTTCCACTTGTCTAGAGTTCAGTTCAGGATGGCAGCGATCCTGAGACCAGAAATAGGCGAGGCGAGCTGAGTGGAGGCATTCAGCGAGACCGGTCTCAACATTAACAAGGGTAGTGCCTAGAAGCCGGTTAGGTCAAGTGAGTTGACACTAGGAGCCGTCTGCAGCGCAGCAGCCGACTTCTCCAGACCAGGACCTCCGTGCTGTCAGCGCAGGGGATGCTTCCAGCGTCTAGTTTTCACCAGAGCTCCACTTCTGAGTGTATGAGTGAAGCCGTGCAAACTCTTGGCAAGGAAGTGCTGCATGCAGTGTGGACGTTTGCCATGAATAGCCATCCATGCTTGGTGGGATCGCACGACGCTCGGTAGCCGCGTTGCTGCAGCATTAGCAGAGGCTTTGATAAAAATGACAGGAGCCTGCATGTTGCGCAAAGACGGCTCCTCCTAGTGCATGGAACGGGACGATAAGCAGCCCATGAACCAGCTCCTGGTTTGCATTTAGCATGCATACAGAAATCAAAAAGCCATGTTCAAACACGTACACCTCATTCAGGAAACGTAAACAGTGTGCTGTAGCATACTCCGTACTTTGTGTTCTGGATACTGTCGCAGCAAGTGTAGTGGAGCTACATTTGCAAGTAGGTCATACAAGTACTGTCGACGACCTGAGCATAGTTGACGGCTATGCAACTATGTATTGCTTAGTGATGAAGAGATGTATGGTTGCAATGACGGTACACCTGGGCTGGTGACATTCACACCCGACGTGTCTTTGACGACCAGAATACTACTTGGAAGGGAACTTCCCTTACTCACGTATTCATCTTCTTACTGTATCATTGTTTCCGTGGTCCGGAGCGCCTCGCCATGGCAATTCTCACACCCCTGCGACTACAGCATGCTGCTCGGAAAGCTGCCTCACGCTCTTTGAGCACTCTCCGCGTGGCCACGGCCTCGGCTCTGAAAGGCTGCGAGGACGGAAGCCGGGAACTTACAAGTTTTTCCTTGATGTGGAACACAAGTCGCAAAAGTACACAAAGCATGTTCAACTGTCGCAGAGCCCGGCTGGGTTGAAACTAGACTGGTACGGATCTGGTACTATCTTGTGGGAGTGCGAGGCCGGTGTACCGGAGCATTTCAATGCCCCCTTCCACCTCGCGAAGGACTTCATGTGTGGGTTCTAAGCTGTTTTTCGGGCCGATTGCTTTGCTCCTCAATGCATGCTTTGTTTGCCGGACTTACGAGGGCCGCCAGTCTGCAGTCGATCATGACATGCAGAAACCTGCAACCAGGTCTTAAACAAGGCCGAGTCTTGCACACGATTGAGATGATTCATCACACGGAATGTTCCGGACGTTTAGTTTCTTTGGATTTTTCAAGTTGTCAGTAATCTGCAATTTCTGCTTTCGTGGCTGCGGAACTTTACGGAGCTCTGGAAGCAGGAAGGAGGTTAATTGTTGGTCAGTTCCCGACAGACGCCGTCTAGATAAGTGGACCTGAGACAAACCTGAACTGAAATGCGAAAGACCAGCTTTCTAGGAGCGCGGCCTTTACGAGGCGAAGGGGGTGGATATGCAGTTCTGGACCCAGCGATGGTTCGCGGACAGAGGCTTTGTTTTGCATTTCGGAGTTCTGCTTTCAATAGGTTACAGTCTGCCAGGTCTACCACCTTCACAGCAATTCGGAGACCCGCAGGGCTACAGCCACTCCCTCCCTTGTACCGGCAGTGCCCAGCCACAAGAGTAGCGAATGTTGGAGTCAACCACTGGTGCAGTGCTACGGGCATACGGTGTTGCATTTGAGGTCGAGGGAGTATGGAGTCAAAGAGGGTGCCGCAGACTCAAGAAGTATTCACAGGCGGATTGACATTTAATCGCACTAACCAGGATTCGAAGCCCCTCACTATCCACGGTTGACCCGGTTCCCAAACTGGAAATTGAGAACACTGCGGCTTCAGGATACAGGGCTGTGAGGGTTTGCTTGTACTCTCGGCTTATGACTCAGTGCTGCGTGAAAATCTGCAAGTTCTCGCCTGATGTCTGCTGACCAGCCCGGCAGAAGAAAAAATCGGTCCGCAGATACACGCCGGATCTCGTGCAAAACCTTGTAGTTGCCACATGTTGCAGGTTTCCTCCCATGTGACCCGTTAGAATCATGCAGCCCTTCGCCCAAGCCATGATAAGTGTTTCTCTCGCTCAGCGTGAGTATGATATGACCAAACCATGAAGAGCCAAGGTGGAACATGACACCACAGGGAACTGGTGCTATGGGCCAGAAGCTCGATTCCGACGAGGTCCGACCCCTATTTGTTTAGAGGTCCTTGTTGTGAGGCAGTTTGGGTTCAGGGTTCTGAGGCTTTGTGTTGCGAGGCTTATGGGGTTTTGGAGGTAGGGTGTCGGGATTTCAGGGTTCATAGGGTGTCAGTCGTTTCCTGGTTCCAAGGTTTCTGCAGGGCCTTTGGCTCGGAGCTTTCGATGTTTTGGCGCGTGCGGGTAGATAGATGTGGTTTCCGGCATGGGTATGAGAGTTTGGTAGGTTTTAGATCGACCGAAGACATCCAAAGTACGGGAGGTTTCAGAACGGAACTACACGACCTGCCTTGCTACTGGTAGTATAGAACAGTCCCCAGGCCTTCTGATCTGGGACCTCAAGAGCCCTGTCATGCCTGTGTGCATCCAACACTCTAAAATGCCCATAGGGGAATCCTTACATGCATCAGGCGCACGGGCGTCAAGGGCAATGACTCAGGTGGACGTGGCCGTCATGCTCTCAGAGGGCGCTGTCGCCCGAATCGTGGATGGTTCCACGACGAAGGCAGGCGTGGGACATCTGGACTGTATGCTGCAGGTCTGGCTCTGAAATCTTGGAGCTGTTCGGTGATTGTAAGTTTTTAAAATTTGGTAGAATCCCAATCTCAAAAACACTGTAGATCAAGATGCGGAACCCAATGAACAACCCACAAGTAGCGACCAGCCCACGAAAAAACCCAGACACTCCAACATCCCTAGTGCATCCAACTAAGGGATGTGGGAGTGTCTGGGTACCAGGTGATTGGCACGTATGTGAGCTCACCATTGCTGGCGCCTGAGTTGCGCTCATTCGGTCAGCTCAGAGTTTCGTATAGGACGAGACCCAAATACAGGTCCTTAGGTCCTTAGCGAGGCACGTTTAAAAGGTGTTTTCCCAAATCATGAAGCGCGGGGTTTAGGTCCAGGCTAGGGCTCATATCACCCCGGGCATGTCGAGCCGGTAGCCGACTTCGAAAACTCAAAACGGTAGCTTGTCTTTGTTTCTGTGCTAATTATTGGCGTGTTCAGGGAGCACTCCAAATTTTCCCACATAGTTTATCCGAAGCCTCGAACCTTAAACCCTAGCACTCTTCGAAAACAAAAAGAGGTGATCGTCGAGAGCATGCCCTTCGTGATACCAAGCTGATCGGACCCACGCCCTCGAAGCCATCAGTTTGTGGCGTAGGCTCTAAAGGTGAAAGAAGTACCTACGGCTGATAAACAGAATATCCTCGCAGAATGGTCCTTGACCATGCCACCATCATCACGACAACAGCAACAGCAACAGCTGGTGCTGCTACTGCCACTGCCACTGCCGCTGCCACTGCGAGATGACGACTACCACTATTACTACTACGACTACGACTACTACTACTACTACTACTAGTACTAGTACTAGTACTACTACTACTACTACTACTACTCCTACAACTGCTGCTGCTGCTGCTGCTACTGCTACTACGACTACGACTACTGCTACGACTGCTGCGACGACTACTGCTACGACTATTGCCACTACTACTACTACTACTACTACTACTACTACTACTACTACTACTACCACTACCACTACCACTACCACTACCACTACCACTACCACTACCACTACCACTACTACTACTACTGCTACTGCACCTACTGCTACGACTGCTACTACTGCTAACCGCTACTACTGCTGCTACTACTACTACTACTAGTACTAGTACTAGTCCTAGTCCTAGTCCTAGTCCTAGTCCGAGTCCGAGTCCGAGTACGAGTACGAGTACGAGTACTAGTACTAGTACTAGTACTAGTACTAGTACTAGTACTACTACTAGTACTAGTACTAGTACTAGTACTAGTAGTAGTACTAGTACTAGTACTAGTACTACTACTACTACTACTACTACTACTACTACTACTACTACTAGTACTAGTACTAGTACTAGTACTAGTACTAGTACTACTGCTACTACTGCTACTGCTACTGCTACCTCTGCTGCTACTGCTACTACTACTACTACTACTGTTACTGCTACTGCTACTGCTACCTTTACTGCTACTGCTACTGCTACTACTACTACTACTACTACTACTACTACCACTACTACTACTCTACTACTACTACTAGCCCCCCCCCCCCCCTACCCACTACCTCTTTCACATACTCTTCTAAGACACATCCGTTTTACTTGGTATTTACAGCACTTTCGTCATGTAGGAACATCTTATGAAGCCTCAAACTTCACCTGCGAGTTTTCAAACTCCAGCATCCGATTCTNACATACTCTTCTAAGACACATCCGTTTTACTTGGTATTTACAGCACTTTCGTCATGTAGGAACATCTTATGAAGCCTCAAACTTCACCTGCGAGTTTTCAAACTCCAGCATCCGATTCTGGACTTGCTTTTGGGGGTGTGCGGGGGTGTGCGGGAAGAATGATGACGACATTGTTACGCCGACACCCCGAACAACATCTCCGGAAGAGCCATTTTACTCGGTAATTACAGTACTTTCGTGACGTCAGCCATCTTATATAGTTGCCAAGCTTACCTCTGGACTTTGCTACGTTGTCTTTTTGCCTTTGCGAGGGCTTTCAGCGAAAACTCGAAATTGGTTGGGGNCAAGGAAATCAGGCACAAGTCCTACGTCTTGATGTCAATTTGTTTTTTTCGGAATAAACATTGCGTCAGTACACGGAGTTGCCGAGTATACAAGGTAGCTGTTCCTTCAAGCCTTGAGAATATAGCACTCGACGTTGCTATTCCGCGTCCATTGTGCTGGCGAGTTTCCACCGAGTGGTGGTAGATTTCGAAGTGACCATATCGTACGACATGGAGAGTGACTCGTCGTAGGCTGGAGATTTTCTCTGGATTATATGTGACTGTGTCACGCGTTACACAGACAGAATGTCTGTGCTGGTAGTTTAAGTCTTGAAACCAGAGTTGAACTGTGTGTGTCACGACTNAGAATGTCTGTGCTGGTAGTTTAAGTCTTGAAACCAGAGTTGAACTGTGTGTGTCACGACTTTCGGTGATGTTAATGTAAGGTCTGCGATGGATAGTATAGTCAATGCACTTCATTTTCTTCACGGAAAATTCATGAATAATCATGATCATCTTCCCTCATCCAGAGATTCGGAGGGTTTCCCTACATAACAAACAGCTGACAATAGTCTTGCTTGGCCACAGCAGGAAGACACATTCGATGTTTTCACAGCGGAAACACTTTCGATGTTTCACAGGTAATTACTCAGCGCTAGCAGACACGCTCGCACCGCGTACCTCTGCGCCTTGAGACGAGTGAGACTTTCTACGAAATGAATCTCATTACGGTTCTTTGGTCGGAGCTGTTCTTCTCTGACCGAAGAACCACGTTACTGAGAAAGAAGAGAGCTCCATCTCAACAAGGTAGACAGGCCCCTCCAACTTCACGAGAAAAGAAAGAGAGCTCCGTTTACCCCTCGGTCGGCAAGAAGAGACCTCCTTTCTCTCTAAGTAAGGGCAAGAGATCCTCACTGTCTCCTTTACCGTTTGAAAAATTGAGGAGAGCATATGCTCAAGAAGAAGGGGTGGAGCTCCCCCAGCCTTCAAACAAAGAAGTCTGGTCCTCCCCCCCGGCCTTTACAAAGACAAGATAGTCCTCTACGTCATGCTCTAAGACAAGAAAAGATGTCCATGTCCCAACTTACTCTTGGTATGAGAAGAGAGCTCCTGTCACAAGAACTCCTTGGCCTCTTCGTAAGTCCCCATCTCCCCTGAAGAGAATNACTTACTCTTGGTATGAGAAGAGAGCTCCTGTCACAAGAACTCCTTGGCCTCTTCGTAAGTCCCCATCTCCCCTGAAGAGAATTGAAGGGAGCTGGCTCCTAGTACAGTTCATCCAGTCCCAAAAAGACGAAACAGAGAGAGGAGAGATCCTCTGCATCGTCATCGGCAAGGCATGAGCTTCTTTTCCCTAAAGGGTTGCGGAAGAGATCCCCTGGCAGGTCTTCTACCACAGCATCTCAAAGAAGCAGAGAGCCCCTTCCAACATCACGAGAACGAAGAGAGCTCCTGCTGCCTCTTAGTCGAGAATAAGAGAGAGAATAGCTCATTGTCGTCTCTTCTTCNCCCCTTCCAACATCACGAGAACGAAGAGAGCTCCTGCTGCCTCTTAGTCGAGAATAAGAGAGAGAATAGCTCATTGTCGTCTCTTCTTCATCTTCAGGAGATAGAAGAGAGATAACTCTGAAGAAATGAGGACAGAGCCCCCTTTACCTTCAACAGAAGAGTCTGGTCCTCCCCTCAGCCTTCAACAAGAAATGAGCAGTCCTTTACCTCGTCCTCTGCAAGAAGAAAAGAGCGTTCTCNCTTTACCTTCAACAGAAGAGTCTGGTCCTCCCCTCAGCCTTCAACAAGAAATGAGCAGTCCTTTACCTCGTCCTCTGCAAGAAGAAAAGAGCGTTCTCCAAGTTACTCTTCGTTAGTGACGATTTTCTAGAAGAGACGTCCTTTACCTCTTGGCAAGTCTATTCTTTCTCTGAAGAGGAATGAAGGGCTTCCACTCCTAGCACGAGAGGACAGAGCTCCTCAAGCCTACAAAAAGAAGANTCTAGAAGAGACGTCCTTTACCTCTTGGCAAGTCTATTCTTTCTCTGAAGAGGAATGAAGGGCTTCCACTCCTAGCACGAGAGGACAGAGCTCCTCAAGCCTACAAAAAGAAGAAGAGACTCCTTCTCCACAGACAGACAGGCCTCTCCAACTTCACGAGAAAGAAAGAGAGCTCCGTTTACCCCTCAGTCGGCAAGAACAGACCTCCTTTCTCTCTAGGTAAGGAAAACAGATCCTGACTATCTCCCTTTACCTTTTCAAAAAATGGAAGAGAGCATATGCTCAAGAAGAAGGGGTGGAGCTCCCCGCAACCTTCAAACGAACAAGTCTGGTCCTCCCCCTGGCCTTTAGAAAGAACAGTCCTGTACGCCATGCTCTAAGACAAGACAAGATGTCCATGTCCCTGCAGGTTACTCTTGGTGTGAGAAGAGAGCTCCTGTCACAAGAACTCCTTGGCCTCTTCGCAAGTCTCCATCTCCTCTGGAAAACAGAAGAGAGAGCGAGAGTGGGGGAGGGGAGAAGAGGCAAGAGCAAGGTAGGAAGAAAATGTAAACTCCGTTTCCCTTTTCTCAGCAAGAAAGACCTGATATGGACTTGAGGGGAAAGCCAAGAGACCCTCTTGCCCCCACGGCCTCGGCCTCATGTCACGCTGTGTGTCATTCCCTCTCTTCTTTCTGCAAATCTCTTTCTTTGTCCTTCTTCCTTTTCATTCCTCNCCCTCTTGCCCCCACGGCCTCGGCCTCATGTCACGCTGTGTGTCATTCCCTCTCTTCTTTCTGCAAATCTCTTTCTTTGTCCTTCTTCCTTTTCATTCCTCTCACCCACTCCTCCTCCTGCAACTCCACAAGACGTACCACTATTGCGGATGCGTCCTGTTCCTTGCGGACATGATCTCAAAACCTCAAACCGCCTATTTCCAAAGTCCTTTGCAGAAGAAGAAATCATGAGAAAAGAAAACAGAGGCATGTAGAGAGATCTAAGAGGTAGTGAGAAGGAGCAGGGGAACTTTGCCCTGTTTTTTTTATTCCCCTTTCTTATCCTTGCCGTTTTCCCAATTCCCTTTTTGAAGGATAGATATGAAAGAAAGGGAAGGGGGAGGAGGAAAGTTGCGCGGGCTGGGCAAGTCAAAAGAAAGTTGCAAAAGGAAGGATAACGGAAAGAGAAAGCTAACAACCAACAAGCAGGAACGAGAGGAGGACAGAAGGAGAGAGGAGNAAGTTGCAAAAGGAAGGATAACGGAAAGAGAAAGCTAACAACCAACAAGCAGGAACGAGAGGAGGACAGAAGGAGAGAGGAGAAAGGGAGAAATGCAAGGAGGAAGAGATAGTAGAAGGGAGAGAGAAAGAGGATGGGGAGATGAAAGTACGGGATGAGGGGAGCAGTGAAGAGCAAAGAAAAGTGGTGTGCCCTTCCTCTGCTCTTTGTGTCTTGCTCTTCTCTTTTCTTCTTTCTCTCCAAGAGGCCCTCTTCCCCCACTGTCTCCCTCCTTCCTCTTCTTCATTGTTTCTATATCCTTCTCTGTGATTGGGGACCTAAATAACAAAAACCTAAGGGGGCACTGTATTTTTTGTGAGATGGCTATTCCTTTTTGAGATGATGTTGTTCCAAAGATGTTATGGGGCACGAGGCTTGGGAGCTCCCTTTTGGCATGACGTGCNGGGCACTGTATTTTTTGTGAGATGGCTATTCCTTTTTGAGATGATGTTGTTCCAAAGATGTTATGGGGCACGAGGCTTGGGAGCTCCCTTTTGGCATGACGTGCTTTTGCTGTTGAATCTTGGGGGGGACACGGCTTGGTATTTGTTGTAATTGAGAAGATTTTATGGAGGGACGGGGTTTGCCAATTCGTTTTTGGGAGAAAGCTTCCTAACTTTGTGGGATGGTGATTGCGAGTTTCTTGGATGTAGGANAATTCGTTTTTGGGAGAAAGCTTCCTAACTTTGTGGGATGGTGATTGCGAGTTTCTTGGATGTAGGAAAGCGTTTTTTTACACAGGGGAGGTGCCTCCAACGCACGCCTCTTCATCTCACTCCGCCTTCCCATACCACTTTAAAAGAAGAGACACGAAGAGAGGAGGGAAAGAGAGAGAGAGACATAGAGAGAGAGAGATAGAAGAAACTGACAAAAACTCGCACCAAGTTCTGGAGATCGATGAAACTTGGTGTGATCTCCACTCCTGGCTTTTTGCGACAACGACAAGCAGCGCGTAGATCGCACCAAGTTTTGTCCATCGTGTTTCTCCACAGAACCGATGGACAAAACTTGGTGCGATCTACGCGCCTGGCTTTGTTTTAGATATCGAAACGTCCCATACCACGTTAAAGGCAAAGAGAGGAAGAGGAGGGGGAGAGAGAGAGAAAGAGAGAGAGACAGAGAGAGAGAGAGAGACGGAGAAACAGAGAGAAACAGAGGGGAGGGGAGAGANCCCATACCACGTTAAAGGCAAAGAGAGGAAGAGGAGGGGGAGAGAGAGAGAAAGAGAGAGAGACAGAGAGAGAGAGAGAGACGGAGAAACAGAGAGAAACAGAGGGGAGGGGAGAGACAGGGTTGAAATTGTAAATTCGTCTTCTCTCGAAAGCCAAATCATGGATTAACAAACGGGGGCCCCATTTTGAGGGGGACGGGGCTTGCGATTTGTCTGTTGGGATACGGATTTCTTCCAAACTCTTAGGGGGACGGGGCTTGCGATTTGTCTTTTGGGATACGAATTTCTTCCAAACTCTTAGGGGGACGGGGCTTGCGATTTGTCTTTTGGGATAC
>BGNK01000102.1:177488-243570 GCA_003297005.1 Symbiodinium sp. clade A Y106 | reverse complement strand
TTGCGATTTGTCTTTTGGGATACGCGTTTCTGCCAAAATCTTAAGGGGGACGGGGCTTGCGATTTGTCTTTTGGGATACGAATTCCCCTGCTCGGTTTTCGTGAGGTATAAACAGTACGATGACAGCGTCGCAGCCCCATCGCACCAAATTTTGACACGCAAATTTGCTAAACCCCTGCTCGGTTTTCGTGTGGTATTTACAGCACTTTGACAGGGTCGCAGCCCGATCGCACCAAATTTTGTCACACAAAGTTGCTAAACCCCTGCTCGGTTTCCCTGTGGTATCTGCAGCACTTTGACAAGGTCGCAGCCCGATCGCACCAAATTTTGACACGCAAAGTTGCTAAACCCCTGCTCGGTTTTTGTGTGGTATNGCTAAACCCCTGCTCGGTTTCCCTGTGGTATCTGCAGCACTTTGACAAGGTCGCAGCCCGATCGCACCAAATTTTGACACGCAAAGTTGCTAAACCCCTGCTCGGTTTTTGTGTGGTATCTGCAGCACTTTGACAAGGTCGCAGCCCGATCGCACAAAAATTTTGACACGCAAAGTTGCTAAACCCCTGCTCGGCTTTCGTGTGTTTGACAAGGTCGCAGCCCGATCGCACCAAATTTTGTCACGCAAAGTTGCTAAACCCCTGCTCGGCTTTCGTGTGATATTTACAGCACTTTGACAAGGTCGCAGCCCGATCGCACCAAATTTTGTCACGCAAAGTTGATAAACCCCTGTTCGGTTTTCGTGTGGTATTTACAGCACTTTGACAAGGTCGCAGCCCGATCGCACCAAATTTTGACACGCAAAGTTGCTAAACCCCTGCTCGGTTTTCGTGTGGTATTTNTGACAAGGTCGCAGCCCGATCGCACCAAATTTTGACACGCAAAGTTGCTAAACCCCTGCTCGGTTTCCCTGTGGTATTTACAGCACTTTGACAAGGTCGCAGCCCGATCGCACCAAATTCCGACCCGCACAGTTGCTAAACCCCTGCTCGGTTTTCGTGTGGTATTTATTTAAATTATTTAATTCCCGGCCCGAATTAAATAATTTAAATAATGTAAATAATTTAAATAATTTAAATCCTGGGGGAGGGTCCCGGGGTGGGGTCCGGGAGCCCGGGAATTAAATAATTTAAATAATTTAAATATGGGGGAGGCCTCCGGATTTAAATTATTTAATTCCCGGGGCGCCGGACNTAAATCCTGGGGGAGGGTCCCGGGGTGGGGTCCGGGAGCCCGGGAATTAAATAATTTAAATAATTTAAATATGGGGGAGGCCTCCGGATTTAAATTATTTAATTCCCGGGGCGCCGGACCCCCCCCCGGACCCCCTCCCCAGGATTTAAATTATTTAAATTATTTAATTCCCGGCCCGAATTAAATAATTTAAATAATTTAAATATGGGGGAGGCCTCCGGATTTAAAATATTTAATTCCCGGCCCTGACCCCCCCAGGAAACCCAAATAGGGTGTATTTGGAAGCTGGCTCTTGTGTATATAAGAGGGATTTAGAGTGGATTTTCCCTACTAAAATACAAGAGCCAGCTTCCAAATAAACCCGGTTTAAGCCGCACACGGTCACCCCCCTGAGGCTGCAGCAGCGAATAGCAGGTCACGGAGAACTATCCCACATCTTACGGTTTAGAGTTCAAGGTCGAGGGTTTAGGGTTGACTTCGGGTTTTAGGGTTAAGTGGTTTTGGGGTTAGGGTCGGGTTTAAGGTCGGTTTTGCAGGCGTTTAGAATCTTAGGGTTTGGGGTTGCTTTAGGGCTTAGCGTTGGGGACTTGGGTTGAGGGCTGCTTTCAGGGTTACGGTTTTGGGATTATGGTAGGTTTTAGGGTTTAGGCTTTAGAGTCTAGGGTCGGTTTTATGACGTTTAGAATCTTAGGTTGAGAGTTGCTTTAAGGTTTAGGCTTTAGGGTTCAGGGTTTCGGGTTAAGGTTTTGTGGTCGGGGTCGGCCTTAAATCGTTTAGAAGCGTAGGGTTTAGGGTTGCTTTAGGGTGCGGACTTGGGTTTCACGGTTAAGGCTTTAGGGTTTAAGCTCTAGGGTGCAGGGCTTCGGGTTTAGGGTTTAGGTTTTGGGGTTAGGGTCGGTTTTGGGATTTAGGATCGGTTGAAGGGCGTTTAGAATCTGAGGGTTTAGTTGCTTTAGGATTTAGGGTTCAGGAGGTTGAGGGTTAAGGCTGCCGGGTCCAGGGTGGGGGTTTGGGTTGTCGGTGTTAAGGCGCTTGGAATCTTAAGGTTTAGGGTTGCTTTAGTCCAAGGTTTCGGGTTAGGCTTTTGGGATCATGGTCGGTTTTAGGGTTTAGGCTTTAGAGTTTAGGGTCGGTTTTAGGGCGTTTAGGTTCTTAGGTTGAGGGTTGCTTTAGGGTTTAGGCTCTAGGGTTCAGAGTTTCCGGTTCGGGTTTTGGGGTTAGGGTCGGTCTTAAAGCGTTTAGGAGGGTAAAGGCTTTAGAGTTTAGGGTCGGTTTCAGGGCGTGTAGAATCTTAGGGTTTCGGGTTGCTTTAGTGTTGTTTTATTATGCTATGATATGTTGGGTTATATCATACTATATTATACTCGTATGTTTTATGTCCTATTATATACCCTGTATTACATTTGTACTGTGTATGTATATATATATATATAAACGCATTATACCATACATATTACATATGCCACATATGCCTAGTCGGATATGCCCACATGCACGGATGCAGGAGCGAGCACGTTTCTGCACGAAACATTCACCGCCCATGGAAGACACGACTTTGAAGCAAAAGCACACTGCGCTCAGGAAAAAGTGCAGCTTCGTGCGAAAAATGCACCGCACTTTGGGAAAAGCAGGATTTCGTCAACATGAACACGGTGCAGTAGAAAAACTGCAGTTGATACCGGCCATTTGAGACTACCTGTTTCGGCATGAAGGATCAAACGATCGGGTTCAGGTGCCAAAACCATGGAAGGGTCTCCGTTTCCAGCCATTCAATCACCCGTCATACCTGCTCGGTTTAAGACAACAACGTTCGTCAAGAATAACGTTCAGCAACGTTAGAAAACCCAATGGAGTAAAACAAGTTTTCGTGCGAAAGATGCACCGCGCCTAGGGACACACAGCATTTCTTAAACATGAGCACGGCGCCTAGGAAAATTGCGGTATCGGCCAACTTGATGCCAGTCATTTGTGACTGCGTGGTAAAACCATGGAAGGGTCTCCATTTCCAGCCATTCAACCACCTGTGATTTGCGACTACCTGGTCGGGTTTAAGACGACAACGCTCGTCACGAAAAAACCTTCAACAACGTTTAAAACCGCGGGGAGTCCGAAATGACAGGAGTGCCCGGACAACACACCCAGCCAACAACAGCAGAAAGAATGAACATGCAAAATCTTACCGGGACACTACATGACGAGACAAAACCAAGGTCTGGTCACAGTGGTGAGTCCATGAGTTGACGACACACTTCGCCAAGGTGACGTTCCAAGGTGACGCACGACTTTCGGCGCTGCGCAGTGACACTGAACTACTTCGAGCACTGCCAGCATGTCTAACAGCGTGTAAAAGATGTCTAGACAACCAGGAAGCCAACTCTGCTATGGCATCTGTGCTGAAAAAAAGGGCGGAGAATATCTCCCCACATTATTTTTCTGCTTCTGTCGCCATTGTTTTTTTTTTTTTTTTCATTTTTTTTCTCGCGTGTTTGTTATGAATAGTAATAGTAATAGTAATAGTAATAGTAGTAGCAATAGTAATAGTAATAGTAATAGTAATAGTAATAGTATTATTATTACTAATAATAATAGTAATAACAATAGTAATAGTCATAGTCGTAGTAATAGTAATAGTCTAGTATTACTATTACTACGACTATGACTATTACTATTATTATTACTACTATTATTAGTAATAATAATACTATTACTATTACTATTACTATTACTATTACTATTACTATTACTATTCATAACAAACACGCGAGCAAAAAAAAAAAAAAACGGCCACGGGTGCAAAAAAATAATGGCTGCAAAAATAGGCCCTCCAAATTCATCCCCCCACCGCGGACGGTGATTGATGCTTTAAAGGAACAAAGCGATGCGAGATAGAGTGACCCCCTTGCACGAGCCTGGATATCATGTCCGAGAACTGAGCCGGTGTGCCCGAGCGCGAATCCAATTTGAAGGAAACCGGTTGATATCGCGTAGACCAGGAATCTCCCAGAACATGCTCAGTTGGTGGTGAAACTTGCACAGCAGTGACGCCAGCAGGCCCCAGCCATGTCTCACACTCCTCAGCAATTGCAGGCCAGGGCCACTCGAAAAGGTGCACCATGATGTGGTTCTGCATGGACATGTTGCAATGCCTTGACCAGATTTCGGCACCCACCAGTGGCTGATCCGGAATCTGCCCAGGAAAGCGGGGATCGCAGCTCCACACCTGGCAGCGGCCTTCATTCCAGAAGGCGAAAGTATTCCCGTTGAGCCGCTTCATTCGCTGGTGACAGTTGAACTTGCCCGTCGTACTTTGGCCGAACTTGTTCGTTCCGTATGGGCCACGCCCAAATTCAGCGAAGGTATCAGCCGGGCGCGTGTCCGTCTCGTCCGCGATGAGGCGGCACAGGCTTCGTGAGATGCCCGGCTGTAAACATCGCCGAGCTGGTTCGAAGGGAAAAGGCTTATGGACTAGCACCACTTCTATGACAAGGGCTGCTATCCCAAGGCCGCAACCGCAGCCTATGGCCAGCCTGGGGGGTAATCTTCGCAATGCCATCGCATGCTTAATGGAGCAAGCTTGCATTTTCCTGCAAAGACAGCCGCAGCGTTCTTGGTTTATGCTCGCGCGACGTGGAGTGTCACGATACAGAGAGCTCGAGGATGCAACCCCCAGGTCTTGTCGGATGCAGGGTGCTGCAAACATTTGCACTGCAAACTGGGCCAAGCAGAGCGGAACTACTGAAACGAGTGATGCGTTGGCCAGCTCCTTCTCATTATCAGAAATGAACGAGCTGCCGCGTCTTCGTGCAATGACTTCGCAGAGGAAGGGAGAGACCAGACTGGCCAGTCCTTGAAGAATCACCGAAATTGTCCCATAGCTGAGAAGCCTCCACCTCGAATTCAGCACCCGAACCTTTACGGCCCATGCCGAGGAGGAACGAATTCCTTCAAGGATCAGCGACAAGCAACAAATAGCCAATGCAGTATCTGAGCGACCAAAGAACGTAAAGGTCGACACCTCGTCCTGCACAACAGCACGCAGCATAGGCGCTGGTGGCAGCAGCAACGTTATGCCAATCAAAAGGGCAAGACCGTGCACTGTCGCGTGCTCGAGTGTTTTTGCCCAGCAATAAGTCACAGCTGCTAGGAGCATGGCAAAAACCAGGCTAAGCCATGCGAGATCTTGCCCTTTCCAGCCATTGGCGAACCACCAGCGGATGTAACAAGTGCTAGGGAAGAGGGCTAGACAACCCAAGACGTCCGAAAGCGAAAGGATGATGAAAGTCCGCCGTTTGCAAAAGAGCTTCAGCTCCCAGCCTGGTAATCGATCTTCGCGATATGGGCCCGGAGCCGCCAGAAAAAGTACGCCTGGCACAACCGTGGCCAAGAAAGTCAGCAATGCCAGGGGTGTTAGAAGAAGTATCACCGAAGGTGGCAGCGGCTGCTCCTCTGAGCCAACTTGCGTTGAAGGCGATGTCAAAAAGATGTAGCCCGTGATGAGCCATGTGACGGCGTTCCTGACCATCTCCAAGATTCCCATCCGCTTGGCCGCATGGCTGATGTCTGCTTTGATAGAGAGCATGAAATTGAATCCCACAAAGAGCAGCGAGCCAGAGCTGAAGAATCCTTGCAGAAGCACCACGGATGTTGCAAGTGAAACATTGGGCCGATGAACCACGAGCATTGTGAGCAGGACAGGGACCTGGAAAAGCATGGCAGCTGCTAACAGCCTGCGAGGCTGTATCCAGCAGGCGGCGAATGTCCACAACGGGGCCCCCAGGGCTGTAGAGAGGGCGTTGGTCGAAAACAAGAGCATGTTCAAGATGGGCGGGTCCAAGCCTCCATTGCCGAATACAGTCTTGAACCATGGGAAGCGCTTAAACCACTCCGGAAGCTCCGTGGAACCTCGAATCCCCCACTCTGTGGCCACGACTAGAATCAGCAATGATGATAGTGGGCATGCGATGTATCCGCATGACGCTAGCCAGTGAATCCGGGCAGTTCCTAGCCAGTGGCCCGTGAGCCACTTTGACACGGGACTTGTTTCATATTCCTGGTCTCTGTCGGAACCGATGCTGCGCAAGACAGTCTCAATATCCTGATCTAAAACATCCAGCTTGGCTCTGACCAGCGTGTTCAACTCTTCCTCGGACAGCTCCTGGCGAAGGATGAACTCCTCCGTGGGCAGTTCGTGAGACCCGTCTTGGCTTTCCAGGTAGGAGCCAGCAAAGGAGACAGCCGAAGGGCCTGAAGCCTCCACAGGCTCCAGTTCTGCGTGGTGTGTAGGAAACCAAGTTGCCGACAATCTCGCAGGTGACCCGAGCCCGAGCGCTCCAAGGTCACGCGTGTCCACGACCTGCTCGTACAGGTCAAGCAATCTCTTTTGCCAGTCCTCCACAGGAAAATTGCACTGCAAAGCCTGTCTGGACAGGGCATGGAGAGCAGAGCTCCCTGCTCGCATCGCTGCGGAGATGACACTTCGCAGCTCCCGTCTCAGCCGCGTTAGGCTCTCTCTGTTCTGCGCAACATAATAAAAGCCGGGTACTTTACCCAGCCCACCGGCCTGAGCACCCACAATCACGGCTCCGCGCCACGCAAACTCCACGTCTACGTATCCAAATGGCTCATCACGCGAGGGCATCAAGCAAAAGTCGCTGGCCCATTTCAGGTCTTCTGGAACTTCAAGGAACTCGCAACAAACACTGAGCCGCCCTTTGAAGGCTGCCGTCTCTGCAAGTTTTTCGAGCTTTCGTGCCGCATAGAAGCCAAAGCCATCAGCTGGTGGCCCAATGACAATCAGCTGGGCCTGGGGGTAGGTGGAGAGGAGCCACTCTGTCACATCTGCTAATAGGTCGACACCCTTCTGCCTAACAAGACGGCCAAGTGAAACGAAGAGCCTGGCATCTGGGTCTTCTTTCAAGCCGAAATGCACTTGGCATCGGGCTTTGGCTTCGGCCTTCTGAGTCTTGAGGTCAGCTCGCAAAGTTGCCCGCTCCTCCTCCAGCATGGGATTGTCAAGGCCACGGAACTTTGGAAGCCTCCAGAAAACGCTGTACCTGGAGTGGCACTCCTCAGCATAGTATTCAGAAACTGCACAAGCTCCAACCCCTTGCTGCTTCTCTAGCAAGAAGTCCACGGCAGCCTTCAGCATGTTGAAGCGCCCTTCGAACACAAGATGCTGCTTGACAAACATCTTCGGCATATTGAACACTTCAGCCATCACCTGAAGCTGATCTGAGGTGAGCATATCCGTTGCAATTGAGCCTTGGTATTCCGCATTGTGAAGTACCAAAATCATCCGAAGCTGCGGGCACGCTGGTAGAGCATACCAAGGAGCAACAGCTGAGTGGAAGTCAGGACAGTGAAACACATCTGGAGAATATGTAACCAGCAGCTTTCCAACACATTGATTCCACAGGGAGAAGAACTGAAGTACCTTTCTGCGGGACAGAGGATTTGGATATAAGGACTGCCGTGCACGCTCCTCAAACCAAGGGTGAGAAAGCAACAGAAACTGCCTTCGCACTCCGTCGTGCTGGTGAACCGGTTTGGATCGATACACCCTGACAGTCTCCAAACTGCCGTCGACACGGACTTGGATGGATGATTCTTCCGCGTCCAGATTGGAGTACTGCACCCTGTCGTCCTCTGCAACCTTCGGGTGGACCATGAGGATGTCTGTTGGATGATGCTTCGCGATCAAGTCCATGACTTTCCCGAGCCCTCCAGCAACCGCCTTACAAGCTGGAAGATGTGGCAGGGAATGCTCCAGCGAGGCCAGCATAACTTGAAATCGTCTGGCAGCCTCGCGTGTACCCACCTCATCTGCATGCTCAGAATCGTCAACAGAGCTAGCAGGACGAAGAAGAGGAATGGAAGGCAACTCGACGCTGTCTTCCTCCACAATAGGAGTTGTGACCCGTCGCCGGCGTGCACAAAACTCGGCTAACCAAAATAAAAGCGAGGGCAGCGGCCAGAGGATGCAAAGCCAAATCGACAGAATCGGAAAGGGTACACCATCATCGAGCACAAGCGTGCTCAAGTCGAGAAGCCTCCACATCTTGCAGAGATCATGATCGGACAATTCGAGCAGAAACTTCTTGTCGGAATAGCGTGAATGGTCAGAATCTTGTCCCTTGCAGAAACCCAGTCAAGAGGCTCCAGGCTTTGTTTGTGTGCTGGGTCAGATACAGGTAATTGCACTGTATTCGTTTGGCCCCTCCAACTCTTGGAACCCTGCGATCTGCACAGAAAGCTCAATGCATCCAAATCCCTGTAGCCCGGCAGGTCTGTGGAGGCTTCCAGACTGTTCCCAAGGCTCGCAAAACTCCTACCTTCCGCTGCGGTGATCTGATTAGACTGAGCATACGAAACTGCCAGGCCAAACACCGCTCAAGCACAAAAGACTGCCACCACACCGTAATGCTTTTCGGGTCTCCGTTGCGGGTTTACGCTGGCTCTTTTTCGGCAACTGGGACCACTTTCGGACAACTGGGCACAGACATTGCCGTTCGGCCGGTGCTCCAAGCCGCCGTGTGACCTGCCAGCCTCAGGCTGGATGACCCCTCAGCTTGACCACGACAATTTCGCCAGCTTCACCACTCCTGCGCGAGCTTGTGCGTGCGTGGGTGTGCGTGTGGGTGTGTGTGTGTGTCTGAGGTTCGCAGCAGCTCAAGTAGCAGTCATGTTCAGCTGTTGTGAATTGTGAGCTTGCAACCAACTGGCGAACCAACTCAGCACAATTTTGGGAGCTTTTGGGCAATGACAGGTGCAGAGAGCTTGCCGAACTGCAAGCGGTCCCCAACTTACAGCCAGGCTATCAAATGTGCCGAATTCAAACGTTACCAGCTTGCAAACTAGGCCAGATTTGCTTGGCAACGGCTGCGTGCTCTCAGAAAATCCGCTGGAGACACGAAGCACAAGTCCAGGATGTGCCGCAGCTGCGCATCGCAAGGCGAAGACGAAACGAGGATTTGAAGTGCCTTGCTGCTGAAATATGCGACATCGCTGCTCGGATTCTGCTCGAAAGCCACGTTCTGTACGGCCAGAGGTGTTGGCAACCTTGCTTGATGTGCAGCAGCAAAGGCCGCTTCGGCAAGCTCATTCCACGATCTTTGGATGTCCATGAGGCGAGGTGCGTGCTTCACATCGAACTTGCTGGAGGGCTGCTGCACGAAGATCTGACAGATGTTCAGCGAAGGTGTGAGGAGGTACAAGGTACAGGTCTGGCGTCCACTGGTGGTTCTGCGCGGCTTCGATGCCTGAAGCGCCACGCCAATCAAGTCGCACAAGAAGCCCCTGAAGTGGTCAGCTGGCGCCACTTGAGGACTTGCAAAAAGTGGTGGACCTGCGCCGAAGATTGGATTGAAGGGGACGATGCTATGAATAGTGAAGTTACAGGCACCACCACAACAAGCATCAGAGATCTTTTTCGGCCCAAGCATCGGCGAACACAAGTCAACAGAGACACACCAACATTCACAACAACGGAGCAATAGTGTGTGTGTGTGTGTCACCAGTGTTACTGACATGCATGTGTGAGCAATGTTTCCGGCCGAGGCCTCTGCCGAACGGGGACTGCAGCACCGGGCCACTGGTTGCACATTCCGCACCGTGCTGGTGCTGCAACCGGGCGTTCCTGCAAGACTGTGCGGGAAGCTTGAGCTTAAGCTGCATTCCATCCAACCCTGCTGTTGAAGGAACTACTTCCGAGACGCCTGTTGCAGAAGATTCGAGCAGGACCAAGTGCTGTGTCGCTCGCGGGCTTCCTGCAAGGGACTTCTGCCAGCCGCAGTTTGTCTGCTCGTTCTCGCGACAAGCGTGCTCCTGCCTCAGGCTGCTAATGCGAAGGCGGTCCAAGGGCTTGAGCAGGTCCTTACGCTTCGCTTCAAGACGTGCATCATGGCCTTGCACGTCAAAAAGATCCAACAGTATCTCCTGTTGTATGAAATGTGTCCCGGGTATAGCCAGCAAGGCCACGAAGGTCCTGCAATTCAGCAGGGTACGGCAGGCTAGGGGCAATCAATCCCGTAAGCATTAAGCTCGAAATCAGCGTCCACCAAGCACGGCCAGCATGTGCTTGAGAAAGCGCTTGCGTGTCTATTACAACGACCTGGAGCTGCAATTTTGAGCATCTCGGCCACACCACGACGCTGTGAGAGCCTGGACTTGCAACTTGCCAGGGTCCATCTCAGGCGCCTCCCAAGAGCCATGCATCAGTCTAGCTTCCTGCAACTTGGGTTACCATGTCCAGCAACAAGTGCTTAGCCTTGTTGCTTTCGATGTGCTGTACATCCTCCTCATGAGACAGGATAGCATGTAGCAAGAGACATCCTGTTCGTGTGCGGCCACATAACTTCTCTAATAACCAACGTGACCAGTGGCCGTCCTCCCAAAGACGCTGCTCTTGCGAGATGCTTCTCTCTTCAAGACAATACGAAGAGCTGTCTTCATGCACCTTTCTCCAGTGGCGTACTACTGGCGGTAGGATTCCTGAGCTAGAAAAAGCCTGCTATTGAAGCGCACATGCTCAGCCGTAGCAGTGCGTAGTTCTGAGCACCCTGCGTAGCACAACGACATCCAAGCTGGGAATCAGCACCAGTCCTGTTGATGCTCTATACCATCTCTCTCATTTTTTGCACAGTGCCAGACTATGGCCTCTGTGAAGCTGGTTGATCTTGGCTGGCGGAAACCATCCCTGCATTGCTTGCAATCAGCGCCGGACGTTCAGCAGCCATCACGTAATCCCCTGGGCACCCAACGTGCTGGAAACCAAGGCTGGTTTTAGCAGAGGCCGGGCGGCAGCCACATTCTCGCAAATGGAGCCTGTTGACGGATGTCTTTTGTCGTTTCATGGTTGAAAGCTGCAAGCTGGTGGGGATGGCCTGGTAGTCTCTGGTAGTTGTAATGGGTCACTGCCATCAATGGGGAAATCCACGGCACTAGCCATGCAAATGTGGAGTAACCTTGCAACAAAGCAGTGAGCGGGTGGCAGAAAGAGATATAAGAAAGGAAGCAAACGATAGTTCCTGCGCCGCACCGCACCTTCCTGGGCGAAGCTGATGGCGGCGGACGCGATCGTGCAAATCTGCGTCCAAGCTGGCCTGCACCATATCGTGTGAAAGTGTCATCATCGAGACACAGGACGGACCTTGATGAAATACCAGCCGTCGCTCAGCTCGATCCAAGCGTCGTGTGAATAGGCCAGGCGTTGGTGCTTTCTGCCTCCCGGGCATGTCAATGTCGGACCGACGACTAGAATCACAAGGCCGGTGCAAGGGCAAAGTTTCTAAGAGATGCCGAGCATTGCCGAACCCGAGCCTGTCTTTGGCCCCTCTGGCATAGTTGCCTTGGTTCACAGCAAGATGGCCAAGCCCTTTATGTGCAACAAAGCTCGGGGAGCCATGTCGTTGCCGGCCATGGTGCGGTGCACATCAACACCATGTGCTGATCGGCTGGAGCCAGTCCCGTGCAAATCTGGAAAATTGCGGACCTTCTCCCAGCGATCTCTGCCCGGGCTCGCTTTCCTAGACGCTTGCATATCGACTTGACGTCTCTCGAAGCGGCATCCATGGATCGTAGTGACAGAAGTGCCAACTGTGCCAGATGATTCCGCAACCACCTGTCCTCATACCTGGATGAGATCTCAATGGATTTTGCACGACATTCCTCCGCGAAACCCTGAACAATGGAGGGAGGAGCCTTGCCGGCCAACCAATCAATCAAAGAGATGTCGCTGACTGACAAACTATCTTCAAGATCATCCTGGTGAGAGGCCAGCACATCGCTTGCCAAGAGACGTTTACCCAAACTGCTGCACATGCCAGAGTGGCCATCAACCTCACTGAAGAAATGAACCGCATCTTGTGCTACCCGAAGGACAGTAGGGCAGGCCGGCTGGTCCTGAGCCCCCGCCCCTTCTCTGAGAATGCTTGTAGGCTGCAGCTTTCCAGCGAGGCCGTGTGCCAGATCTCGATCGACGCTTACAAGGTTCTGGCTGCATTCTGACAAGGCCTGTGAACAGGCTGTGGCCTTTCTAACAACTGCTTGGTCAAAGCTTTGTGGAGCCGCTCTAGGCAGAGGAGAATGAAGAGTCCCAACAACAGGCGGCTGCAAAGCCGGCTCTTGCGCGGCCACCTGATCACCTTGAACGCAGGACAGAAGATTGATAGCTTCAGCCTCGGATGACTGAAACAACTGCTGCACTTTGCTGACGTGTCCAGTATCCNAGTATCCACTGAAACTGCTCGTCCGCCAGCTGTCATGAACTTGCCCACTGGTTCGCTCATTGCTTGGCATAGCATGGCAGATGCCTCATGATGCACGTTTCGGTCATCAGTGCCGGAAATATCACCAGCATGCCCAGGGTAGTCTCGAATGTCTGGGCTTGGCTGATGCCGCAGTAGATGATCACGGACAGCCGAGTCGACTCGACTGCGGGACCGCAGCTTGCTGGCTCTGGGCTCACATGGCTCAAACGAAGCCTGTAATTCATGTAGTCCATTCGTTGAAACCGCTCCTTCTTCATTTGTCATGAACTTGTCCACTGATTCGCACGCTGCAACATCTATCATGGCAAACACATCATGCTGGCCATGTCGGCCATGAGTTGCCGAGTCGTTGTCCGCAGGGCCAATGACAGGCCTGCTCTCAGAGTGTATCAGACTCGGTGGGTTCAGCATGTGGAGCAGATCATGGCAATCGAGAGTATGGCATCCCTGATCTTCGGCACGTGGCAGCTGCAAAGCCGGCTCTTGCGCGGCCACCTGATCACCTTGAACGCAGGACAGAAGATTGATAGCTTCAGCCTCGGATGACTGAAACAACTGCTGCACTTTGCTGACGTGTCCAGTATCCNGCTGCAAAGCCGGCTCTTGCGCGGCCACCTGATCACCTTGAACGCAGGACAGAAGATTGATAGCTTCAGCCTCGGATGACTGAAACAACTGCTGCACTTTGCTGACGTGTCCAGTATCCACTGAAACTGCTCGTCCGCCAGCTGTCATGAACTTGCCCACTGGTTCGCTCATTGCTTGGCATAGCATGGCAGATGCCTCATGATGCACGTTTCGGTCATCAGTGCCGGAAANAGTATCCACTGAAACTGCTCGTCCGCCAGCTGTCATGAACTTGCCCACTGGTTCGCTCATTGCTTGGCATAGCATGGCAGATGCCTCATGATGCACGTTTCGGTCATCAGTGCCGGAAACATCACCAGCATGCCCAGGGTAGTCTCGAATGTCTGGGCTTGGCAGATGCGGCAAATTTTCGATTATGTCATTGCCAGCAAAACACATCGTGGGTGGTGCAGTGTCCACAGAACCGTCTCCACCACACGAGACTTTGCTGTCCTCAGTTTCGCATGAATCAAACAAAGCCTGGATCTTTCGCAGATCTGCGGTGTCCACTGAAACTGCTCGTCCGCCAGCTGTCATAAACTTGCCCAGTGGCTCGTTCCCTGCCTGACCTATTATGGCACGGGCACCGCTGCTGCAGTATTGGTCATCAATGCTAGAGCCAGTTGAGGCAACTGCCTCACGAGGAAACTGCAAAGCATCTGCGCCGACAACAGAATCTCGAAAAAGGCGTGGAAGACTATGGGCTTGGGTCTCGCATGACTTGAAAAATGCTTCGACTTCTTTGAGACGCCGCCAGTCCACCGCAACTGCCCGTCCACCTGCTGTCACGAGCTTGCTTTTCCCTGGCTCTTTCGAAGCTTCTTCCTTGCTATCCATGAGTGCAGGGGCACTACAAGCCGGCCAGAGCCTCAACTCGAGAGCAGCATAATCTCGTGCCAAAATTGCTGCAGGCTCTCGCTTAGCCCGGTCAGTGTGAGAAGCATTGAGTCATGTATAAAGCCTCGGGTTTCGCATCGGTGAAGCATGCGAAGCATTTTGCGGCCTCTTCTCGCAGAAGAGAACCTGCAAACCGGTAAAGCATGACCAGTGCTGCCAGTAGCGAATTGCTCGCTGCCTGTGCCAGAGGAGCAAGATATTCCTTCTGACCTCGTTGTGCATGCTCTTGCGTTCAGTGACAAGTGCAATCGACAGGACAGGAGTCTTTCAGGTGCCGGTGCCTTTCTGAACCTCCAGGATGGCATTGAGTTCTTTCAGAGTCATCTCACCACCCTTCTCTTGGAGACCTTTCCGTGCTGGATCTGATGAGTGCGATGCTCACTGAAAGACTTGCTATGTCCTGAGTCCAGTGCACTTCACTGCCAGCTGCTGCAATTGCGCACCCCTTTCAGATGTACACCTCGAGGGAGTTGCAGCGGGAACGGACACAGCATGCACGCCTCAACTTTTGAGGTAGGTACTGTGATGCTTCTGTAGCAGTCTTTGCTTGGCATGGCGATGCCTCAATTTGCATCAACAACAACTACACAGATGAACGATGTTGAAAGATCTGCGGCTCTGCGCAGCTCAGCACGTTTTTGTCAGCTCTGCGTGAAAACAGTCACGGAGAGGTCTCGCGGCTGCAAGAAGACCTGCACAGGCATGTTCGACATTAGATTTAAGTGTTCCAATCGAGCACGAATTGCGCTGGCCAAGCCAGAGTCGACATTGCATGCATGGAGTCTCTTCAATTACCCGGCTTCGCCCTGCTACGCAGGGTCTAACAAACTGGCATGCAGCACGGCCTGAAGCAAACCTCAGAATCTCAGACCCTGACACTCAAAGACTCAAGGGTACACTGTCATAGTGATGCCCACGGCCAGCAGCAAGAGGCTCGGGGAGTCTTTCAACCTCTGACAACCCTGCATGCAGTCTGCATAACATGCATCAATACACGAGTTTTCACATAGCCGAGTCCGTTGCAGTCCGTGAATGGTCTATCACACTGCAGATGTGAGGCCCATGCGCAGCACTTTTGGAATGCCTCCTGGACGACGATCCCTCCGAGTTCTGGTAAAGCTGGTGATTCTGGTAGTGCTGATGTTGCCATTGCTGATGCTGCAGCTGCTGGAGCTGCTGTTGCTGCTGCTGCAGCTGCTGCTGCCGAAGTGCTGCTGCTGCATGCATGGTTCTCGCTACTCGTTGAGTCCCGAGGTAGGCCGGGTAGAGCTGCTGTGCCTCATGCCTGAGGATGCATGACATTTGGCTCACATGCAGGGCGCTGTGATGGGCAACCAGTCAACCTGCAAGCGAGCTGGATGAGTCAAGGCTCAATGCTGACATCGACGTTGCCAAAGGCATCCTGATAAGCTGGACGGGCACATCTCCACACCTTCATTGAAGCACTAACATCATTAACATGTCTGAAGGAAACCCAGCTGTCCCCTCCACGAAGCCGTCCACTTCTCGTGCTGAGCTTACAGATTTCACCATGCGCTTGTAGTTGTCCTGATTGCCCGTGACAAGACTTGGATAGACTTGGGCAAGCGCGGCAGCACAATGGCGCCTAGACGTGTCCGAAAATGCCACCAGGGATCTACCATGTAGCGGTGAAGCTCGGCGGATCGATTGTTCAGGCTGTCCGTCCGTGCTTTGAAGAGGGCGGTCCGCTGCTGCAGCATTGATGCTTCGCGCTTGAAGCCTCCGGCAGACTTAACTAACTCAAGATCTCATGCGATCTCATGATCATCAAGATCTTTAAGCGCACTCGTCCACACAAAACCATGTGTTCATATCCAGGTGCTGAATGCTCCATGTCAGCTCATGCACTCCGTGGCTAATCCATCCTGCTGCATCCTAGACCTGCATAAAGGATTGCAAGCAGTGGTTTCTCGGACTTAGCTGGAATCGAATCGTCGTGGACGCCTCGGACGTGTGTGGAGGCCGCACTTTCCATTCGGTAGATCATCTCGGTGTAGTAATCCAAAAGCTTGGTCCACTTGTCCAGCTCCGGCGGCGGCCCTCCGGGAGTCCCAGCGTGGCCCTGGACACCTTTTAGGCCAAGTGCGCCGAGCTTGCCTTTGGACCCGGGACTGCCGGCGATTCCAGGGGCTCCGGCATGGCCAACAACGGATGCACCAGCTGGGCCCCGTGGCCCGAGGACCCCAGCAGGGCCTGTCGCTCCGCGTGGTCCGGTTGGTCCTGCACTGCCGTACATGCCAGCAAAGACCAGAGCGGGTCTGCCTGCAGGGCCATGAATCCCCGTCGTATTTCTCCTGTCCGCTCTTTCTGGCTCTGGCTCTGATTCTGTGGGTTCTTCGGTTGATGCCGACAGCTCGTTCACAACATCGGTGGCTGTGTCGACCGCACCATCCTCAACTTCCACTGCGTGCGTCCCATTCACGTCTCGATGAGCCCGGTGACTTTGCTGAACAAAGGCCGTGTCCCCAAAGCCCTGCCAGCGGTGTCGTCCGTCTGAAGTCACGTGATAGCTCGCGTCTCGGGATGCAGCGCCCAAATCTTCCCGACGGAGCATCTGGGGTTGAAGCCCATCCTTGTGCCTCTTGTCCTGATTGTGCTGCACTTCGTGCAAACCTGTCGGACATGTAACTGGAACGGACTTGATTTTTTGAGCTGTGCGCAAGCACTCGCACGTATCTGCAAATCGAAACCACGGACGAATGCAACACCTTATCTGGATTAGAAAGCTTTCACCACATCAACACTTTCCAGCTCAAGGCGCTTGCATGGCCGGTTGCTTCAAGCTCGGCGGCGTATGTTGTAGACGATGTTGGGCTGAAGACAAGGAAGAACACCTTCTCGCTGCGCTGCAAAGTTCTGACACTTTGCAAACGCCAGAAACCCGAACTGGATCCAAACAGAAGGAAGCCCTGCCTGCAGATGCAGCACCACCCTAGTTCTGAGTGACAATGCCATCGCCAATCTCCACGTCCTATGAAAAGCACATGTGCCCTTAAGCACATGAGCTGAAGGCCTGAGCCCTGATACACTGCAGGACATCTGTGTGTAGCGGATTGCTGGTGCATGACTCGAGCACAAGCCGTTTCCAAAAGCGATTTCTGGGTGCGCTGACGGGTGCACGGGGGCTGCTGCAGTCCTGAAGATGGAATGCTGGTTCAGTTGGGGCTCCGACAAGCTTTTTTTCAAAGCCACCTCCTCTTCAGGTTCTGCCAAGGCAGGAGAGTCGTGTGCGTCCTCCGCATCTACCAGAGAACAAACCCGAACATGAATGCCAGCTGCCCGACAATTTCCGAGCCGAGGCGCTGATGCTGCCATGGTGCCTCCAGGGCCCTTTAGTAGGACCTTCATTGCACCAGGCCATGGTCATGTGATGCTGCATTCTCTTCCAGGTATCAGAGTCATCCTGCCTCAACTTCTTCCCCGAAAGTGGACCTGTAGTTGCAATACCCTACGTTTATCTGCAAGGGTAAAATAGCTGGTTACCGACATG
Organism: Symbiodinium sp. clade A Y106; assembly: GCA_003297005.1. Classification (NCBI taxonomy): domain Eukaryota; class Dinophyceae; order Suessiales; family Symbiodiniaceae; genus Symbiodinium; species Symbiodinium sp. clade A. Next base: position 226,080 of record BGNK01000102.1, on the reverse strand, counting down.
CAGCGAACTTCGAGCTTAGTGCTGCATGTGAGCTTTGGCCGAGGTGTAAATGTAGATACGAACGAGCATCGAGGGCATCTTGGACACAAGCCGGCTCCGAAAAAAGATCGTGGCCATCCACTTTCCGCTGGTGCTTCCGACCATGACGTTATGAATGCCTTCGCCAGTGACACTTCTCTGGCCGGAATGTGATGTTTGGAATTGATGCTCCACAAATGCTGTAAAATACCACGGTTGGCTCTCTTTGGCATGCGTTGGTCAAAAGACCAAGCAGCAAGGGTTGCAGCAACTTGTTAATGGCACCAGCAATCTAAGCAACAGGCTCACGGTAAGTCATCGCGGTGTGGGTGTCTTCAACTCATCAGCATGTCAGGCAACGGCTTGCCGTCATGCCGCCGCTTCTGGCTCCGCTTGGGCGAATTCTCATTGGGAAGCAGTTCAGCTGTGATGACCGCCCTACATGTTGAATCTCTCTCGGTTACAAGGTGTTTGGCCCCCCGTTCCAGGTTCGGTTGGATCTCGTTCCTGTCGAGCTTCTCCGTTTTACACTCTTCCTCATTCCGCCTCCATTTCAGGCCAGAGTGCAGTGCGCAAGACGGCATGTGCGCTTGACACGACAAAGCTCTAGGCTCTAGCCTCTAGCTGCTTCTACTTGTGGCCCTGCAGTGAAGCTGATGCAAGTGCTTTCAACAGTCACAGTGACCTGTAAGTCTGTGAGACGGCAATTTGCCACAGCTGCCACAGGCTCTCATGTAGCCAGTGGCCCAGCAAGCGCTAGCAGCCGCCAGCATCGCAGCCGCAAGCATGTATGCTCAACCCTTTGCACCATTAATGACCCACCAATTAGGCTCGGACACGCAAGCAGGGGTCGCACCCAGTTCGATTCGCAGCAGGGACCTCCCGTGTGCAACGAAGCTACGGTTGTGTCTGTAGCATCCAGATGAGCAGGTTTCCAGCCAGTGCGGTTGCAGCCATTTGTTAGTTGCACCATTAATCTAAGCAACAGGATCATGGGCGGTCATCGCAGTGTGGGTGGCTTCAATTCATCAGAGTGTGTCTATATGCATCTGGAGCTTGCATCTATGTGCGGTGCAGCATGAGGCAGGGGCATGCACACGCGATCGACACTGCCACACATTAGTGTCCACCGTCCTCAGAGTCGTCATTGCATGTGCATGTCAAGGCACTGATTTCACAACCTTGTCGGCGCCATAGCATTCTGTCTGTTGAATTCTCCGGTTCCTTTGTGAAGTCTCGGATGTCTTGTCGAGTTCAACGAGTTTGGCGAAATTGCTTGGAAAACTTAGGGGCTCCCGCTGCACCACCCAAGTGGAAGGACGAATGCAAACTACCAGGAGCCAATCTGCCATGTCTAGGACATTCGCGAGGCTGGGACTGCGAACAACTAGCCATAGTAGGCCGCGAGCAATTGCACATCTTGGTTCTCACCGTCGTCTTCAGCAGCTACTTCTTCTCCAGCTGGCATGCCTTGATCCTGCAGGCTGCAACAGCTGTGATAGCCCTTACGAGGGCACCTGAACGCTGTCCTCAGTTTGAGCGGCTGTCCCCTCCAGCTGATCATCGAAGTCAAATCTTTCCTTGGCTGCTATTGTGAGCGAGATTGCCGGGAAACGGATGTAGCAGGCCTCCTGATCATCTGAGAACTGCTCCTCGTCAGAGAAATCCCAGCCAGCCTGAGCATCCGCTTGCAATCGAATCGGTACTAAGCTGTGTGCACACTGTGTTCCTTGACCTAGCCTCGCCCCCTTTCTGCCGCTTTAGCTCATGCAGGCTGCTTGCCACGTCTGGCACTGCCTGGCAGGCTCTCTGATGCTTGTGTCCTAGGTTTCAGGGTCCTAGGCACAACGGCCAGCTGCCTCCTCTTCGGCACCTTCGCGATGCGCCATCTCCTGCTTTCGGAGAACCTGGCTTTGTGCTTGGATTTCTGTGCATGTGGCATCGACGCACATGCATAGGCCTTGCGGCGCTTCTCTTCTTGCTTTTTGATGCCAGTCTCATCACTTTGCTGCTTGTCCGGGTAGGCAACCGCGCTGGTTGAAACTTTCGGCTTACGAGTCAGAGAAGGACCAGCCCGTGGCTCCTCCTGCGGTAGCAAAGTTCGGCGATTTCCGGGAATCCGACACGGGCCCCAGAAGTAACCTCCTTCCCTCGCTTCCGCATTTTATCCCATCGGTCAGCAATCTCCTGGGTCGGTGCGAGTTCATCAGTGTTCATACCACGTCGAGTGCTGGGAGCACGTAGTAGAACTCTCCGTGCTCGTCACCAATGCCAAGCAGCCTTTCGTTCACAAACTTGCTTCTGAATTTCCACGTTGGCCTTGGTGCTTCACTGGCTGGTGGAACAACGCAAGAGCACGACACGGTGCTGAAGCTTGGACGGCTTCAGGTGGCCTTGATCATCAAGGAAGGGTCCAACTTTTCATGCCCCGAGCGAACAACGGGCCTCTTTGCAGGAACGAGCTGCTTGCCCGCACCTTGGACACTCAAAAAGACCGCAGACTTTGTTTTGAAAGCAGGGTGCCAGGACTTCGCGGGATCCGGCACCGAGGTCCGGGCCAGCAGAATTTGTTTGTACAAGATCATACCAGCCCTTCACGGGCCTGGCAGGCCAGTCCCTATCAAACTAGTAGTCTCGTGATATGTCGAGCCTGATTTCCATGCCGCCAGGCACGGGCTCCATGACCTGACCGTCGGAGCAATGCAAGAAGCAAGCGTGAAAGCTAAGCCTCTCGCCCAGTGGAGGTCTGTCTTCACATCCATCTGCCTCGCCAGTACGTCGCTGCTCCTCCCTCTACAGAAGTTTCCTGAGCTGGGCCTTCCGGATCTTGAGATGCCGTGTGCGCCCCATGCCGTGCATGTCCCATCGCCTCAGAAAGGGCAACCTTTTTGCTCACAGGCCGTGTGGGGCACCTCGATGCGAGAGCCCCACTGCATAAGACTTTGTGCAGCACCAGCCGGTCGGATTTTTGCTCCTCCACTTCTGAGTGGAATGGCACTTACATGCAGTTCCTATCCTTTGTCGAAGCGTAGAGGCATGACTGCCCGAGACGGTCCGGCAAGGCTGATGGAACGGCCCGGGCAACGTAGATCTCCTCTTTCCGCGCAGGGGCTCTCCGCACCTGTTTTCTGACATGATGGGTGCTCTTAGGATTTTGGTTCCGAGAAGGTGCGAACCCTGTAAGGCCTGAGGCATCACATCATGTCGAAGTCAATTTGATCCAGGAAACATTGATGCTTGCATTGAGTGTGTTGCGAGTTAATCGTGGCTGCCAGGATATGTTGTCATGCTGGACCGGAGTTTGAGACTGTAGCCGGATGCTTGAAAGAGGGTGACCGGGAAGCAACTCCGAGAGCAGGGCTCAAGGGCTCAAAATGCATTCACACACTGCGATGGCGCGCGCGGTCTGCTGGCTTTTTGACCGGCGACTTGCCTAGGGCAATGCTGGCTCTTTCGGCAGCTCCCAGCTTTCGTATCATTGCGAAGCAGCAAGCGGCGAATCGTCTTCTGCAAGACCCATAGATGCCATTGATGCCATCTCTTCTGCTTCCTTCTCTCGCATCTCGAGCTCCCGTTCACGCATCTCCAGCTCCTTCTCTCGAATTTGGAACATGTCCAAGATCTTCTGCTTCTTCTGTTGAAGACCCATCTTGTCCTGAATAGTCGCACACTGTAGACCTTTGAGTTCAAGTGCTGTAGTTGCATCAGGCCCTGACAGTATCATAGATGGTAGCATGTGCAGCCGCTGTCTTTCCTTCCTTGTCAACTGCCTTTCCAATGCGCCGGCATGCTCGCTACAATGGGGAAGCTTAGTCGATTCACGATAACCGGATACTGTGGCTTCCACGCGAATGTTTGCATTGAACTCCACGAGTTTCTGTGCGACCGGAACCTGCGACGCTTCTGTCTGAAGCAGGGGGCGGAATGTGACATGGCTCTGCTTAGCACAAGCCATGCAAGCTGCACCTGGCCGACCACGGAGGCGTGCATCAGCGGCGTCATGCCTTTCCGGTCCTCACATGCAGCGGTGAGAGCAGAACAGTGCTGCTGCTAGGTCCTTAGTCCTTGCTGGGCGGAGCGCTTAGGGTTCAGCACAATTTAGGCCGGGGCAACCGGGCAACCGGGACAGGGTCATAGACAGGTTCCGGCCATCGTGAAACATGCACCCCTGGCTTGGTTTGGACACGTGATGTCCCATCCCCCCGTCCCATCTGAACTTCTTTCAAGGTTGAAGCAATTCAGATATCCCACCCAAACCGCCCCAAACTGCTTCGAACTGGCTTCCGGGAGCTGGAAGATTTGGAAGCAAGCCAAAATGTATTTTTGCAGGGCATGACACAACATCTCGGCCTGTACAAATTTGACTGCTCAGCCAGTCCCCGATCAGGCCCCACATCAGTTTCCCAGAGCCCGAACTTTCAGAGAGCAAAAACGGATCCGGGGAGTGGTTGCTGCAATTTTTCGTAACACCGGCTTGCATGGTGGAACCCTTCCGCTGCCAGGGATATTCAACAATAAACCAGGTAGATGGCGCGTTGACGCCGCGGAGGGGGTGTGTCGTTGTGTTATTATTTCTGCTTTTGTCAAGAGCCTGAACATCTTGAGTTTTGTTTGGTTTTTGAGTAGGATTATGCATTGCAGAGGTTTTCAATGTTTCTTGTTATTTAGTTTTTCGTGCGTTTTTTTGTGAAAGTGTTCGCAAATACCATGGCTATCATTGTTTTGTTGTTTTGCGTCCGTTTTTTAAGTTGTCCCGAGAGCCCACAAAATGCGAGACTTTGTATTGGGAGCGTCTCAGAAGTAACATGAAAAAGCACAATACGGAGCAACATTGTCATTGCCATTTTCATCACCGTAGTTGTCGTCATCACCAATGCTCTCTTCCGCATGAACAATCAACGACATCCAAAACAACATCAACATCATCATCATCATGATCATCAGCATCCTGATGACGGTCCATGCAATCATGTCTGCTGTGAGAATACAGGTTTCAGTCTGGAGCTGGCGGGGGTTGGGGGTTCAGGGTTACAAGGTCTCTGTGGCGGCGCATACGAGTAGTGCCATTAGTACGAGTAGTAGTAATTCTTATCACTACTACTACTACTACGACTACGAGTAGTGCAAGTACTATTACTAGTACTACTAGTAGTACGACTGAGCAAAAAGAGAAACACTACATGTAAGCTGCCTTGGTATGCACGTTTAAAACCCCCCCATCCCCCCCCCCACCCCTGCGGGTGTGCACAAAGAGAAACAGTACATGTAGGGCGCTTGGGCATCGACGTTATTTCCCCCCCCCCNCCCCATGACCCCACCCCTGCACGGAGCTGGAATACCCATGGAAGTCCAAGCTGTCATGTGCGAAAAGGCGAGTTTTGAGACAGTGCCGCCCTGAAATCGGACATGTTTTTGTCAGGAAACCGCCGCAAAAACCGACACGACATGCAAAGCGCAGAATTTTTTGTCAAGAAGGCAATGTGCCAACACTCGAATTCTAGCACATGTCGGCCCTGAAAGAGCCAACTGCCAATAATCGGTTTCAGGCCCACAATTGAAAGTTAGTTAACAAAAATTAGGGGGGCCTATGATTGTATTAGTTTTAATAGACCCAAGATTACAGCAGTACTAATCAAACCGAAAGGACCAGAGCTTTAGGGTTTAGGGGTTTAGGGCTTAAGCGTTAGGGCTGTAGGGTATAGGGCCTGTAGTATAGGGCTTTAGGGTTTAGGGGGACTGTCTGCTCTACTGTACAGCCGGAACGGCTGCGTGATGGGCAGTCTTTGTGTCTGGCTCATTATTACTCTCAATTCGACTCATACCCGGATGCCCCGAAACCCCCCCTAATATGAAAACTCCGGACCCGAAATCCAGTTTTTATATTAGGGGGAGGGGCGGGGGTCAATATTAGGGGGGAAGGGATTAAGGTAGAAGTGCCAATAACTACAAGGGCTTATTCGAAGCGATGTGCCGTAAACCGACTTAGATCAACGGGTTTGTGGTGATTAGGTGGTCAGCAATGCTTTTGAGCCCAGCTGTCAGGGAGGTCGATGTGCGCGCTTCGCTCCAGCAGCTCCTGTAGGAATGTGAAGCATCAGGCAATTGGACGGCCAAAGTGTGGTCATGGACTAAAACCCTGCCTCCACAATGTGCAGCTGCCCTTTTTCGGCTGCCCAACTCAAAGGAGTCCGACCGGTGACATCACGCACCTTCCCGCATCTTCCCTTCAAGAGCCTCATCGGCCTTTGTCTCCCACCTCCATGTCGGCACCGTTCTCGAGAAGTATGGAAGCCACCTGGAGGTCCAGGCCAGGAGTTTCTCCATCACATGGCCACCTTGCGGAGAGCACCTCCAGCCAACCTCTTTGTGCAGCCAATGTCAAGGCAGTAACCTCGTCGCAAGTCACATCATGTCTATTCTTTGGCAGTGCTCTGGGCTCTCTGAGACACAGACTTCAGTGTCTATCTGCATTTGATTCACCTCTGCCCCCCAGTCAAGCAATTTTTGGACCACCTGGCCGAAGACTTCGGATGTTAGAATTTGCAGTTTTAGCATGCATGACAATGCACCCACAGCATCACATCATATCACAACAGCACACATGAGAGGTTGCTGCGATGCCTCTCCATGGCCATTCTGAGCGGCTCCCAGAAGTGCCGTTCCCCTGGGAGCATCATCTAGCTTGACGTTGCAAGTGTCCAGGTCCTGACGAAACAACGCGAAGCATGTCACCGTGTGTCATCTCCGTGCCGGGATAGAAAAATCTACACTCCTCTTCTTCCCAAGGGCCATCATCTACCTGGCGAGAGTTGAGTATGGAGGCTATTTATCGCCTCCCGACGGACACGGCAGTTTGCATGTTTACATGTGCTGGCTCCTGTGTCAGTAAGTGCTGGCCGCTGGTTAGGAGCAAGGCAGCAACGGCCTCCGTGCTGCCCTTGGGTCACGATTCCGCGGTGGGAACACTCATCGCAGCCACTGGGGCCAAAGGCTATGTGGCCAAGCAGCCTCTCTTGCTGCGTAGATGAAAGCTAGCTTCTGCAAGGCAGCTGGGCTCGGTATCGCTGCTTCCACGAGGTCGCCCCCACGCATCCTGGGAAAACCGAGCGCCTCTCTTGCAAAGTGGTAGCCGCGTGGCCGTGTCATGTCTCGAGCCGGCGGCTCCAACAAAGCCACGGCCGTGGCTTTCTTTCCCATCTTCTGGACCTCATGTTCCGGTCAGACCGAATACGCCGAATAGCGACGCACCCGAAAGGCCTCCGGTAACTTCTCCGCGAAGACGTCGCTGAAGGCCTAGACCGTAACCAAACTCAAGCAAGTCAGAGTCTCTGCTGCCCCTGCTGAGGGGACCTGGTGGCGATGATGGACTTTGTAGTTGCGCTGCTCTGGGTCCCGATCTGGCACCTGGAGACTTTTACAAAAACTACGCAGCGGCATGCATGGCTCCGCCCCCCCTCATCTTCTGGGCTGCACACCGGCCACAGAACGGAGTAGGGCTGCGCCTCCGGCCGCTTCCTGCGGTTCCAGCGTATGACGCGGCAAGGACGAAGCACAAAACACTCTCGGAGCCTGAGTTGCATGGCAGCTCCAACGTCCAGCAGGAACTTGAGCAAAGCCTGAATGAAGACGCATTCGAACCGTGAAAACATCTAAAGCGATTTGCGAAGCTTAATCAAAGCCCAAGCCGGAGATCTGAGAGTTCAGCTTGATCAAGCGGGATGGCCATCTCTTTGCCTGAGCCATGTGCGCTCCAACTCTCCGCTCAATCCGCTCGTGCTATCACTCTGGTCTCATTTGTCAGCAGCTGAGGTGCTGTGAATGTCCCACTCAAGATGTGAGACATCGATCTCCCCCTGCTCGCCCAGAATGCCACGCACCGTCACCTAAAATCAGGGACCAGGAGAGGCAAAGCCAAGTTCAACAAACCGGCCAGCAGAGGGCCTCGACATTGCTTTCCACGAGCTTTCGGAGAGATGCGATTGGTGCCTGCCCCAAAACACAGCTAGTTTGGTCGAAAACGCCGTTCCTTTCATCGAGTGTTCCTTGGGATCCTGTTAGTGGCTATTGGTATACCACGAGTCATATTTGCCGTTCAGCCTGTGCCCTGAGAGTCAGCGATCCGTGTTCTGCAAAGAGCTTTTTCCGCGACAGCGCTGGTGTCCCACCCCCGACTTGCCTTGCCCAGATGAACATTCTTCATGAGTCTCTTGAGGTGATTCTTCCTGACCAGCAAACGCATGAAAAGTTTGACACCGGACTGTCGAATGGTCTGTAAGCCTTTCTTGTAGTGCAAGGTCTCCGCGAACCTACAAAGCACAAGACTTTGACCCTGCAGAAGCTCCACAGCTTCCTTGTTCTCTCGCCTTATGAACCTGATCCAAGTCCAACATCTCGCAGGCTTCTTGACACACTTCGGCGACCTGGCTTGACTGCTGACTGCCGTCCTCTGAGTCTACACGTGTTACAGGTGCCTTCGTGCCCATCAGCAAGCAAGACACGGTGCTCAACTTTGATCGATCACAGTTGGTCACGAGGTTGTCCATGAATCTGCGAGGCTCATGCAGCGGCATTGAGGAGAGCCGACATGACACGTTAATCCGTTAATGCATTTGCGAAGGTGCTCGGCTCTATTCGGCTCTAAGGATTGGCCAGAACTTGTGCTTCATCTTGCTGTTCGAAAGCGGCACAATGCTTTCAACGGTGGCGGTGAAATACTGTCCCCGGAACGCTCTGTAGGTCAAAAGAGACTACGTAAAAATTGGGGAACGATTTTCAGCAGCGTTATCCAGCACAGTGCAACGGAAGTGCAAAGTAGGTTGCAGCCAGCCTTTTCACTCCGGTGTCCGTCACCGTGCGGCACCCTTGCAGGTCGAGGAGAATGTCCTGCTCCAGTCAGACATCGAAGCGACTACGTGCGACATGCAACTCACCCGACAGGCGCCCGGACCGCTCCTGCACTTCTGGTGACAGGAAGTTTGCCACTTCTGCCAGACAGCTGTTTTTGATGCCTAGTCGTGCCGCGGCTTAAGCTTGATGAGCGGGCAAACAACTCTTCTACCGTCCTGAGCCATGGACAACTTCCTTTCAAATCTAATGTTATCCGCTGCAGCCTTGGAAAGTACAAGCCGTGCGTGCTGCCATACACTCGATCACACGATATGATGCGGCACGCGATCTACGCCATGAGTGTTGAATGTTTTTGAGTGCGGATCCTCGGAGACAAGTTCTTTACGAGGAGGAGGAGCTCCTGTCAAGACTGCTCGCAGGTGTCACTGGCACCCAGACGCGGGGGAGCTCCTCGTCCACGGACGTGAGAGCACCTCACAAGACCAACACTAACAGGATCTAACAGGCACTCAGATTTCAGCGTGGCTCGTGTAGTGCCCCTGCCTCCACCCAGGCTGACGTCGACTTCAACATTGTCAACATCTTTTGTCAATGCACTTGCCACGAGCTCCTTGACCACCGAAACTCTCAGAATTCACAAGGTAAAGCTTCTCCAAGCCAGGTATATCGAACAAAGTCCTTCAAGCAGGCCAGGTCCTCACGTCCCGGGTCCTGACAACTTGACTGGGAAGCAGCGGTCTGGGCAGCATCCAGCAAATGGCCTTCTCTTCGAATACTTTTCGCAGGAATATGAGCGCAAATAAGCCATTCAGCCTTGCCGTCACATTCGGGACCCAAGCGGGGCTGTCTTGCACGTGGCCTGGCCTGGTGTTCACCTTCTCCAATTCCGTGCCACCGACAACCTGGCCGGGGCCGACATCCCAAGGCCCACAGCCGAAGGCAGCTTTTGGTCGGGCGGCTTTGGCCATTTTCTTCAGCAAGTGGCTGTGGTCCTTGCCGATGGTGAATGCTGTGCTCTTTAAAACACAGGTAGCCCCAAAACTCAGAACCTCCTCTGCTGAAGTCTGTGCTTCTTGAAACTGATGTCGGAGGTAGGTTTCGACCACAGAGAGTGGGAAGCCCTGACGGTTCCAAGGATGCAGTAAAGGCACCGGCCACTTGGCTAGGATCTGCCTTTTCTCGTGCAGCTTTGGCTGCAAGGCCGCTGCCAGGCAGTCGTCCTTCCATAGCCTGTCTTTGCATTCCTATCATTCCTTCCAGCTGCTTTCTTTAGTGCCCACGTGCAGAGCACCGCCTCCTCGTCATCAATGAGACCGCAGGTAAGAAGCTCTGCCTGCTCCGCCAGGTGAGGGCGAGAAGGACGAAAAATCTTGTCTGCACAATGAGCCTTGCCCTCGGCCATGACCTATGCAAGAAACCCTTCACAATGCCCCTGAGAGCTTTCTCTGAGTTTCCAACAGCAACGTCCACTGGAGTCCTCGACCATCCGTGCTGTGCAGCTGTGTTGAGGCATTGCAATACCTGTCATCAGCTTCATGCTCCATTGGACTGCATGAAAAGCGGAAACCCACCTCGAACATGCACCAGAGCCGTTGCTTTGCCGCGTGCTCTACTGCCCGTTCTCCTGTGACGTCCTGAACTTTCGGCACGCGCCTGGTTTTAGCTTGTACCATTTAGGGAAGCATGCTGCCATTAGCAGTAGCTGGTATCTGCCGTGTCCTGCAGAACGAGCAGCAACTTGCTCTCTGCAGTGTCCAGCGCTGCACAAACTGCTGACCTGAGCTTCGCAGCGAACGACTTCGATCGAACGACAGCTCTAGATCGATCATCGTCCCAGTCCCTGGCTCGGGGGGCTCCAAGTCCACGCAGTGGTGCCTGAGTCCGAAGAACGGAACATCTTGAAGCGACAGGCTTTTGACTTGTGCCTGTGCGCATATGCCCAAATCCAGAAGGTGTTGCAGCGACGCAGACCCCTGCAGGCATGCAGGTCTAGTGGTATTCTGGCAATCTTTCTCGACCATCTCTTTTTTTGCACAGCCTGGTTTGCGCGTGCTTCCCGATGCAGTCAACGAAAGAAGCATGCCTGCGCACACACTTGCATGCGAGCCCGGCACTGGCTCAGTTTGTTGCAATTCTGCCAAGGCGCGGCTGAGACCAGCAGTGGCTGACGCACCAAACAGCCGGTTGGGCCTGGCAGTTCAGTTCACTTCACGTGAAGAAGGCAGGCATGGAAGCGACAGCTGAGACCTGTGTCCGGTGCGGATCAATACGGAACCAACGGGACGGTCATGAACCGTAGCAAATCTTGAACAGGAGAAACGCACAAGACTCCGTACGTGCCCGGACAGGCTGGGTGTCAAGAAGCAGGAGACACAATAGCTGCAAGTCTGCATGTCCATTGTTGTCCAACCTGATCTGCCATCAGCTCCACAAAGGAGCTTCTGTATGCCTGTCATCGCGGTAAGCAGAACTGGCTTAGTAGCGTTCCCTTGTGTGCCTCTGTCGCAGGCCAGATCAACCAGGAGTCGACATGGTGCAAGTTGAGTACCTTGAGTCGTGGGCCAACACTGGGCATCCTCTGGGTCTGATCTCCCACTAAACCAGCTCGGAGCCTCCATGGTCAGACCATTGCCCGGCCGTGGAGAGGGCTGGTCCTGCTTGGTGTCTGAGGCTCTGCCACGTCGGAGCTAGCGTTTTTGGGGCTTCCTCGTCCGCGATGTCGCGCCAATGATGGCAGGACTCATGACAATACCTTGCCCGGCGGGAATTGTTGTTCTGTCTTCGGTCTGCACCACATGCACACGTCTATGCAAGACCTTGCATTCAATGAAGGTGCTTAAGGACCTTCCGCAGCTGGGCAAGGGTCATGGACCTCCATGTTCCATGGCACGAGAGGCACTAAAGGCCCTTAGGAGTACCACACTCTTCACATGCAAGCTGCCTGTCTTGCACCTTCTCGATGTATCCCCTGAATCGGAACCTGCACCGCAGTTCTGTGACAGGCACGTGCACATGAGCAGACTCTGGTAGACGACATATTTCCAACCCAACTTGCGCGCACATGCCGCGACTGCAGACGAGTCTCTTCTTTGACAGGTTTTGGATGTGGCCGGTGTCATACTCCTGAAAGGTCAAGCGGTTGCAACACCACAGCTACCAGGAAGATTGGGAAGTCCAAAGCATGGAAGTGGCTCACTCCTCGCGTTTCCTTTCGCCCAGGGCCTGAAGGCGGGACACAACAAGTCTTAATTGGCTGTCGGTGCCACTGTCGCTGGCCAAGCCTCCTTGATTCGCCGTGCGGCGCCAGGCAAATTGAGGTTATCTTCACACAAGCTGGCCACCGCCAAAGCCCGCAGCTTGTCAGAGCCTCCGTACACCGGATACAAAGATTCGAAATACCAGAACACGACAGGAGTCAAAGGTGCTGAATCCAAGGTCTCTGCGGACAACCCGGGGAAGCTGGCGTGCCTAAGAGACAAAGGACGAGAGCAACGACTTTCGCGCATCCCACGGGAACCGAGCGCGAGCGAAAGTGGCGCTTGACGGAAATGAGGATATTATGCAAGGAGTGCAGCGACTTCCAGCCCAAGAAGCCCTTTTTTGGTGGTGCAGGAATCTAAGGGCCATGCGTCTGTGACGGCCCTCTGGAGCTCATTCCGGGCTTTCAGCATCATGTCCTCCGGGGTGAGTGATCTTCCCCAACTTGAAAGCTCAAAGACGGCGCTTCACACCTCTTTCAGGCGATGGCCAGATTCACAAAGCAAAGCTCCGAGCTCATATATGACCTCATGAGGGCAAAAAGAGCGATTCGGTGATGAGCCGAGCCTCTGAGACGAACCATCTAACTTTCATCAAGAGGCCCGGAGCTTGCCTTTGTCGGTGAAGGACTCCCAGTTGGAATTCTGCAGAGCAAAATCCCGAAGAGTCCAAAGCCTACCTGGGCAGCGCAGAGCAGAAAAGTCTGCTGTTCTGGGTGCGACTTCGAAGCCAAGTCACAGTCCGGGCTGAGTTCAGGCCAGTGGCTGCGCTTCACCTCCAGAAGGATCGCAGGTTTTCTTCTCGGATCCCTGCGAGTCCGACAGATTCAGACAGTAAGCGCCTGGAGGTACATGTACTCCTCTGCCTTCACCACGCGCTCGGAGCTGGGCTGTTCACTGCCTTATGGCAGGCTTGGTGACGGTTATTCACGCCGTAGGACTTGAGGGATCTGGCTGCTGTGCAAGCGTGGCAACGACCGTAGCGAAGGGGCAGACAACGACTCTGTCAGCTTGGCTGGCCTTAGCAACTGGGTTCTGGGACTTGCAGAACTCAGGGAAAGAGTGACCGTGCAGTGACCCTGGGATCGCCGCATCGTCCTGCTCTTCGGATCCATCGGTGAAGCCAGGTGGCATGCAGGATGCTCGGCCGCAGTTTTTTGACTAGAGTAGTACATAACCTGGAACATGCTTGGCCAGCTGGTCGACAATCGCATCCATTTAATTGATGCTTTCGGGACACTGCGCGGGTTGAAGAAATCAAGTTTCATGTCGTTGAATAACGTCCTTTCAGGATCCCGTCTTTGACGGGACCTGAATGGAAGGCAATCTCGCAAAAGACTTGGCCCTCAAGAATGCAGTTCCATGTTCAAGCATTCGGCGTTTGATGCACGTTAGTCTGTGCAGCGCATGGTGGGATCGATTTCGACACGTCGTACAGGCGAAAATAGCCTTTTTACGGAGTCTCGGCTCATGCCGTGCAGGCGCAACATGCTACGGTCCTGTCAGATATCGGCAACATTCGGAAAGTCTTCAAGCCTTGCGTCTCCGAACTTCGAACTACGACGTCTGACTTCTGACCTGTTCGTAGTCGTAGCCGTAGCCAAGAACGCAAGCTAGCTAGCAAGCAAGCAGGCGAGACCTGTCTGCCAATCACAGTGCCCGTCGCAAGTGGCAGCGCCGCTTTATGCCGTTTTGGATTTCTCCTTTCGGCAATCGCCGTGCTCCAGCCTCTGCTGTCCTGGACTCTTGTCCAGTCATTAGCAGGGGTTGGCACAGCGATTTTACATTTTCCTACCGGTAGCTGGTCCTAGCTGGCTTTCAGCCCGCGCAAAGCTCTTGGCAAGGAAAATGTTACCAGCCCAATCATGCCCAAAGCTAGCACCAGGCTCATGTGGGCCATGTAGCTCCTGGCGCTCGGCGGGGGGGGGTGTCTGCGAGGTTCGCTGTCCTGTTTCGGAAGGCCTCCAAGTTGCAAGCTTCGTTGGCTTCGCCAAGTCTGTCTGCGTCTTGCCGGACCCGATGGCTTCCTGCACTATCGGCCGACACCACGCTTTCGAGCCCTGCTTTGCAGAAGTTTAAAGATCGAACGTATACCCACAAATCCAGTGATGCCCAAACAAAGGCAATACGTAATTACGTAGTTTTGGTTGACGTCGTCGATTCGAAAAGTCGTTGACGCCGTGTGGTATTGGCTGACGCCGTTGACGCCATTGAGGGAGTTGACACCGTGACGCCGTTGTCGCTTCACGCGCTTCGCGTCTTCACGTCTTCGCGCCAATCCCCACGTCGGAATCGGAGTTCACGGGGCGTTTGTGATGGGCTCCAGTTGGTGTTTAAGTTGCCTTAAGTTAACGGCTTTGAGGGTGTAGGGGGTAAGGATCAGGGAACTTCGTAAGAGCCCTAAACCCCGAAGCTTGAAACAACTCGACTGTTGTGGAGGGCAGCTTTTTGCGTCGGCTAGCTCGTTCAAGGCGTAACGAAAGGCACAGCCGGAACTCGAAACTTTCATGACCCTTTGCATCCCGTTGCCCGACACGGTATAGGGCTAGCGTAGGGGCCTTCATTAGAACAGGGTTGCTGACATACCTTGTACCAACCACTGCCCTCGAAGTTTTGACGGCGCCCGCCAGGTTTCGAGTTTTAGGGTGTAGGGGTTGAGGGTTAAGCTTAGAGAATAAGGCTGCTCGAATTTGCAACTCTAGGATCTGCATGAATGAGCACATGCGTTCTCTTCATATTTGTCCTGCTGCGCTCACTGCTCTGCTCAAAGACTGCCGCCGCCCGATGGCTAGCGGGTCTCAATGCATCTGGATGCTGCGGCCCTGCTGATGACTTTGGTCGAGCTTTGTGATATCCGGCTGGGCCCTCGGCTTGCCGTTTGTTACTGAATGCCTTGCTTGGGCTCCTGCTTTTGGCTCTTTGCCATGGCCTTTGGAAGACACCACAGATGCAAACAGAGAGACAGAGAATCAAAGGTGTGTTTGCTTTAGTGTTTGGTGCAGTTGGTACTGGACCAGCACCTAGCTGGGTAAGTACATAGGTCGGGAGGTAGATGGAAGTAGCTCCAATCGGCAGATTCGTGCCGGTAGGGTAGGTAGCTGGGTAAGTAGGTAGGTGGGTAGATGGAAGTTGTTACAATCGGCAGACTCGCACCGGTAGGTAGCTGGCGAGGTAGGTAGGTGGATCCTGCATGAAGACCACTTCTGGCTGAGGGGGGGTCCTCGTGAAGATCATGTTGGGTTTGGGGTTTAGGGTTTAGGGCAAAAAAGATACCAAAAGAGTGACTGTACGGGTTGCTGTAAGAGCTAGTATAAGGGTTGCTACGAAGTTTGCAGAGGGCCTTAAAAATTTGAATGGTGGCCTTGGTGGTGTGCTACCAAATTTTCACAAACTTACAGATTACTGTAGTATGACCAAACCACCACCCTGATGCAACCATGTCAAACACCATCGTCGAAGGCAGCAGTCGCAGCATCTGGCACCAGAACGACAGGGCAGACCAAATTGCCACGGGATGCCACGGGGACGCAATTGCAATAGTCGCATCCAGCGGAACACCCACATGCTAGAATGCACAGACTGCAACACCTTTGCACATTAGCGCAAAAGTCTTCATTCAGTGACGGAAAGGCGGGACGCACGGATCTCCGGGAGCCAGGTTTACAGCATACCCTACAGTACAGACTGTTGCGCCGCTAGCCTCGAACGGCCAAGGAGTGCATAATCCCGGGTGGGAGAAGCCAATCCAGCCTTAACGTCACGAGAGTACACAAGGTCGAGATGCAACTAGGACATACTAGGACGATAGCCCTGCAACTCAGAGGAATGCTCCTTCCAGTGCTGCATAGTGGGAGAGGTGTGGTTCGTAATTATTTGGCCCGAAAGCTTGCGTAGCGTATCGTAACGCCCAGGACCGATACACGTCGCATCGAGATCTGTGCATACAGAACACCGAGCCTAACTCGGCGGGACATCCGATCTCGTGGCTTTGAACGTGGAAGTTGAGATGCCAGCTGCCAAGGCCAATGCCCGAGGCGGGCTCCAGAGCAAGACATGCCGAGGCGGCGATAATGAAGGCAGCCAGCCCCCCAAACAGTAACAAATCTTGTGTTTAGAATGATTCTTGCAGAGCTCGTGGGTCAGCCAGGTGTCCAGGACAACTTGGCCCTTCGAGACCCATCATCCCGGCAGCAGTGCTCTGAGACAGAAGTCCCGGAACCCAGCAGTGGCCCGGGGCCCGGCACAGGGTTTCTGCCTCGAAGGTGTTGGGCTTCAGGATTTATAGGGCTCAGGGCGCGAGGTAGGGACGAGGCAGGCGAAGGGGCTTGGCAGTTCAATTTCAAACGAAGAATCCGAGAGACCAACAAGTCCAACAACCATGACCATCATCATCAACATCGTCATTAGTACACTGCGCACAACATCGCCCACAAAATGAAGCGTATATCACTACCATCATCGCCATCGCCATCAACATCTTCTCTTCATCTTCATCTGGACATGATTACAGAGAATGTAAGACATGACAACAGGGCTGGACAGACCTGACTAAACCAGAAGTCTATTTGGCAGAAGAAGTCAACTCCTCAATGTTAGCGAGTCTACACGGAAAACTACAAAATGTGGCCAAATGCTGGGCCGGTGTTCCATGCACTACAAGTAGCAAAAACTAGATGTTGTGGGACTTTGCGTCAATGGCAGCAGGCAAATATCCTTATGGGACTCCAAGAACGGCCCTCAACCCACAGAGCCAATGTGACGCTGGGTCCTTGGAAGATGTAGTGATTTCAGCAGCTTTCGGCGCCTGCACTGCAAGTGCTCTGCCCCACCTCAACCTTCGTGTGGTGCCGCTATTGTTCGCACGAAGTGCGGAGCTCAGTGCCTTGACGTTGCACTGACCAGTTTCCCAACCGGGGCAGCGGTCCGCCAAAGGAACATGTTGCAGTGCGGCGTCGATGTGGAGTCCTCAGCCTGCCAGCTCCACTTGGCAGCCTCTGCTCGCATGGCTCGTAAAGAGACTGAGGATTGGGCCAACCCATGTGGTCTTTCCACAAGTTTTGCAGGGGCTGGAGCGGCCTGTGTGACACTAGCGGACCGAGGCTGGTAGCCATCTGATTTGCCACACTCGGCCGAGGGGCACATGACTCAAGACCTCGCACGCATGGATAGCCGAACTACTCCCAAACTGCTGCGAGCCTGTTTACAGTATCACACAGAGACAAACAAACTTATAGACAAACACATTGTGTTACACGCAACCGGAGAACACAAGGGTCCCTGTTTCTGCCAGAGTGACGCTTGGAACTCATGTGTCGGTAGAAACGAGACCAAACCCCGGTGCTCTAGAATTTGGAGCAAATCAGCACGTGCAGTTCGACCAATTGCCGAGTAAGTGTGCTGCTTTCATGAGCTGGTGGCCGCCCACCAGTGCAGGTGCAAGTCGCGATAGATGCTATCTGGAAGACAAGTACTTCCACAGGACGGTAAAAAAGGCGCTTTGCAAAATGTTTGTGAACACTCGCGTGCTCAGTCCACGGAAGAAGATGCCACGGATGCCGTCCTGCCAAAGAGAACAATCATGAATCAATGAATGTTGTGCAGCCCAGGCAACCGCACCCACGGAACAATCCTGCAAATACTTGAGTTATCCTTGCTCTGAGCCATTTAAAGCTTCAGGGCGGAGACAGCGGCCTACTTTGACTTCCGTACTTCTCTTGCTGCTTGCTCCGGAGAACTACTGAGAGAGAGTCACGATAATCCACGCTGCCCAGCATTGGCTACCATCTGCTTAGCTTCCCTTATCCCCAGCCAGTCCGAGGCAATAATCTGTTGCGCTGCAGATATATACCCGCAGTTGACATCTTCGCTCGTTTGCTTCTTCGTCTTTATGACGCGGATAGAATTGGCAACCTCGGCATGTATGCCATTTCCGGCGCTGACGGTTGCTGCCGTGTCTTACTCTCGACTAGCCATGACTAGACAAGCCAAGTGTCAACATCGCTGATAGAAGAAGCAAGTGCACCAATGAACGCACTCCTCGTGTGTGCGGCAGCTTGCCATTGCTCAACAAGTTTCGGATAATTCTCACCCAGCGAGCAGTGACACTCTCCTGACCAGCTTCATAAAGTTTCCGGCAGGCACTGGTACCTCAAAGAGGGTCAGCTAGCTGCCCGAATCTCAAGTGGAGAGTCTAAATGAATACAGTGGAAAATTCCACAGTGTCGAACAGTCCGGCCGAGCCGCACGTTTCTGGAGAACGTTGCTGGTCACGAACCAGGGATAGTTTCCAATGACGTTCGCCATGTAATTACCCTCCCAACCCGCCCATAAAATTAGTAGGCCACCTTTAGACATTTTTTCTTTGAGCATGATCCAGCCTTTTGTTCCATCTGTCTGCAACATCGTCTTGCAAGTATCCACCGGCGTGATGATGACCCGCCAAGCAGCACTCGAAACGGAGCCCACAAAGGTCGTCACACCCACTGGCACCTCTAGCACGCTGTGGGGAGGTCCGGGAAGGTGACAGTGCTCGGCAGTAGAGGGTTATTCCACTGTGTGAGCCCGGGAGCCTGGGGGAACAATGCGCCCATCAGTGCCAGCACCATGTCATTCGCGGCGACATCACCAAAGCGAGAAAGTGGTGCCTGAAATATTGCCCAGGGCAAGAGGCCTTGATACAGTCTGGCGATTCCTGAGTCCCGGGTAAGCAAAAAGAAGGCGCGAAAGGCGGAAGGACATGGGCCGTGAGCTCGTGACTGATGCAACAAAATGGCCACCCTCACGGTACAGCTTCTGGAGTACATCAGGCAAAGTTCCCCCGAACTTGTACCTGTAGCCAGCATCGCAAGCACAACAAAGGATCGGCTCGTACCATCTCACTTCGACAATGTATGTGCGGAAGTGTTTCTGGTAGTTCATGGCGGTCCGCAGCCACATGAAAGCCAGCACCTTCAAAATCAAGAGCTGAAATTGTGGCGTGACTCTTTCATCACCACTTCTACACCGCTTAATCGCAGAAACGCTGGAAGCACGGAGCCTGCATGGTCCCGGCGAAGAAGCCAGCAGAACCACTGCGCCATGCCTTCTGCAAGGCCATCGCCACCACGGCTCCTGTCCAAATTGTGCAGAGCCTCTGCGACTTTGCGACCATGATGCGTCTCACTTAAACCTCCCAGCTTGTTCCGACTTCCTGTAGACAGCTGCAAACATCACCCAACGGACGAAACTATACGAAACCTTCTTCTACCCCATGCCGTCGCGAGCGGCGCACATAGGCTCTCTACGAGCAGGTGTTTCCGATGTCCGGCAGATTCAGGCAACCATTGATCACTGCAATTCGACCCTGAAGCCTGGTGGGTAACTTACGGAGGACCTTGAATCACATTTGCGACGAGTTCCATTTACAGACGGGTTTTGTGATAGCCACTGCAAAGAAGCAAGACACGATCAAGCTGAATCAAAGGAGAAACGACTAGACTGCTCTCAAGCCTATGACGGTGGTGTTGTGCTAATTCTTGGTCACACATCCTATAACTTCCCGGAACCTTCCCCATCACAGCTGGGGCTGCTCAAGAAGGACATCTCAACTGTGCGAATAATTAGTTCAGAACCCAAGACTTCGTCAACCGAGCAGGGTCCACGCCTAAGGGTGGCTGCTGCCGGACAGTTTCGACGGAAGATGTTGCATTTGGGCACAGCCTTCTTGTACACGCTGCCATGAGCAGCTGTACGAATCTACTCCAACCTCTGTTTTGGCGAGCCAGATGGCCACTGGAAGGGGCACGGGACAAGCGGCCGAGTGTTCGCAAACCAAGCAGGCGCTCCTGAGAACGAAGTCTGATGTCTTTCTCCCCACTCCGCATGCACATATCGGCACAAGTCTGAGTGCAAGTATGCGATGCTCATTGGCCCCGAGACTCAGGCGAGAAGGTCGCCGAGTTCATCCAAGTTTCCCCGTCAGAAAAAAACATATTCACGTCTGCCAGCGCCCGACAGAAAATAGAGAAAAAACAGTTATGCGCATATCATCTAAATGGCCATCTCGTCATTTCAGGTCAGCCGCCGATGTGGACAAGGTGGTTGTAGGTCCAACAGCTGAGCATATTTGGCATTCATCGATTGCCCTGGAGCTTTTTACGACCTGCCTCTTTGGCGATTTCATCTCCTGGAGCGACGGACAAAGCAGTTGCTGCCTCGGAGACCTGGGCGGCGAGGGAACTACACATACTTATTATAAATATATAAATAAATATATACATATATATATATATGTATACCTATTGTAACATGCACATGTGGGCAGGTATCTATAACTATCTGTCCATACATAGCTATGAATGGGTGGTATGCTACGCACCGACGTACCTAGTCAGTACTACCATGACCATCACCACTGATAATGTGATGATGGTGATACTTATGACTATGCCGGTCGTTGTGTTCGAGTCATCGTCGATCCTGCCTCCTATCTTTCACATTCATGTTCACATCACATACGCTTCCGGCGGCCACGAAGTTTGACCAAGCTCTTTGTCGTTCGCACGTTTCCATGTTGTGTCGTAACCGGACTCGACCGGACTGTTGGCCGCATGCGGCAAGACCTCAAAGTTCAACGAGGGAGGCAACCGTGTACAAGGGAGCCGAAGGATCGGAGCTCCCAAACTTTGATGGACAGCAGGTGGCGGGTCATGCTTTGAGAGAGAGGTCACTTGAATCCATACAGGGCCCGATGAAAACGGTGGATAGACTCGGCTGGACCGGTCATTCCATGCAAGTTCCCCCTCAAACAACATTCGTTGGTACGATGAACACATGCAGGTATGAAGCTCGGTAGGGCAGTAGGGCAGTCAGCTACTTCGGAGCAGGAGCACCTCACAGCAATGACGCCGGTCGAGATATGACCATGAGGTCGACCGGGCGGAGAAAGGAGGAACGTCGGAGGAGATTGATTGTCAGCTTCTTGAAGGCGGCACCTGGCGAAGCAAGGACAGCCAACGTGATTGCTTGCCGAGCTCGAACGTGCCAGAAAAAAGCAGCGACAAAAGCTTGCCAGGCAGAGTAAGTCAGGGAACTCATCCAAAAGACACAAGTGAATAATCGAGGACAGTGTGCAAGAATGTGCAAGACTTAAGCGCCGAACTTCAGACACAGACCGGACCGCACAGAAAATCTGATAGGAAAACAAGCCCGAAAAAACGGCAATGATCTTTGGTGACCTCCAAAATCAAACCAAATTGTAACAGTGCTCCCAGGCATTTTCAGACGGACTGTGAACCTGGCATCAATGCTGGACACGAATCCAAGCCCCGTTGCAGCACCTGTCCAAACATGCCGCATACCACACCGGGATTGTCAAGCAAAAGGTAAGCTGCAGTATCAACCGGCCTTCACCATCGTCCTTCTGCCTTGGTCAAGCCGCTGCTGCAATACATTCCCACTGTCTGTGCACCCCTCTCCAAGCTCTCAGCTCAAGGGCGTACTGTGCAAGAATGCAGCAGTCCTGCCAGACCGTTGGCTCTATGAACATGCGCTGGGAAAGGCAATCGGGCCTCTAGACGCCTTTGGTATTCCAAGGATTCCCAGGCACACCTGGAAGTTGTTGACTACATCTGCCCGCGGCCCACAAGTGCAAGGGTTTGGCTTTAGATGAAGACCTTGAGCCCTGCCTCTCCGACGAGACGGGCTGCGTGGCTTTTCCAGCGCCCTGCGCGAAATGCGAGCAGGACTAGCAAAGAAGGTCCTCTTGCGGAGAGCCTCCTCACGCTGTTGGAGAATCCGCATGATTGCCTACATAAAGAAACACAACACTGGGTCGCAGCCAGCTTCTACAAGCACGACTTAGACGATGCCTCGTAGCGCCGCGTGACTGTTTTCAGAGGGAGAGCATACGCGTTCCTGAGTCGTGTGCTTGCCTTTGCAAGCGACGCTGGCATCGGGTAGCTGAGGCCGGTGCTGTTTTCGGAGCTCCAAGACCATGCCAAGAAGGAAACAGCGGGGCTGGCAAAGCCACTGCAGACATGGTGATCGGTTCTGTTGCGCGGCGCCGACAATGCCTTGAGGTTAAGATTCATTATCCCGATGGCGACTGGGTTCCGCTGCAAGAGCTCAGCCTGTCATCACAGGTGGCACATTTCATCATTATGTTGCCAAAAATGCAGCCTCAGCTTTGTCCATTTGGGCAGCAGTGACCTTATCTGCTTGCATTCAGCGACTTGCCGCGGTTGGAAAGGGAGGTAATCAAATATAGTAAATCAGGGCTCGGCAGCTTCAGGCTCTTTGCCGTTGGTTGCGGTGGCCTCAAGGCTTTCTCCAAAATGACAACTCCTTCCGACTCGCAAAAGACTTGGTGTGTACTGGACAAGTCTTTCCCGACCCTTCGTGAAGTCCGCGGCATCGATTGCACGCTGAACAGCAGCTTGACAGACCTGTCCGGACACTCTGGAATGAGTCGGCCAAAACCTTCGGAGAGCTTCTAGGTGAACTTGTCTAAAAGATGTGCTAGCGGCGGCAGCGGCACACCACCACCACCACCACCGCCGCAGCCGTCCCTACCCTACCGCTACCACCACAAACAAGATCCAGGACCATCACATCCACAACCACAGCCACTGCGACAGCCGCGCCACCAACAGCAACAGCAACAGCAACAGCAACAGCAACTGCAGCAACAACCACAACAACCACAACAACAACAACAAGGTGACACGTGCGTCTGCCGCGCGGGGTGTGTCGTTTATTTTTGGATAGTTTTTTAGTCAAAAGCTTGAAAACATAGGTATTTGTGTGGTTTTCGTTGAACAACAGGATGTTTCGATTGTTTTTGGTGTGTAGTTTTTTGTCTTGTTTTTTGGATACGTTTTTGCGACATTGTCGCAAATACAATGCTTTTCGTCTTTTTTTGATGATTTTTGGGGTTAGTTGCGAAGTTTTGTTTGGAAAGCCTCCAAAACTCGAGGGTTTTTGCATGGTTGACGTTTCAAGCAACAAGAAGCGGCAACAAGGGCTTCACAAAGCAACCGGCAGCGTTTGAGAAGTAACGCAACAAAAGAAACAGAAAACACAAGCCGCATTCGCATGGACGTCATCNCCTCCCCCCGCACAGAGCTGAAATACAAATGCAAGTCCAAGCTGGTATGTGCAAAAAGTCGAGAGTCTGCGAAAACACCGTACAAACCAATGCGAAAGGCCAGCCACAGAGGAAAACACCGGAAAAAAACGACGCGAAACGGAGAGATCCGGAATTTTTTGTACAGTGTATTTCTGCGGCTGGCGCATCTATTTGCTAGAAAACACCGCAAAAACCGATGCGAAAAGAAAACGCAAAATCAATTTCGGGTGAGCAAAGTGCCAAAATGTCAGCCAAGAAATCGCACCACCCCACGCGGCGGCAGACGCACGTGCTGCCAACAACAAGAACAACAGCAACAGCACCAGCAACAGCACCATCAGCAACTGCGAAAGTACGCTGGAGACCCCAATAAGCTATTCTGCAGTAACGTGCGCGGCTCATTCAACTTTGAAGCAAGTAATCCTGAAAGTTCACACAGCACTTTCCAAAGGAACAACAAGGTCGAGGCTTGAGCCACAGTATGGCATGTCATTGACAAATTGAACACTCGAAGACAACTTTCAATGGAAAGACAGGGAAGACGAACACATTTCAACACATCTTTTTGAGTTTTCAGCAATTTAACGAGAAGTGCTTCTACTAAAGGCAATGCACAGCACTTTTTTTCCAAGGTGGGGTGAACGGTGCCACAGAGTTCGTCTTCGGAGACTGCCCTGGCCGAGACTGCGTCCCTGCCTTTCGTCAGATGTCGTCTGCAACACCGACTGAGCAGTCTGAAGACAAGCAGCGCTGTATTCTGCGCCGACTGTTCAAGGCTGCCAGAGACTGACCGTCCCCGAAACTGTAGAAAATTTTGGGACACGCCACTAAGTGGCTGCACTTGCCCACTGTCCTGCTATCAAACCGTCTGCGACAGCCTGACAGGTAACACAGGCCTTGACAACGCTGAAGTCGACTGTAGCAGTGGCCTTTAAGGCACTAAATGCTGTACGACCGCAAAGGAGGCGGTCAGCCTGTTTCCGGCTGATGTGCACGACTCCACTGCGCACGTTTGTGAGAAAGTGAAAGTCTGGGTCACTGGCTGCCAAGGCAAGGCTGTGGCTCACGCTCTGTAGTAGCTGAGTGTCGTCTTCTGAAGACCCTTCGCCGTCTGCGGCTGGCGAGGAGCTGCTGCTGTCGGAGACTGTCTCGAGCTCTGGTCGCTCAGTGTCGTCGACTGTGGCGGCTGCCGAAGACGAGGCTGCTGACTGCAGAGGCTGCGGTTGCCAGCGACCAGAGCGAGGGTTTCTGCTGGCGCATGCACTGATGCGCTAAGCCCTGAACTCTGGCGCTGACGAAGGTCTTAGCCTCTGTCTGGAGTCCAAGGACCCCGTCTGCAAAGTTCAGAGCTTGGCAGAGCTGGTCAGGTGCACTTGAGTCTGGCTGCTTCTGGCTGAGGTTCTGGCAGTAGAGGAAAACAAGAGCTTCACTCAAAGGTTCGTGAGGGAAGGATTTCACCCTCCAGGCTGCGAAACGCTGTAGACTGCTGACACGGCTGAGAAGAGTGTTTGTGCTCTTCTTTGCAAAACGAAGGTCGAGGTTGCCAAGCTCGACCTGACTGTGTTGGTGAACTACTTCCAGCTGGCGGCTGGGTCTCCTCCAGGAAGAAGTGGGGCACAGCTCTTAGCAACTGGCTCCACTTAGAAAGGGCAGCCTGTCGCTCTGCCTGGCTGTCCTGCGGTTTCCACTGTGACAGACTGCGTAGCTTAGGCTGTGGCAGACTGAGGGACTGTGTCAGTCTGCTGGCGTCCTTGGTTTCTGCAGGAGCAGGCAGAGGTACTGGCTCTGGCTGTTCCAACAAGGTTTCCTGCAGCTCGTCAAGGAAACTTGTCTCCTGCGCCACAAAACTGAAGACTGGATCCTCCCAAGGCAGGACTAAGTCTGTGCGCTGACGTTTGACTGCACCAAACCCAAACCCACACGCCCAGCTGGGATCCACAACCTTTCTCATAGGGAGCGGAGGGCGGGCTGCTGAAAAGTCAACACTTGAACCAAAATGGACAGCACACATCGTTAAAGTGTGATGCGCGCATACATGACTTAACGAGAAGTGCTTCTACTAAAGGCAATGCACAGCACTCTTTTTCCAAGGTGGGGTGAACGGTGCCACAGAGTTCGTCTTCGGAGACTGCNCGCGCATACATGACTTAACGAGAAGTGCTTCTACTAAAGGCAATGCACAGCACTCTTTTTCCAAGGTGGGGTGAACGGTGCCACAGAGTTCGTCTTCGGAGACTGCCCTGGCCGAGACTGCGTAACTGCCTTTCGTCAGATGTCGTCTGCAACACCGACTGAGCAGTCTGAAGACAAGCAGCGCTGTATTCTGCGCCGACTGTTCAAGGCTGCAAGAGACTGACCGTCCCCACATCCTTTCAATCTGTCGATTGCAGAAAAGCGTCAGGCACCGCTCCCCTGGCCAAGCACCTTAGCCACCCCACCTTGATTTCCACTTCTGTTGCTTGCTCCAGAAAGGCTGCTCTTTCCCCTCTGCTGGGGGCATCTGCAGGATTGCTGATGCTGGGCACTCGCGCGAACCAGGATTGTATCCTGAACTGCTGTTCGCAGGTTAGCACTGTCTGGACGAGTCTGGAGTTAGACTCGGGGTATCCTCTAGCACTGATGAGACAATGTCTGGCTGCATCATTGTCTAGCCACCAGATCACGGGCCACTCTTGTAGCTGCGACCCCCAGATTGAAGCGGCTACAGACACAGCCATAAGTTCGCACTGTAAGATCGGGCGCGAAGTGCCTGACTGCAGCCATGACTGCACAACGTCTGAGGGAACTGTGGCTTGGAACCAGTCCGTTATTCTACCGCTCGGGCTGCGGAGCACACCTCCTAGCCTGCCCAGGCCCTGCTCAAAGGAGCCATGTGAAGACCTGGTAGGAGCTGGAAGCAGGAGTTTTAAAGGCTCTGGGCTCGGCCTTGGGCACGTTGTCTAGCACCCAAGACAGGGCGTCTCTTAAGACTGGTGTTAACTCCAAAGGGGAGAGCCTTGAGTGCTAACACAGCCGGTTTGCGGGCCCCCCCCCCCCACCCCCGCACAGAGCTGAAAGACAAATCCAAGTCGAAGCCGGCATGATCCGGCATGTGCAGAAAGTCGAGAGTCGGCAAAAACACTGCAAAAACCGATGCGAAATGCGACACACAGGAAAACACCGAAAAAAACGATGCGAAATGGAGAGCTGAGCATGTTTTTGGACAGTGCAGCGCGCCGGTTGCGGCGTTTTTTTGCTAGAAAACACTGCAAATACCGATGCGAAAACAAAACCCAAGTTCAGTTTCGGGTGAGCAAAGTGCCAAAACTCGAGCTGACGTTGATGTTGTCGTTCTCGTTGCTGCTGTGCATTATTGGTGGTCGTCGTGGCGGTGCCCGAGACTTTCAACTAACCAGGGGCATAGCTGCCAATGCCCTTGCAAACCCAAAATTGCAGGTTTGAGGGCTTAACTCAACTCTCATCAGCAAAAGGCGGAACACTTGGGCTCCCGTTCGCCCATTCGTTTCGTTCGCCACCCTAAACGCTGTTTCGTGTGTCGTTGTGACTCTTGGACTCCTGCCTGGCACATCCTGGCACACTCGCGATCCCACACGTAAACTTTCCAACCCGTGCTTCCACTTCAAGGCTCCGCAAAAAAGACGCCTGCAGTGCCTTTCGAGCGTCCCCTCCAGAGGCTGCCACTCGAGCTGCACAGAGCTTCAACGCCTGCAACTAGCGAAGCAGGCCCAGCGGATGGGAGAAAGAGACAGCATGCAGGACAAGAGCCATACAAAGGAGTAAGCGTAGGGAACAAGAGCGCGGCATCGTCTCGAATCGCCGCTTCTGCTCCGCCGGCTCGTAGGCGATCTGCCTTTCCGGCGCCCCAGTTCAAGTTTGTAATCGCGAGTCTTGCTAAGCATGTCACGTTGCGATTCTGCATGTTTAGTTCAAGGTTGAGTGCGTGTGCGCCTGAATTCGCTAGCGATCGCTAGAGTATCGCCGCTGCTAGATGTGCAGCTTGACGATCTGTCTTCCGTAGTGTATGGCAGGTGCGACATGCTTGGCAAGATGGCGGATTGTGCCACAAGACTGGGAGTGTTCCGTTCTTCAATCCGCATCGGTTCGAACAAAGATAAAACTTTTGCAGGGCTTAGAATCCTTACGAGTGTGGTGTTTTGCTCCGGTTCAGCGTACAGCACAAGCATCTCTCCCATGAGCTGCGTCCTGTCGCCCACTTCACTGACAAATCTCAGCCATGTCTAGATATGTAAGGCTGCCTTGCTACGCGGCTGCCGTTGTGCACGGCATACTTTTGCTTGTCTCATAAAGCAGGAACCTGCCTCTTGATATGTGATTGCTCACCTTGTGCTTCTGCCAGACAGCAAAGATTACACCCCCAGTCTACATTTCACGGTGCGCACCGTGAAGCGCATTATTGAAAGCTGAACTCGCACTTTTCTCGTCGGGGATCTCAGGTTCTTTAGATGTTGCCTCCGCGACTGGTCGAACCCGCTGCCCATTCTCTCATGGGTGAAAGAACCGACTCTGCTCATCCCCTTTGTTCTCTCATGAGCGAAGCATATCTTCTGTACAACCAACATGGAACAATTGGTACTGCAAGTTCTGCAGGCCCGTGAAGACTCAGTGGAGGACTGCAAGCACGACTTTAGATCTTTTTCATTCGCAGATGACCGGGGTTTTCAACAGGTCATTCTGAAACTGAGGTGACACACATTTCATCTCAACAAAACCCAATGCAGTGACAGGAAATGAAGTTTTCGACCACCCGACCATGCTGCCATTCAACGTATGCTGGGTCGCAGGCCAGGATGGTGTGAAGTTGGTCTCTGTTGTACGCTTCGAAGTTGACGCGCCGGATGCCCAAACGACTGCAAGAAACGTCTCTATAACGGGGCACGGGGTGAGGGAAAATCGGTTGAGCCTTGAGACACGAGGGAGCAAGCGCTCCGGTAGGTCCATCGTGTTGGCAATGGCCTCCGACTGTGAAATCAGAACTGTGCCGCAGTTGCTACAGCCACAGCCACTTCTCTTTGCATTACTGCGGTGAAGCTCAAAGGCATTGCAGCTACTGCAGCGCACCACCACGACCAGCCGTGCAGCCGGTTGTGACATCCAGTCGAACAATCGGTAGAGCACAGTCTGGCCCTCAAGGTGGGTCATATAAGTCATGTGTCTTGTTCTGATTCGGGTCAGATGGGCCAGCTGTGTCCGCAACCTGTGTAAGGAGTGCATCGACCTCGTCGATGACAAGAATAACGACCTTCACCGACTCAAAATTGAAAGGCTGAAGAAGACATCCGCTCGATCATAAGTAAACGCTTGATGCACACCGTCAGCTCGCCTCGCCGCCTGCTTGGGTCAAGGCTTGGCGCAAAGCTTCCTGTCACAGTTATTGCATTGCGAGCGCTCGCGTGAACCACACGGAACGACTTCAAACTCGCTTGAGCATTTCGTTTGAGATGTGCCTCTCCATCACCTCCTGGGCCTGGACCGCGTTTTCTTTTCTGCGCTTGTCCAAGAACCTGCATTCCGTAGGACCAGCCAGGCTCTGGGTTCGTTCAATGCCACGTGATGCCGAGAAGATGCCTTGCGTTGAATCTCGGCGAAAACTGCGGAAGGGGTAGACAAGCACCTGCCGCTTGCCGCAAAAGCTCGGCTCCACAAGGAAACTATCGACTTCTCAGGATTCGGCATGGCATTTACGTATGCGAACTTGATCGGAGTATTCGAACTGGAGCTTGAAGTCCTCAAAATCTGAGCTTTGCAAGAGGTCTCTACGACCCGCATGGACCCTTGTCCGTTGCGAAACAATATCACGGCTCTCCTGCCTGGCTTTCTCCAGACGCTTCGCCGCGTCGAGGACCGAAGCGGTCTTTCCAGTGCCAGGCATGCCTGAAACGTAGAGGACCTGACATCCAGATGGCGTGACTTCTTCGGCCCTCAGGTTTCCCACGTGGCCTCTTTCTTGATGTGGACGCGCAATGAGGATTTGAGGAATTCCATGACCTGAGCATGCGACATCCAAGTCCCATCACACATAGACTTTAGCAAAGAACGCCATCTCTGGGAACACTGCACTTGCTTGCTCCGACTCACGGCACGGGAGCATGCCCTCTGAAGCGAACGGTCGCAAAGCCTTAGCTTTCAAGAGTTCGGGTTGCTCCTGCACGTCGCAGGCGGCATTCGGATGACTCGAGTCTTTGTGGCCTGCGGGCCAGCTGAGAACCAGGCTGAAAGCGCCATGAAAAAAATGCCCTCAATCGGGACGAGAAGTATTAACATTGCGCCGCACAATGCTGCAATGCACTGCAAGAGCCGGTCACCTGCCTGAGGCCCATCTGGCAGTTTCCCCGGCGTCTCCTAACAGGTCAGAATTTCGAGCTGCTGCCACCGCAATTTCATTTGCGCCCTCCTTTTTTTCAAGTCCACGGTAAACTCGCAGACACTCCTCGCAGGAAGTTGCAATCTAAGCGCTTTTGAGATTCAGATGTGCAAGGGTGCACCTCCCGCTTCTTTTCGCGATCCTTGTCCCAGTCCAGCTCCCACCTCAGTGCCATGTCGAAGAACAATGAAGAATGCCACGGCTGAAAAACCTGAGCAAAGCGCAGCACATCACCTTCTCCCAGCAAACGACGGCAAAACATGCATCCTGCAAGCATTCTCAAAGGCATCGGCAAAAACCGACCCATCACCAATGACAAGCCGGTGCACGATGAAGGTGCCTGTAGCTTGGATGCTGATGTCCTCCTCGTCTGCCTCCTTGGTATAAGCCTCTGCACTTTTTAGCTACCCAATCTTCTCAGAAGATCTAGCGAAACTTTCCGGACATAATTGCTCGTTCCCAGCCCAAAGCTGTGGCAAAATCCACCAACCATCACTCCTGGCCTTCTGTGAGAGAACTCGGAGAGGCCGGCCAGCCACCATGGACAAAGGTAGCTCTTCGCACTGCCACAAAGCGGTTTCGGGGGATGTGCTCTGCTTTCCAAGATGCGTCGATGAACCGAACCTTCTCAGAGGCAACTAGCTCCTTCTCCGACAAGCTTGGTCTCGCCGATCCCTTTCTGAGCTCTGCGGCTTGGTACATGCGCCTGGAACAGTCTGAGAGAGCAAGGCAATGAAACACAGGCTTCCAGCCTCAGCACCACGAATTTGCTCTGTCCGTCCTAGAAGGCTTCCTAGTATTAGCACATGTTGTCACTGTTGGCCGTGCGAGACCTACTTCGACGGTCCGTCCTCGACGAGCTCACATATCTCGCCACAAACAAGGCTCCCCTTGCCTTGTGACGGTTCGCTGAGACTGTTGCCCATAGGTTGCGAACGACGCCTCTGGCACGGACCACATCACCGACCTGTCGAAAGATCTGCACGACGCCAGATAAGGAAAGGAGGAAAACTGGCCTCTAGGACGAAGCTGACGGCACATCCTGTACAGTGACAGGCGCTCGACGGCAGCAAGGCCTCCTAGTCTCGAAGCTTTCACAGCGCATGCTTTTCTGTGAAACCCCGTTGGACAGAGTAAAGGCGAGGCGACCGTCGTGCCGGCAGGCTTTTTTTGAGTTACTCAGGAAACGTTGCACAAGAGGGCGACGGCTGTTCGGTCCCCCTCCATGCTCTGTCATCTCTATGACGGTCCCTCATTCCAGTCCGTGGGCGCATCCTCGCTTGCAGCATCCACAGCAAAGACCCCAAACAGGCTTGACATACTCTGTCCGACTCTGTCCTGCCTTTTTTGAAAGGAAGTGTCACCGAATCGGCCGGCAGCGTCTAGTGTTCTTCTGACACCTCAACGCAATGGGCCAATTCTCATGATCATGCAGTCGTTCGTCTTGCTGACGCGGCTGCCTGCCGGTGCAGCATTCAGCATCAATCCAGCACATTCCGTTGACGTCGGTGCACAACCTGTCGGCATCTGTCACCTAGCCAGAAGCAGCAGCAGAAGAATTACAGTTCGTGTTTCTCCAACACCAGACTTCAGAACAGCGGCACCTGTGTCTGAGTGTCGCCCTGTCCACTTCGCACTTCTGTCGATTCTGTCACTGCATCGGCGACCGAAGTGGCACATGCACCTGTGGAACACGCGATGCGGAAGGCCGACAGTCAAAGTGAGAAGCTGCGTTGCATCACGTCGCTGCACGCTGCAAACGGCTTTTCACCGCCTGGTGGAAGTGCGGTGGCCACGAGGAAGACAAAGAGCAGCCAAAATCGACCACACCTGCCCATGGCCTCAAAGGCTTGACAGGCACTCCTGGCTTCGTATAGAGCAACCGGTTTGTTGCAGCTTGATCCTGGTTGCGGCGAGCTTTCAATCTTCGCGTGCTTTGCAGATCTTTGCAGACGCTGACAGGGCAAAGGCGGCAAAGGCCCTAAGGCCCTCCTGACAGGTACTCGACTCGATGGTGCCGACGCCGACTCCTCGAAGCTGGCAAACACCAAGAAAGGTCCATACAGGGGCTGCATGGTCCTTTTTCCGACCGTGCGCATGAACGGACGAATTGTCGGCTCCTGTAGAGAATGCAACACATGCAGCGGAGGACTTTGTGTGCTGCCTGGCAAGAAGCTCCTCCTCCCCATCACTGAGCCAAGTGTACTTTGAAGCTGACAGGTCGATCTCACTCTCCTGCATGGCCGTTCCGCCTGCCCAAATGGCACATCGTTGTGCTTGGAAGCATTCTTCCATTCTAGCAGTTGTGCCGGCTTCTCGACCTCGTGTCACCGTTGTTGAAGGTGCAACAGGAGGACTTCGACTTTCGGATACTGTCGGCTGTCCTGGCTCGGAATTAAAACGAGCAGGGTGCTCTTGTACAAAGCCCTTGGCATCTGAGCTGCGTCTGCAGACATTACACACAGCCTCGGCTCTTCATGACGGCTTCTTCCATTTGCTTGAGCTTCGCCTAGCAGCTCAACATGTGCATGGATGACACTCATCGCAATGCCGAGTGCTGAAGGCAAGCGATTCATCATTGTCAAGGGATGCCGGGCAGGCAGGAGGCACCGGCTCATCCACCCGTCCATGTGCCAGCAAGCCCTCCTGTGACAAGACACTCGCAGCTTGGCTGAGGCTCGCTTGAATCCGACTTCCGATCTACGGCCTTGTGGAGACCACAGAGCTGGGTTCCGCAGCGGGGATGCCTCTGGTTGATGTCACAAGCAAGCATGGGGCAGCATGCAGCCACAGTTTGACATGTGTAGCCCTGATGGGCCGACCTCGGGCACTGCCTACCGTAGCCATCGCCCCACACCCTTGCCATGCAGAGGTCAGCACGCACCTCTCAAGCGGGGCCATACAAAAGAAAAAAAAACACTTGCACCTGAGGATCTTGCCTCTTGCTTCCTTGGTCCCGGTTCGAAAGAAGGCTTGGGCTCCTGATGACCATGCCATACAACGTGATGCCCCACAACTCAAACACCGCTGCTTCCCATGTCCTGTGGTTTTGAGACGTGCATTTTCGCTGGCACTGAATTGGAATTCGGCCTGGAGGGTCGGCACATGCCCTGAAGGCCCCGAGGCAGAACAAGGGTGTAGCCGTCAGTGGAATGGAATTCGGTATTTTCGGCGAGATTCTTAGAGCAGCCTGTGCGTTTGCTGTGCAAAGGGCACTATGCTGCATTCGGGCCACCATACTTCGGTAGGCCCCGGCTTATGCTTCTGAGGTTTCTGCAGTTGGGGTTCCCCCGTCATTCTGCTTCCAAATTACTTGGGGGAACCTCTGTTCAGAAACCCCATTGCCGGCTCCATCGCACCCAAGTGACTTGAACTGCGAAGAAGCGAATCCGACTCAACAAAAGGCATCGCAATCAGCGCTCCCCCTGGGCACCTTCAAACCACACGACGTGCTCCGCAGTGGGGACTTGGGCAAAGAGGAGAGGACGCATGTTTGCTACAATATGCCATTATGCCGCATAGGCCCTCTAGGCCTGGTTAGGGCATATGACGTGCCCGTCAAGTCACCCACTCCGGTAGTAGTTGGCCTGTGGACTGTGGACAGCTGCCTTGAGCCTTCCTTTGTCCGCTGGAAGGTCAAAGCTCGGCCAAGTACCGCACGAAAAGTTCTTTTCTTTGCATTGTAAAATTGGGGCTGAGACAGCGAGGGGCTCGCACTCGGCACCTTCTGCCTGGTAGAAATACATTCTTGGTGTGTTCGGAGCTCGCGCGTCAGCGCCCCGACGGCTGAAGTCTTGGCGTAACCGCATCTTGCTGCCTGCTGTGCGAAGAGTTTGCAGCCGTGGAGGCGGTGACCGTATATACAGCTGATTAGCACGAACAGCTAAGACTGGAGCTGTCGCTCCGACAACCTAGGTTAAAAGAACTGGGAGCGAACAGTGCTCAACGTTGACAGCGTCCGATTGCTCAACAAACGAATGTTGAAATGATCTTGCTGCAGCTGCGAAGGTTGAATGCTGATGCGCAGCTTGCCGTGACGGTGCTACCATTACTGTGGGCTCGGAGTAGCTGCCAATTTGCTGACGTGTGCAGGGGCCACCATCACGTGACCCAGACGCGTGAGAAGTCGTATGAACATCGCCGGCAGCTCTTTCGACAGGAGGCCAGCGAGGCGAACCTGCGCAGGATGTCCCGCGCAAGCTACGAGTACAAGCTGCTTCCGTTCCGAGCCTGGTGCCGCCACTTGAGGCAGCCTGCTAGGGACTTGAACATCGTCATGGGCGACAGCGCCAAACGGGCAGAGAGGCGGTGCCTTCCCCGGCTTCCTGCGAACCATCCAGCGGTCGGCCGGCTTGGATGGACCTGCAGGTTTGCTAGGGCCTCGAGTCAACTGCTGAAGAAACACAATAGGCATGCTGATGGTGACTGTCTCAGTGTACTCCGAGCATGGCTGTCACTAAAATCTATCAGCTGTGACCACACTGCTGTGGACAGCATTGCCATCTGCATTGCCTCTGAGAGCTACTTCCCGGCTTCTCACATCTGAGCACTTTGGCTGGCAGTGCTGCACATGTCGAGAATCCGGCACCGCCATTGCCTGCTGTTCGGGATCATCTTTCTTTCATCCTATACGGACTCCGACACTTGCAGCTGTGCAAAGCAAATTTCGAGACTGGGACTGACAGCACTCTTCGGCAACCAGAAAATACTTGTGTCAACCACCGTAGGCCGTAGGCTACTTTCACAGAGAAGCCCACCACTTCTACCCTGGAACCAACTGCTCGGACCCGAAAAACGTCCTGCTGTAGGCTTAACAACACTGGGATGTCTACGACTCTCTTTGACTCGTTTCTTTGAAACCAGCTTCAACGTTGCTTGACTTGCGACAGAGCCCGCTTAGCCCTCTGTACTCTACCACAGGTTTAGAGAACTCTGACAGTCGGAGCTCTTGATGTGGGGCAGGGGTCACTGCAGATCCAATTCTTTGGTAAACCTAGGCCACCTCAAAAGCGGGCAAATGACTCACAGTGTTGCAACATGCCTGCCAAGTGAAAACTTTTACAATATACTCAATACAGGGCTGCTGCAAATCGAACTGATGGAAGGAAAGCTCGGCAAGCGCTGGCATGCCGCCTCCCTTCAATATAGAGTGCTGTCGCCCACTAAAAAACGTGGTGGGGCAGATTGTGGCCCTGTGCTTACGCCAGGGAGCCAATTCCTTTGAACTTCGGCAGTCTCCAGCCGATCGTGAAGCCGGTAGGCTCCCTGGCATGTGGGAAAGAGCTCACCTGAGATCTTGGGTGCTGTCAGCTGCTCAATCGGACTAGAACGTCAAAGTCGGGGAGGTTCATGCATCAGCAGGTACTTGGTATCACAGCAGCAACACCTTAACCGATCCACAGCGACTTTGGCACTCACGGGAACAGCAGCACTGCAACAACAACTGCTGGGCCAGCGAAATGGGTTCCAAGGCGACAGCCCTCACGTCGCTCCTGTGACAGACCTGAAGCAGCTGGCCAGCCTTGACACCGCTCGCATGTCTCCACCCATGTGCCGTGTAAAGTGTCCAAGCAAGCAACACGTACCTATATGCGTGGAAGGTGTTGGTGAGGCTTAGGCAGCTCGTCTGCGTCATCGTCTGCATCTTCGTGAACTTGTCCGTTTTCCTGAGCTGGCTAAGCCATGCTGACTACAAAATATATAATCCAAACATGCAGTGCCTCTGTGAATGGCCAGCATCAAAAGAAGGCGTGTGAGATGCTTGTGCGACCACTGTGGGAACATGGCTGGGATTATGCTGCCCTGCTGCGGAGTTGGAGTCAGCGGCCGACGCCACGGAACGATTGCTTGAGGCAGCCGTTGTCGTCTGCACAGGGGGACTGACAATGCGCTCTTTTTGCAAAGGGTTGTGACGAGTCTGCTCAAGAGGTTCGGTTCCTCGGCATCACTGCGCACACCTTACTAGGAGTTACCCGAAGCTCCTGCACGGACAAATGCGCCACGGCGAATCCTTCGACACTTAGACTTGGCTTCCAGACCGCGGACTGCCAGCCTCTGCCCAGGCTCGCACTTCGGACTCCTGCTCTCTCGCAGGAAAACCCAAACCACTGCAATGATAATCAGCCCTTCGCTTCGAGTCCTCTGTCCGTGCATGGCCGCCATGCCGCTTAGATGCCCACCTTGCGTGCTTCAGCGGCACTGCGTAAGTCAAAAGTCAAAGCATATAACCTGACGCATCCAAGGTGCTGAGAATGGTTCGCACCTCTGAGACTGCTCCCTATGGAGGGACCTGAAGCCAGTTAAGACTTCCAGAAACATCACGGGGACCTTCGCCTCCGTCGAGGAGTGCCGACACTGGCCTGCGCTTTGTTCGGATCCCTCCTGAGGCAGTGAAACTGCGGAGACCAACCGTGCAGCGCAGTTTAAGGCCGGTGCCATGCCGCAAGTTCTGGTGTAACCTCGAACGATCACGGCTCGTGTGCAGGGCAGGATGCGGCAGGAGGCTTCGAACTAAGGCAGCCACCAGAAGATGTTGCATCCTAGCACACCAACTTGCTTGGCAAATTCCACATTTCAGCGAACTCCCATCACATCTGAGCCAAATGAATGCCAATGCTTCACGTCCTGCACCCAAGCAACAGAGTCGTAGCACTCCTCCAGAAATAAGGTCACCACATCTTGTTTCTGGCTGGGGGGGTCGGCTCAGCCCAGCGCCTCTGGGAGCATTTCGGCCGAGTCAGGATCAACAGCAGGATAACCCACCTCAGGGAGCCAGAGAGCCGAGGGCCAGACGCAAGGGACCCAGTATCGCGTGGTGCCTTTATCATCTCCCCCATCCAATGTCCGAACTCATGATCTGCATAGTGTGCCTGATCTCATCGGCATCACCGCGCAAGTTGGGTTGGAACACAGACTGCACCTCGTCCCACATCCCGATGTCCTGATGCCCGCAAAAGATCGTCAAAGGAAGTTGGTCGACTTTAGGAAGGAGCACGCTTACAACGCACTTCCCACAGAAATAATAGCCTCAGGCATGTGATATTCGCCAGAATCCCAGGCTGTGAGTTCTTGTTCAACTGGTGCTCCTGCGAGAAGCAGCGCAGAGCAGTTCCAAGATATGAGTTGAAGTTCACAAAGCTGGCGATCCCACGAGTACTCGTTCAGCCGCAGGATCGCCGGATTGTCGTGCCAGTGCCTGGCTGGAGTGTTCGCAGATCGGATTGGAGAGGCTGCATGGTGGGGACGCCTCTGAGAGAGCTTTGCTCGCTCGATCCCCGAAGGCCTGTTCAACCTCATACCTCCGATGCAGGCGCGCATGAAGTCGTGGAACGTAACAGACAGACTTCCCGGACCTCTTTCTGGTTTCTGGTGATGCACCGCGGTACTTTGCAGCCTTTAAGGCCTCATGAAAAGTAGGCAGATGCTGCCGACGCATCTCAGCAGTCGAGCCGGACTCTACTCGTTCCGAGCCTTGCTTGCTCCGGACCCGGACAGGCACACCGACGACCCGAAGTGTGACTGCCAGTCGACTCTTCTGTTAGGTTTCTACCCAACACATGCTTTGCACTGATGCGTTTCTTCGGATCCCACCCGAGCTCTGAAGCCTTGGGAAGCGAAAGAACAGTGAACACTGCACCAAGAATTTCCTCGTCTCCTGGAAATCACACATGTGACTTTACTGTAGAAGCGAACATCCTCGCAATGGCAGGCGGCCGGCTGCGACTTCGTTACCTGTGATTGGACTTCGGGGCCTTGCCTCGTGTGTCGATTCTTGAGTGCATGTTCGTTGCAGCAGCGCTTGCAATGTCTGCGAGCATTCGTTGCGCAATGACGGGGAGTAGGCAGGACAGTCGGCTCTTGCTATGGGCTGTTCAGTGTCGACAACAATATTGCTGTGAGTCCATCAAGGGACATGATTTTGTTGATGCCTGGATGTATTAGTCGTCTTCCTAGTTTCGAGGTTCGTGCTTCCACATTTTGTTGTTGATTCACGACTTTTCCTAATGCCAATTTCAATATGCATTGTGCCAATGGTTTTGACCCAACAACTGCCTGACAAGAATCCGTCTTTTTGAACATGAGCCACTTCTTCTTGCGGCGTACGAGACAGTTGCACCTCTAGACACAAAGACCTGTGTCTTTCTGCGATTTTGGTGCTTGCTGGTATGGACAAAGTTGGAGTTTTTCTTTTGTAGGTTTTCTAGCTTCTACCGATGCGTTTTCGGGAGACCGTGTTGAGTGAACGGCCTGCTCAGCACGTCGCTTCAGCTCTTCACCTCAAACGTCTTGCAGGGTAGATGGGGTAGGGGTAGGCAAGCACACTTACCAGATTCGGCTCGTTTCTACAACAGGCACGGCTCGGGAACCGACGTGGACTCAGTGGCCTAAGCTGGAAGCTGCACAATATGCAAAAACACCCATGCAACGACAAACATCGCCTATCAGGAACTGTCCAAGCAAACACTGTAAATTTATCCCACCTGACTACCTGCAACATGCTCTCTTGCCGGCCTGAACATGCCTGAACAAGGAAGCTAATCCACCATGTCGAGCCCAACTGCTTGTCTTGCCTACCTTCCTCTCTGCTGCTGTGGAGCTCACAGGCTCTGCGCTGGCGCGCAGCTGCCAAAACCTTAGGCTTTGCTGCCATCTTGCAGCAACCATCCTCTGACTCACGGTTCGCTTGGCATGCTTGCTTTTGTGCTGCGCCTGCCGCGGAAGTGCTTGTTGGTCGGGGGCTCGTTGCTTGTTTTTGTTGGGGGGGAGGGGGGGCTGTGTTTTGCTGCACCGAGGATGCTACAAGTATCAAAACGACCCATGTAGAAGGACTGGAACCATACCGACTAACGTGATGTAACTTAAACCACAGCGCCATGTTGCCTCAGCAATCTTGTGCGACATCTCGTTGCCTTTTTGTCCCTGCTCCTGATCACTGTTGAGAGCTTGCTCTGCTGCTAGAGGTAAAAGCTTGTGCCTCCAATTCTTTCTTGAAAAGCTCTGGCCGGGTCCTGTGAAAACAGACAGGTTCTGCTTGCAAGGCACATTGGCAAGGGAGACGGGCTCCTGGCCTGTCAAGCACGCGGCTCGGCATGCTTGATTCCGGAGAAAGTTTCTGACGTGCAGCTGCAGCTGCAAGGGCCTGTGGGCTGCTTTGGGAATGTCTATGCCTATGCCACGGCCAGTCAATTCGAACCTGTTTTGCCCGAGAAGACACGTCGGGAGGTGCAGGTGGTGGGGGACAGCTCGGCGGCGGTGGCCTCACTTAGATGCAGGATGCTGACATATCCAACTTTCCAGTGCAAGGCACCTCCGTGTCACTGCCATCCTGCCTCCACCTGCAGTCCGTAAATGTAAGAAGCCAGGTAATGTTTAAGGATCGTGCCTCTTGTCAAGGTTGTAGGCCGCAAGGGGCCAACCCCACGAGAGCAAGGATCGCAAGGACCCTTTGAGAGTTGGAGCCGCATGTTGATCATTGATGCCGACAAGCACTGCAGCTAGGAGCACATCTGCAAACAAAGGTTGCAAGTTTGGCACCGTCGGGTCATTCTGCAACGTCTTGAGTGCACTGCGCCAAAGACCTGGTGAAACAGGAGTTGTCCGCCACCCCAAACTCAGAGTGATGGACAGGACGTCAGTGGTTGACATTCTTGCATTGTCAAAGACTGGAGCGACCAAAGCATGTCTCTTGCATGCCGATCGCCAGTGCCAGTAACTGCCAGTACACTCATCATGCTGCTATTCACACGCAATTTCAACCAGAAGCAGCGGAATTGCCTGAAAATCTCTGAAGACGGCAAATATCGACGGAGACTCCATTGAATCCACCGTGGTGTCGTATCTGTCTCCGTCGTCATTGCACACTGGTGGCTCCACATCGCTTGGGGAGCCTTTGCAGTAGCGCCCAACGAGAACTCTTGACAGAATGAGCGCCTTGGTTCCATGCTGGCCACCCCCTTTGTCGCAAAACCGAAGAGAGCAGCGTGGGTCGGAAGAGAAATAGGTAGCGTGGCCCAGAAGTGTGCCGTGTCGTCCTGCAAAGCTTCGGTTGAAGCCTTGCCTTAGTTGGTCGCTGGCCGTTGCATACCATTGCCATTCCTATGCACATGCAAAGATCCTGCCTGTACTGACCAGCTCTTCAACTGACACCGAAACCGACTCGGCGGCCCAGTCCCACCATGCAGATTCCTATCCTATTGATGTACTGGCATATTGTAGGGCGAAAGCTAGAAGCAGCATTAGCGGTACCAGTAGCAGCAGCGCGAGCAGCTACTGCTTGCTGCTCCTATTACCACCGCTACTGCTACTCCTACTCCTACTCCTACTGCTACTGCTACTGCTGCTACTGCTACTGCTGCTGCTACTGCTGCTACTGCTGCTGCTACTGCTGCTGCTACTGCTGCTGCTACTGCCGCTGCTACTGCTGCTACTGCTGCTGCTGCTGCTACTGCTGCTGCTGCTACTGCTGCTACTGCTGCTACTGCTGCTACTGCTGCTACTGCTGCTACTACTGCTACTACTGCTACTACTGCTACCACTGCCACGACTGCTACTATTGCTACTACTGCTACTACTGCTACTAGTACTCGTACCCGTACTAGTACTAGTAGCAGTAGTCGCAGTAGTAGAAGTAGGACTAGTACTGGTACTCGTACTAGTACTAGTACTAGTATCAGTACTGGTACTAGTAGTAGTAGTAGTAGTAGTAGTAGTTGTAGTAGTAGTAGTAGTGGTACTAGTACTAGTACTAGTATCAGTACTGGTGCTAGTAGTAGTAGTAGTAGTAGTAGTAGTACTAGTGCTAGTACTAGTGCTAGTACTAGTACTAGTGCTAGTACTAGTGCTAGTACTAGTACTAGCACTAGCACTAGCACTAGCACTAGCACTACTACCACTACCACTACCACTACCACTACCACTACCACTAGTACTAGTACTAGTACTAGTACTAGTACTAGTACTAGTACTAGTACCCGTACTAGTACTGGTACTAGTACTACTATTACTACTACTACTACTACTACTACTACTACCACTACTACTACTAGGGTTGCACGCCTCCTGGCGCCTGGTAGTTTTCACTGCTTCGAGGGTGTAAAATGCTGGGTTTTTCAGAGTCTTGAGAAATTGTAGTTAAGCAAAGTTCAAAAAACTAACTACTTGGGTTTATGGTGATGATGATAAGGATGATGATTATGAGGATGATGATGAAGATGGTCAGGTTAACGATGATGTTGACTGGCCGAAACAAGGGCCACTGACTCCTCACCCGTTGTGGGTCGGTTAAACGTTGAACTGAACCTCACAAAATCGTTGCCGACGACCGCGGACCTCTATCGGCGAACAAGGGGAAGAATCTCGCCGATAGGCCAGTGGATACCACAACCCAACGGACGCAATTCTCGGCCTCCACTCGGTAGTTGTGAACGGTTGAATCAAGAGAAGGAAATCGTCGTAAATCTTCGAATTGGCAGGCTTGGGTGACTCCTTAAAGCGACGCGCCTGTGGGGGCAAAGTGTGGTAATGGGGTGGTGGTAGATTGGCAGCTTTGGCAGTTTTGGGTGGGAAACGGTGGGAAGTCCTGGATCTCCAGCAACATCCTTTACAGCAACCATGCAGGTTGGAAAGTTATGCTGGTTGCAATGTGGGCGTTCTTAAGCCGAATCCACGACAGATGTATATATATATATATGTAATATGTGTGTATATATATATATATGTATATACACTGTGCGTGAGGATGGGTAGTTGGTAATGTCACGCTCCTCACCCTGAGCTACATGATGCTGATGTGGTTGCCGGAACACAAGATGTAATAGACACCAAATGACCGTCGCTCACACTTACCCACAGCACCTCGCTTCACGGACGGACTCTCTTCTCGCAGAGCGGACGTCGTTTGATTGATGTTGCATATATATATATATATAGATATACTGGAAACCAATACTTGAACACCAAATTTTGCTACACTTGATGTTGTATTTATGGTTCTATGCCATTCATGTACTTTCACAAATTGTTGTTGTTCTTGTGTGTTTGTATTGGGGAAAACATCAAGAAAATTGTTTTTAACAAGCCAACCCACCAACCCAGCACAGGCAAGGCTAGGAGTGCACTAGCCCCATAAAATGAAATGTCGGGCCTGTTTGGAGCTTTGGAAGGACCAGGCCCGTTCATGAAATCCCAATAGGCCTTAATCATAGACAGACGGGTTGCAAAGTGGGGGTTCTGAGGATCGGCAGTTGTAAAGTGGTGATTCTCACGCCGAAAACAGTGTTTGTGGTTGTAAAGTGGGGCTTCTGGTTGTAAAACCGTGATTCTGGTTGCAAAGCGGGTTAATCTCCCCCCCCCGGCACCCTAGCAAAACGCCCAAAAACGCAGACAAACAGAGGTTAACACCAGGTGCCTGGGGGCGCGCATGGCTACTATTACTACTACCACTACTACTACTACTACTACTGCTGCTACTACTACTATTACTACTGCTACTACCACTACTACCACTACTACTACTACTACTCGTACTACTACTCGTACTACTAGTACTACTAGTACTACTACCACTACTACTACTACTACTACTACTACTACTACTACTAGCCAACCCCCCCTACCAACCACTTGTGGCCAAACCCATCGTCATCATCATCTTCCACAACGACTTTGCATAGTCCAGAAGTAGGGGTGGAGACTATGTAACAAAGTCCGACATCACGAAAGTACTGTAAATACCGAGTAAAACGGCTCTTGTGGTGATACTGTTTGGTGTGTTTGCGTAACACTNACCCCCCCACCCCCCCAAAAGCCAGTCCAGAATCGGAAGCTGGAGTTTGCAAAAACGCAAGTGAATTTCCAAGCTTCAGAAGATGTTCCTACATGACGAAAGTGCTGCAAATACCGAGTAAAACGGATGTGTGTTACAAGAGTATGTCAGAGAGGTGGTTGGTAGGAGGGAGGGGGCGCCTACCACTACTACTGCTGCTACTACTACTACTACTACTATTACTCTTTATCTCTTTAAGAACTTTCCATCGGGACCTAGGCTCCTTAACGACTGAAACACAGTCATCTCAACTTCACCAGGCATACTTTCGGAGGTTTTCACGGTTTTCACGAGACGAAGACACATCCCATGCACCCTCGCAGGAAGCCCCTGATCTACTGGTTCGATATTTACCCCTATGACAGACATGATGCTGTTTCTGACGACCGGCAGCAGGTCCCGGAAACTCTGCGTTTTATGCCTCGAGGTCAAGACTTTAGGATGCCTCAAGCGAAGCATGCATGCAGGCGTGGACGTTAACATGGTTGGCACATGGATGCTTTGTGGGAACGGATGGAGTTTGTGTGGACGTTAACATAGTAAGCAGCACAAGAGCTTGAAGAAGCTGTGTCACGTAAAACACACCCTCAAAAGCAAACAACAGTTGCTGCCGTTGATCATGAACACCCAGATCGTGACGAAAATCTTTAGTTATGAAAGCACGAAAATTTTGGGAAATTGCAGTAAACCAAAGGCCTAGTGGAAAGCTGAAGGTATCTGCTCTTGCTACTAGAAGATAGGTCCTCACACGAAAGCAGAAATACCAAGCCAAGAAAGCCTCAAGAAGAAACATGATTTGGCAGAATCATAGCGTCCGCGCCCAGAGACTGCTCCACTGCTGAAATGCCGTGCCTGCCGTGTGTTTCCGGTCAAATACCAGCAGAGCGCGTACTACTACTACTGCTACTACTACTACTACTACTACTACTACTACTACTGCTACTCCTATTGCGATGACTACTACTACGACTACTGCTACTACTACCTCTACTTGCATCAGATTTTATCGTGTTCGTCGCCGTCGTCGTTGCAGCAGCGGTAGTCGTGGCAGTAGTGGTGTTGATGGTGGTGGCGGTGGCGGCGGTGGTGTTGTGATCGTCAGTGGAGCTCAATTGTCGTAACAGTAGCATTATTACGCATAGGAAGATAGAAGCAACAGCAGCG
Organism: Symbiodinium sp. clade A Y106; assembly: GCA_003297005.1. Lineage (NCBI taxonomy): Eukaryota > Dinophyceae > Suessiales > Symbiodiniaceae > Symbiodinium > Symbiodinium sp. clade A. The sequence goes on along the minus strand of BGNK01000102.1, from coordinate 182,482 downwards.
GAGTGTATGTGGCAGCCAACATCGCCAGTGCCAAAGAGAGACAACTGTCTTAATGCCTGCGGCATCGAAATCATCGTCATCATATTCTTCACCGGAAAACGGTTGGAGTCATTGCAGCAGAGGCAAATGCTACAATCACTTTTGGTCAGACCACTAGCGACAGGTAGCTAGCTGCCAATGCTGACGAGCCAAATACTGTCTTGTTTGCTGTTGCTCATGCGGTTTTCATCAACTTTATAGGATTTTCGGTGACGTGCACTCAAGTAGACAACTGTCCAAACAAGACTGCATGCATCGCTATGAAACCAGGTGAGATGCTTCAGGATTTTGGGCACAAAGCTCCATGATGTCCCGTGCCATAGATCTCGCTCTTCCGGCATCTGATCATCATGCGTCATCGTGGCTTTCAAGGCATCGTAGACGCTTTGTTGAACCAGAGATGCGGTGTATGTCCCTGCCACTCGGCGATGGAAACGCTCTGTCAGTTCTTTGCAGATCCTTGCTTCAACTTCCGAGGTGGCACATGCTATCAGACCCGAGTCTAGCAGACGCGAAGTTTCGGAAAGGCCTTCTTCCGGTGACCATCTCAAGCGAAACGAGGCTTGCGATGGCAAGCCACGACTAGGAGGGGTGAAGGAAAGCGCGGGTGGCTGGCCAGAATGACTCCTCCGCTTAGTGCTTGGGCTGCTGGGGGGGGACTTTGCTGTTCGTCGGAGTGGAGCTGGTATACTTGGCTCTTGGACACAACGTTTCTGGTGTGCAGCCAGCACCTCGGGCTTGAACTGCCGCTGGCACACCGGACAGCGCTGCAGCTGGTTGCAAAAGGCGTTGAAGGAGTTGGTTGCTGCCGGCGGAGGTCTGGCAGGCATGGTCTGCCTCCGCGCAGGCCGCCTTGGTTCCTGTTTGGGGCGCTGCAAACATACTTTCTGATGAGTTTCAAGCCTACAGGGAAGGAAAGTTCGCTTGCAGAACTCACAAGGCAATAGTTTCGAGGGATCCGGCATGGGCTGCCGGGTTTCCACCCAATCTTCGAAGTTTGTTGCAACGGTGTGAGATCCCATGGCGCGGACATTCTCGCAATACCTCTGCAGGCAATCTACGCCAGCGGGGAGCTCCCACTCTTCCAGAAGCTGACACCGCTCTTGTGACGGTCGCTTGGACTCCTGCATTTCAAAGCGGCGCCTGCATGCTCGGAGGTGCATGTCCAGTGATTTTTGCGTCAAGTACTTCTGACCACAGATGTAACACCGCAGTGGGGCTGGGGGTGCGCACTTCTCCAGTGCCGCTTCCGGATCCACGAAGGATAAGCCAGACATGCAGAGTTGAAGCGCTTTACACTCATCGCCTTGTGCGACATGAAGGGCAACTCTGGCGACTTCAGGTCCAAATCCCATGCTTTGCAGCTGCGAAAGCTTCGAAATACTGTCTGGATCGCTCCCATTCTTTTGCGCCTCCAGCAGGACCTGCCGAAGAAATCGGCCGTCTGAAAACTGAAGTGACACAGACGCCTCTGGGCTGCCGTGACATGCTTCTTCAGACATGGAACGTCCCTCGTCTTGTCGATTCTACTGCAGGCTTGTGAAACCTGCGTACTACGTCTACGGTGTCTACAAAATGGCCTTGCTAGGACCTCAGCCTTGTAACACCCTCGGTGGTTGGTCTACACCTCTTCGCAGAGCCAAAGCTGCGAAGGAAAAATAAGCCGAAGGATGACAAATACCAGGCGACGGGAAGTCAGAGGCACTGCTGAAAGAGCCAATCGGAGGAGCTTCCGCACTCAAAATCACTTCGACTGCTGTTGCCCCGTAATCAGCAGTCCCACGAACACTACATCCATTACATGATTTGGAAGCATGCAAGAGCACCACGCCACAGCAGGGGATAGAAAGGCACCTGGGTGGCTGTGCGGCCTTCTCAGGGGTTGCCTGGCTGCGACAGTCAAAGGGGATGATTCGTTTTGGGCAGCGATGTTCGTGCATGAACTGTGGCAGGAGTGCAGAATCTTGCAGCTGGTCAAGGCCTTTCATAAGTCTCAGCCTGCATCCAAAGGAAGTCGTGCCAAGCTGTAAGCCCACACACGAAGCCATGTGCCGGTCTGTGCCTTTTGCGTGGCGGAGGGGTTGGAGGACAGGTGACGACATTGTGCTTTGGCAGCCCCATGGCGGGCCAGTCCAAGATTTCACAGTCTGCACTTCACGACATGCAAACTCTCGAGGCGACTGCACTCTGTGGTGGTTTATTCCACTCTTAACTGTCGCTGCCTGTGAAACAATACAAGCTGCAATGCTGCGAAGGGACCGTGTGAACATGTGTTGGTGTAGTGGATATGGCTTGGTGCTGCTTCCCTTTATCACACGCAACACCAAGATGCTTCAGATTTGCTATCAGCAGATTTTTGTCGCAGGCGCTCCCCAGCTGATGTAGCATACCATGGCGGGCACCCCTCCCGCACATCAGCCAGCGCAATTGCAGCTCTCATTGAAGAGTGCCCCAGCCCCGTGCTGAAAACATGAGATCTCGACTTGAAGCAGCCCTGTGCTGAAAACATGAAATCTCGGCTTGAAGTAACCTAGCCGCTAGCCCGTCGTAGTTGATTGGAAATCTGCACGTGCAGGCCAAGCACGTGAATTCCCTCTCAGGCTCTTTGTCCGCTAACCTGCCAAAAGAACGGCTCGCCAGCAGGCGCCATCGGAATGCAACGGCCACCTAGTTTTTTGAGATCCAGCCGCACCCGATCCTTCATTGTTGAAACACCTGGCTTTCAAGCAGTCTCGACTTGGGCTGTGCGCTGCAGGCTACGCTGATGCACCCTCGGCCGGCTGGATCCACAGCTCGGCAAAGGAGCCCAAAGCAGCCTTGTCGCGGCAGGCTTCTTGCGAGGTCACGCTCTCCAACCATCGACCGAGCCTGTCGACACAAAGCTCCAGGATTTACGAAGAGAGTGTTCTCGACCACGGCCCTGGCTGGGGCTGAAGTGCTTCCGCCAGTCTCGCAAGTTCTGTCTGGTCTCAAATTCCATGCCAGCGGAACCCGTTCATGACAGCCAAGGGCGAAGGAAATATGCAGATCTGCGGCGAAGTGCCATCCCAGGGGAAGTCCAAAGCTTGCGCTTTGGCCTCGTACACCTGGACGTACGTACCAGAGCCGACTACGAAATGCAAGACACCACAGCTGAGAAACGCACCTGAGCTGGGTCGCGAGGCACAGCAGGGAACAAGCATCTCTGCTTGAGCAGAAGCTGCAACGCCTGCCATAGTGGACGTAGATTTCCCTTTCCTGTTGCCCTCGTCGATTCGCAGATTTCATGTCCCTGCGGGAAGTTCAGAAAGCCTACAATTGGCGCAACAGAGGTGGTTCTTGGACTTCTAAAGTCTAAAGCCTTCGTGGAGCTTGCTGGCTGGCCTCCTCGACTTTTCGGCCCTCTGGGCGCAGTACCATTTCACGGAGTATTGGGCTGAGGGCGTCCGCAGAGGTGATGCTCACCTGCAAGCAGGCTCCAATGCAGACTACCATTTCGGTGTTGCAGCAGTGCTCGCCGAGTTTTCTGCGTGTACTTTCGTGGCTATCCTGTAACAACAGGCCTTGATGCCATTGAGCTCAACATGGGCAGGGTTAGATAAGAAGCGCACCTGGCATCAAGGGCTCGAAACGCCAGTTCAAAGAAGCTGCACTCAGTCTTGTCTGCTGAGCAAGAGGGCGAACGGTAACGCAAACGAAATGCATGCTGGCAACTCTCCCATCTGCTGCAGTTGCAGTAGATCAGTGGCTTCTTCTTCCAACCATTGTGCAAGCCTGCAGCTGCTTATTCCGTACTTCCTGCAGAAGTGTCCGACTTTTCTACCAAGGGCAGTGCATGATATCCATCGGTGGCTGCGGGAGTGGGTGAAAGTTGACAGCCTTGTCGGTCTTGGCTTGCATCCTCACCTCTGTCATCTCATGCGTATAGCCCTGCCTCATCCAGAGAAGGGAGGATGAAGACCTGCAGGCCCCAAGCCATGTGCAGCTTCCTGCTCTTTCGATGCGAGCCGTGTCACCTGTGTTGCTGGTCTGGCAGCTCGAAGCGGCTCCAATCCCTTTCGCAGCTCTGCAAAGACGCGGACATAGACCTGTCCACAGAAGCGACCGTTTTAACGTGTCTCGCTTCCTGATCCGAAACACAAGTTGACAACAGGTTGACAAGGCTGGCGGCTCCTCCTCGAGGCATGCTGGCTCCTGCCGGTGCACGAATGGACTAGTATGACTAGAACCGCAGGCACAGCCTTGTGTCATACCCGCGTCCTCGCTTCCTGAAAGGCAGGCTTCCCCTTCCATGACCTCTTGACACTGAGAACAAGCTGCAAGGAGAGAAGCACATCGCCACAACGTGCTACCTTCGTGTTGTTTGCATCCACAAAAGGCCCGAGAAGGATCAACACCTGGCCATGCATGTGCTCTCCGGGCCCTCACCGAACAGCTCCTTGTGCAAGACTGCCAGTAATCTTCAATTGGAGCAGGTGAAAACGCTTCTTCCACGATCAACCTTCGAATGTCGAGAGCATGTGCTTGGCACAGACTCGCGGAAAAGGATATCCAGAAGCTAGTTAAATTGATGTTCCAGGTCTGCTGGTATTGCGATCAAAGGCAACTACTACTGTAACTACTACTACTACTACTAGCCACGCCCCCCCCCTACCAACCACCTGGCGCCTCAACCCATCGTCATCGTCATCATCAACGAAAATTATATCTGCAGAAGATGCAGGGGCTCAGGCCCCNTACTACTACTACTAGCCACGCCCCCCCCCTACCAACCACCTGGCGCCTCAACCCATCGTCATCGTCATCATCAACGAAAATTATATCTGCAGAAGATGCAGGGGCTCAGGCCCCCCTGTGTGTGACAGCTGCAGAAGTTGCCGATGCTCACTTGCCTTAACTGTCACAGATGCAGGGGCTGAGGCTCCCTATCTGTGACAGTTGCATAAGTTCCCGAGGCTCATTTGCGTCAGCTGTCA